>JANITW010000003.1:32159575-32172827 GCA_027564335.1 Erythroxylum williamsii
CTCTTCCTCTTATCTTCTTTCTTTCTATTTTCTTTTCCTCTAATTCCTTAAACCTAATGAGCACATGTACCAAAATACCCCTCTTAGGTAAGCCTTAAACATCCTAACTCATGTGCTTGACTATTTTGCCCTAACCATTTTACTCTTCCATAAACATTATTCCACATTAATTTCAATTAAATCCAACATTTTCCACGAGTATTTTTCAATAAAAACAAACTATACCATAAATCATAAATCAAATAAATTCATGCTAAATAACTTCAAGAAAACAAAAAAAATTTGGGGCCCAACACTAATGTTGTTTCAATTGCCAGCTACCAAAACTAGCTTGAATTGTTGTGACACGATTACTAATAAATCTTACATTTTCTTTTAGTCTCCTTAGCCATCCAATAAACTCTTATAGAGAGTTAATATCTTTAGTGGCAAACCATCTAAAATAATAATAAAATTGTGGAGAGGTAGAAAACATCACCGTGAGCAAGTTTCCCACTAGATTCTTCACTAACATCTCTTTCCTAAAATAATGATTGCCACCAAAAATAGATAAACTATAATTTCTTTTGAAGATATAAGAAAAACTATAATTTCTTTTGAAGATATAAGAAGAATCAACTAGAAATAATTTTTACACGGCTCTCAAAAAATGGATAACTCAAATATACATCAAATCGATGTGCAAAAGTGATTCATGGGAATCCACTTAATCAAATAAGTATGTCCACTACTCTAGTAGCTTCTAGAGGCCTTGGGCTCTCTTAAGTGAGATTGACATGAATAATCTGTAAGAAGAGAGATATTTGAGATTGCTAATATAGGTAAACACCAATAAAGAAATTATAATTGGCACTTAAGAAACCACAAACCTAGTCTTTGTTATACCTAACAGTTATCCTCTTATGAGTGTACAACAAATGCTTGCCATTATCACTTTTCTTATTAGGATGCAACTCACCAAAAAAAAACTAAAATATCAACAATACATGTTCAAGCATAAAATACAGATCACAGATCTCATATGCAGAAAGAATAAGAAATTAGTAAAAACATACCCCATTGAAAAGGGAAATGGGTAGGTTCCTTAAGGAAGAACAATGAAAAATTAACATGGTTCCTAACAAAAGTACAAACTTATATCCAATAAATAAGTATTGGAAATGTTTTGTTTACCATACATACATGCTAGCTTTTAGAGAGAGAACAATTTTCTTCCTTTTAGGTTATTTTTCATTTAAGCAGGATAGCAGGGAAAAAAGGTGAAGACAAAAAATGGATAGTTGAGAAGAAACATAATTGACATACGAACATAACTCTTATGACAAAAATAGTAACCTAGATGTTGTATTCTGAAGAAAGCAATTTCTCATTATTAACTAGTTAGTAACACTAAGTGAGTTCATATTACAGTTAAAAATAAAGCCTGTAATTTGATTTAATATATTATTCAATCGCAAGTTAATAATAGACTAACTTATTTAATATACAAGAATAGGGTACAGGAAAAGGCATTATTGATGCAGTTGATGAGCACTTTGAAAGTTTTATTAGTTATCACATGGAAGTTATAGTATCCAAACTTTTCTTCTCCGTAAGAAATAGAGAAAACAAAGGAAAACAAAAGGCAAAAAATAGTACCAAATTATATATATGCATGCACCATTTTGGATTATAGGGGCCACTTGCGAAAATATGAAGAAATTGTATACAACTAGTGGGTACAAATTATATACACAGTTGTTTATCAAATGAGTACAAAAAGTAATATGTGGAAGTTAATTATTTTTAGGTACATAATCAAGAAAGTTCCAATTTAAAAAGTAGAGAAAACATATCTCCACCAACATTGGAAAATTGCTCCCACTTTTATGATCTTTTTATCTCTTTTTGCTCAAAACAGCAGCTAAAGGGCAATAATATATAAAAGAGAAACACAGGGATATAGAGCATGGAGGATGTAAAGATGAGGCACATTTAGATTAGAGAAAGAAAGATACTAACTTTTTGGTTAGCTTTATCTAGATGTGTTTGAGAAACCATGTAGAGTTTGAAGACACCACCTAAAAGTTGTAGAGAGACAAAGAACAAGAACAAATGAAGAAACCAAGGTTAAATTATTTATATATAGAAATTACGATTAAGAAATTGCATTCCTAGGAAACTACAAAAAGACATCAGGAATGTAAATTAAGGGTGTTAGTAACATTTGACTTCTAAAGTCTTACTTAGGCTAGTGAGAGCCAAAGGAACATCAATCACTTTGTACATATTAACTTTTCTATCAAGTTATAAATGATGCATTCTAGGAAAGGTAAATTAAACTTGATATATGAATTTATTTAAACTATTAATAAAATTAAATTATGCATACATGTATATTAGATTTTTAAGGCATTGAATAAAGGTTTGCATTATATGACTACACCTTATAGTAGCATCTTTAAATGGTAACTACACCATACACTAGAAGTGACTACAAGTTATGGAATCATGATCAATCTAACATACCTACTGCAACAGTTCGTCCTTTATGTAAAAGGAGACCATTCAAGGATTTTTTACAAGTTTAAAACCAATCATCTTGTGAGCTATAAATAATTGGTTATGCTCAATAACCAAATATGTCAAAATCAATATGAAAAATAAAGAGAAAGGTATATATGAGACAATAATGAATGCATTAGTTTTGATTATGAGTTTAATTTAAAATTATCCAATGTGAGGATATATACCATTGGAACAATAACATCTTCCTACCCTGATTTACTCAAGAAGGTTATAGGATAAAAGTGCAAGACTCTAAAATGCCTTGCTACAAAATAGATGTCAATGGAAAGGTGTTAAAGCTCAAAACCAAATACAAAACATAGCAATACTCCATCCTAACTCAAGATGAAGTTCAATTGTTACAAGATAAACGGTTGTAAGACCAACTAAAATAATCAAGACTGCTTATTATCTTCCTAATCACTACTTCCATTAACTACATACGTCTCTAAAAACTTACAAAAATTTGTATTTAAAAACAAACTATTACAAGACTAAATTACCTAGAGAAGAAGAACTCTTATGTGGATGAAGACGAACACAAAAAAATACTAGAGAGGAAGAAGGATGAAAACAGACGTGTGGACAAAGACGACAACAGACTACTACTGCTGGAACGTGAGGAGGAAGACAAAGATAAGTTAATCAAACATTGCTTTGTACATAGGTTTTCAATATGCAGAAAACACAAAACGACGTCATTTTTGTAGCTAAAACTATGGATTATGTCCCTTAGCTTTAGTTAATAACTTTTGGTTACAAAAATATTTTTGTAGCCAAAAGAAGTAGAACAAAAGTATAGTGGTAGCCATTTTGAGCTACAAAAATTATTTTACAGCTAAAGACATTTGGCTATGAAAATATATTTATATCGAAACAATAACAAAGAAAATAAAAACATTTGACTATTAATATATTTTCATAACCTAATATTTTTAACTCGAATTGTAGAATTTGTGTCTTTTAGCTACGAAAATCGTTTCGTAGCTAAATATGTTTAGCTATGAAAACATATTCATAGCCAAAATAAGAAGAATGAAAACATTTGGCTATGAATATATTTTCATAGCCAAATGTTTTAATGAAAATTATAGAATCTGTGAGTTGGCTACAAATATATTTTTTTAGCCAAATATTTTTAGTTTATATTATAGAATCTATATCTTTTAGCTACAAAAATCATTTCATAGCTAAATACGTTTGGCTACAAAAATATATTTGTAGCCAAATGATCTTCAACTCAAATTATAGAATCTGTGTTTTTTTAGCTACAAAAATCACGCCAAGCTTCACAAAATATCATAACCCTAACCCTAACATTTTTTGGGCAAAAAATCCCTTAAATTTACAAAATACCTAATTATTCAAGTATAAACAAGTGAAACAGATAAGAATACTTACTTGGTTCCACAAATTTACAAGAAAAACCCAAAATTTTGGGTTAGAGAGTGAGAGTGATGACGATGGGAGAGTTAAAGAAAAAAGAGTGAATGAGAAAAATGGAAGAGGTATGGCAATTTAACGGTTGTCACTGACTAACACAGTCTACTACACGGAGAAAAATTAAAGAGGTAGGGCAATTTAAGGGTTGTCGTTGATTTACATAAGCTACTTCACGTAGAAAAAAGACTGAATGAGAAAACGAAGAGACAACCTTTAAATTGCCCTACCTCTTTCGTTTTTCTCATTCACTCTTTTTTCTCTAACTTAACTTATCGTAGACTTACATAGTTTGTTACACGAGCATGTATTTAGCCGTGTAAGTCAACATGGGCATGTCTAGTAAGCATGTAACTCTCTACAAACATATGTAACATGAAAAATAATTGAACAAGTTAAAAATATTTTGCACCTAAAGTTATGGAATTTTAACATGCATACCCCAAGCTAATAACTATGTATAATCTCTTCAAGACTTTAACTATACTAACCTAAAACTCATCAAACCTTAATAAAATCCTATAATAACATCAAAATAAAAACAAAATAACATGGAAATTAAAAATAAAACCTCTCCTAATTCTTAGGTTGCCTCCCATGTAATACTTGTTTAATGTCATTAGCTTGACATACCGTTTATGCTCAAGGAAGCTTATACATATTAGGTTTTGTAGTCTTACCATAGGTTCAATGACCTCTAAGTAAGCTACATGTTGTTGCTTATTATTGCATTTTTCTTTTAATTTACTGAATTGAACTTGCACAAGCTCCGATGATCCAATAAAGGCAGAGTCTTGTAAAATATCAAACAATGAATCATTATAAGACTCACTAGATTCAATTACATTACTAAGTTCAAGTGTAGGATTAAAGACATTAGAAATTTTACAAACAAACTCTTCGTCCCCCACCCTTAATTTTAACTGACCTTCTTCAACATCTATTATTGACTTAGCAGTTGCTAAAAAGGGTTGACCAAGGACTAGAGGTGCTCCTACATCTTCCTTTATATCAAGAATCACAAAATCAAATGGCAAGACAAACTTAATAAAAATATATTCTATAACTCTCCAAAGATATTTTATCAATCTATTTTCTAGTTGCACACTTATCCTAATAGGTTTTAGTTCACCCAATCCTAACTTCTTAAATAATGAATAAGGTTTCATGTTAATTTTGGCACCTAGGTCCACTAAAGCTTTTTCTATTTTTAAACTACTAATTTGATAAGGGATAGTAAAACTCCTTAGATCTGTAAGATTCTTTGGTAGCTTGCTTTTCAAAACTTCTAAGCACAATCCACTCCACGCTACAGTTGGATCTCCTCTAACTTTTCCTTTTTTGATAATTGTTCTTTTAAATTTTGCATATATTGTGGCATCTGCATAAGAGCTTTAATAAATTAAATTAACATGTCAAAGAACTTACCAAACTATGCATCCATTCGAAATTTCTTCACTTTAGTAGGATAAAGGATGACAAGTTGATATTTCCCAACTTTTTGAGGTGACCTTTACCTTCAACATTTAATTCCCTCTTTGTATCCTCCTCCACCTTTCCTCCTTCTTCATCTGGATCTCTTTTCCAATCGTAAGGGTGATCGTGACTACACATTCTTTAAGATTTGTTTCTATAGTACTAGGCAAGCTCCCCTGTGGCCTGTCAAATACTAACTTAGCGATTTGATTGATCTGAACTTCCAAGTTACGTATATAAGCCTCTATTTGTTGATGTCTTACAACAGAATCTTGAGCAATCTTTACCATCATCTCTTCTCGAGTAGGTTTTTAAGCTTTAGGTGCTTATTGTTAAAATCCTAATAGAGAGTTATTCCTTGCTTTCCCCTGATTTCCCTAAGAGAAATTAGGGTGATTCCAGATTGTAAGTATTGTTATATGGATTTTTTTCGAAGTTTAGAAGCATTTCCCTAGATAATCTCATGCTCTTGTTATACTAATTGACAATTTTAACTTGAATGTTCTATCCTGCACACCTTACACTGCATAACTTGACCTTGTGGATTCATCATCAATCCATTGATTTTTTTATTTATTGCTTCAACCTAGTTCGGCAACTACACCAATGTGTCTACTTTATATACCCCCTTTGGCTTATTAATTCTTACTCGTGAGGAGCACCATTGATAATTGTTCATTGACATGTCTTTAATAAGGTCGTGGTCTGCTTCTAGTGTTTTATTACTAAGAGTACCCCCAGCCATTGCATTTATTGACTACCTTGTGTTCTGATTCAACCCACTATAAAAGGTTTGTATCTACATCCGAAGTAGTAGACCATGATGTGGACATTTTCTTAACATCTCCTTACACCTCTCCCATGTATTATAAAAATTTCTATACCACTTACTATCATGTAGTAATTGATGATCTTGGCATTAAGTTTAACCATTGCTTCGCCTTTTCCCTTATTGAAAATAGGATTAATCTTAGTCTTATTACATCATCGTTAGCCCCACGATCTTAAAAGTGTCACAAATCTCTAAAAAATTTGAGATATGTGTGTTTGGGTCTTCATATAATAGTCCATCAAATTGGCTAGACTGTTGCACTATCTGAATAATACTTAGCTTGATTTCAAAATTACTGGCATTCGCTGTCGGTCTAACAATACTAGACTATACTCCTGTCAAGTTCTATCTAGCATAATCAAACATCATCCTTGGTTGGTCTACCATAGTTCCTAATTCTTTAGTATTTGTAAGAAGTTATAAGTCCTCTATTTGTCGATCTAGCTCAATCTCTCTTGGTTGTTTTCTGCAAAGATTTTTACGAGTTATTCTTTTGATTTCTGAATCTTTGTCTATTAAGCTTGCTAGATTACTTCGGGTCATTAAACTGACCAAAGGGTTAAGATCTGTGAGAATAAGATAATTAAAAGAGTTAATTAAATAAAATAAAACTAAAATAAAACTAAAATAAAATAAAGTAAAAATGGCTAGATCAATAAAAGCTATACTTTCCTAATATTACTAGTCCTTGGCAATGGTGCCAAAAACATGATTGAATTATTTTATGCTTATAAGAATTTATAAAATTTAAAATCACAAGTGCACGGTGTAGCTGTAGATGTAAATAGATCCCATAAGAATTGTAAGTACTAGTAATGACCCTTTTCCTATTATCTAATCATCAAATCAAATTAAACAAACTAAACTAAGATTTAAAACAATAATGAACTCAAAACAAGGAAAATACTAAGAAAAGTCGATATCAAATAATAGTACCTAGGAGATAAATCCCATAAGAATCCCTAAATGTTAACCCTTTACCATGCAATTAAATTATTAATTATTAGAAAATGGAAATTCCTATCTTATGTTGTTACCTTTCTCATGAATATTAACAACTAACCCTCAGTTGATTAACTGAAATCTTTTTCAAATTAAAACCCCTAAAATTGCATTATCGATTGGTGAATTTCACTATTAAGTTTGAACCTAATCCAGAGGATTTATATCAACCTATCTTTAGGTTTGCATACAACTCCTTCCAGTTATAGTAGATATATTCACACAAAATGATTTTTTAATAACAATCATATGAAATCAAATCATGGACTAATATTTCAAATATATTAGAACAAGAATATAATATATAGTTGAATCACAACAAATCAATCAATAAAATTGCATTAAATAAAAGATAAAATCATATTCTTATCACAACTTAGGTTCATCACACCTAGGCAATAAACAACTTATTTTCTAACCATAGAAAACAAAACCATGACAAATATTAAAAAAAAAACAACTAGAAAATAAAGAAATCATAATTCTAAATCTCCCTCTTATCTCTAATGAATCTTCTTACAATTTGTATTTAATGAAGCTCTCTATTAGATCTTGTGATGTTATCTTTGTGTTTTTCTCATCCCTTGCTCAGAATTGTCACATCTCTATATTTATTATAACTCAAAATTACTCCTAAATTTGTCTCCTATTCATTTTCCTTTGATCACGTCGTTTTGTAGTTAAAATTATGGTTTCTGGGATATACACAGTCAGCATACACCGACATATAGCGGACCTTATATCTCTAAAAACACCTAAATTCAAGAATATGAGCACATAAACATATACAGACAACATACACAACCATGTATATATATCTACACGAGCGTGTAACTTCACATAACCAAAAACAATATTCTTCAAATCTCCACATGTTTACAAAGACTTACATAATTATTATACATGATCGTGTAGATCCTCACTTGCCTTAAATCTTTGTTCCATGCTACAATTTTATTTGAAATTTTCTCCTTTTAATTCACGAAGGCAATTATCACCTATAAATACACTTGAAGTGAATTACGTACCAAAATTACTATAAAACTATTGAATAACAAGCAAAACATATTAAATATGGGTATATTAATATAGTCAAATGATTATTTATTAACACCACTAAAAACTTGATTGACTTATTTTATTCATATAAGAATTTATCAATTTTAAAACCGCAAGTGCACAATGTAATTGTAGTTGACACAAGCAAGTACGGGTTAATTCCATGAATATTGTAAATACTAATAATGTCTCTTTTCCTATTATCTAACAACTGAATAAAATTGTGGATTTAATTAAAAATTAAATTAAACAAACTAAACTAATATTTAAAGTAATAATAACTCAGAACAAGAAAAATATTAAGAAAAGTTGATATCAGATAATAGTACCTAGGTGATGAATCCCCCTAAGAATTTATAAATATTAACCCTTTATCATGTAATTAAATTATTGATTATTGGACCATAGAAATTCCTATTTTATATCAATACCTTTTTCAAGACTATTAACAACTAACCTTCAATTGATTAACTCAAATCTCTTTCTAGTTTAAACTCCTAAGATTGCATTATCTATTCATGAATTTCACTATTCGGCTTGATCCGTAATCCAAAGGATTTATGTCAACCTATCTTTAGGTTTGCATATAACTCCTTCCAATTATAGTAAATCTATTCACACAAAAGAATTTCTTAATCTTAATCATATGAAATCAAATCATGGACTAATATTGTGGATATATTAGAAGAAGAATATAAAGCATAATTGAATTGTAATAAATCAATCAATAAATTTGCATTAAATAAGGATCAAATCATATTGTTATTGCAACTTAGGGTTCATCACACCTAGGCACTAAACAACTTTCCTAACGATATAACACAAAACCAAAGACAAATATTTAGAAGAAAAACTAAAAAAACAAAGAAAGCATAATTTAAATTTCCCTTTTGTCTCTAATAAATCTTCTTACAATTTGGATTGAATGAAAATCTCTATTGGATCTTGTGACGATATCTTCATGTTTTCCTCGTCCCTTGCTCATAACTATTGCCTGTCTATGTTTCTTACGAATTGAAATTACTTCTAAACTTGCCTGCTTTTTATTTTCATTTGATCACATTTGTTTATAGTAAAAGCTAGGGTTGTTTAGATATACATAGTCAAAATACACAGACAAGAGGGTGATCGTATATCTCTAAAAATACCTAAATTTGAGATATGGGCAACATACACGATTGTGTATATCTACACGGATGTATAACTTCATATGACCAGAAAAATATTCTTCAAATCTCCACACGTTTGTAAAGACTTACACAATCATTGTACATGGTCTTGTAGGTCCTCACTTTCCTTAAATCTTCGTTCCATGTCATGATTTCATCCTAATTCTTTTCCCTTTATGATCTATAAATATGCTTGAAGTGAATTAAGTAGTAAAAAGAATATAAAAGTACTAAATAACAAGAAAAACATGTTAAATATAGGTATATAAATATATTCAAATAATCATTTATCAATTGCATAGTGTTATGACTTTTATAATGGAGATTGAATCTTGGATGAATTCTTATACAAGTTTGTACAGATGAGTAAACTTTGTTAGCATCACCTAGTGTGTTTTAGAAGTGGCTTAATGCTAGCTTTTTCATGTTTTCTAGACCCTAAGTCATGTTTCCCTCTTTCTCCACTACAGAAGATATTTTGCTATGATTTTTTCTAGATAAGATAAATTTGTAAAAGTAGGAAGTGTTTCTGTCTCCGTCTCCTAACCATTGTGCTAGAAACTTTTTCCTTGGTTGAGAGTTATACACTTCAAATATATATGTGGTTTGTTAATGCATTCTTCTATTTGTGAAGGTTCTCAACAATATGTTTAAGGTAAAGCTCATTTTTTATTGTTATGAGTGATGCTATGGAGTCCTGAATGGCAAGGCTCATGATAGCAAAGTTTTTCTTACTCAAACCCTTGGATATTGAGGGACATGTCTTTTGCCATAGATTCTTCATAACCTTTTATGTTTGTTAAGAAGTTGTTGAACCCAAAAGAGTGTCTCTAACCTTATGTTTTGTAAGGTTGTAAATTTTAATAAATTTATGATTAGAACAACTACTATTCCCAAATAGGTCTTCATTTAAGGGGAATTTTATCATCCATATGGATTTCTCCATGGTTCTTTCTAGTCTTCTTTGGACTAGCCACTTCCCACATTGTTTATTGCTCTATGAAAAATAATTTGCAACTTATTTGTCAAAAAATAATTTCCAACTTGTTTGTGGTTTATGCTCCCTTTTGAGTCTTAGACTAACAAAGTGATATTGAATTCTCCTAATAACATCCAGGGCTTTTGGATGTTAGAGTGAATAATTGTTAGTTATGGATATGGATTCAAAGAGATGAATTAGTTGATAAAGTTTAGTAGGAGGATATTCACTCTTATGTTGATATAGGATATAATGATCCTACTGTTAATATGATGTTGTTAGTTGGTGAGAAGCTCCCAATTATTTCTAAAAAACCACAGTCCTTGCTTAAAAGTATTAACTTTTTTTAGGAGACCTCTAAGACAAGGTATTATATTGTTAAGGAAATCGTGAACTACATATTACTTCTTGGGGCAATTAAGGCCACTTATATTCCATGGAATACTAACTTTAAAGTGGGGTTTAGGTTAAAGTAAAGGCCCTTGATTTGTACTTACTGCTTAATCTCCTCTTTGAACTTAAAGTAGTACATTCATTTGTCTTTTAGTTCTTCAACTATTATCAAGATGGAAGCTTTCTTAGCCCTCATTATGTTGTGGCTTCCTATTAACGAGCATCTCCATTCCTTTGATCCCTATATCCGCTCCCTTATTTTAGTTTTATTAAAAGCTGAGGTTACATTTGTACCAACTTCTTAATCTTTACTCATTTATTCTCTTATTATGTTCGAAGCAGTGTTTAGTAGACCTTTTAAATTTAACTCCTCTAATTTTGTTTGTGTATTTATAAGCACTAATGAAGTAGGGGTTTCACTACTTCTAGTGTCTATTGCTAAGTCATTTAAGAGGACGTGCTTTAGTTCTAATGAGTTCAACTCCACTAGTTCATCATAATCTCCTCTCAAAAACTTCTTACCCATATGTATCCATTCTTTAAGCTATTGGCTTAAGGTTGGTTCCAATGATAGCTTATTAGCATTTCAGCTCAATCAGGTTACCCTTTTCATCAATTTTTACTAAGAGGATGGAGCAAGTTGCTCAACTCCAAATTTTACTTCAATCCGTAATCTTGTTTTATTACAAGGAAGGAAAGCATAACAAATTACATGAGCCTCCAAGGGAGGCTAACCCCAGTCTTATCCTCTATAAGGATAGTGGCACACCCTGAAGGTGCACTTTCAAAAGTGGTAACCTCGATACCAAAATTATCTACAAAGTTGGTGAGCCAATCCGTACAGTGATTTTCCTCTTTGTAAATACGGTAGGTAAGAACGACCCAGTTTCGGTGAATAATTTGTTGATGCCCAGGACGAGGGGGTTGAGCGATATTGTCCGGTGTGTAGCGTCGAATAGGAGATTCTTGATCCCTAGAGAGTCCAATTCTAGCATCACGTGCCGATAGCTAAAGTCTTAAGCTACATTCAGTCCCGAAAACACTCCCCAAAGTTCTGCCAAGACTGGGGAGCACCAATCGATGTTTTGTAGAAGGTCATCAAACCAGGCACCAAAGCTATCCTGAATAAGTCTACCTGTTGTGGCCGAGGAGTTTGCACTGTTGCATGCATCATCGGTGTTCAGTTTTACCCATCCAGGGATAGGCGGACACCACCTAATAAGTTGTTCGTAGCGAGGCTCGAACTTGCCAGACGAAAGATTGGTGGATCTGTCAAACATAGTTAAGGACAAGGGTTGCAGGAGAAGACGGCCATAAGAATTGGGAGTCAAAGAGGGCCATATTTCTCCATTTCCAAAGAAACTAGTAGGCGGTACCAAAGATAACTGACCAGTCGAAACCAGAAACCAACCAATGTTGTTGTAGATTTAGTGTGAGCCAATCCTGGATATTAGGGTTAAAAAAAGTTAGGAGAGATGGCTTGGAGGGGAAAAGTGAGATATAGGCTACGTGTTTTAGGGCAATTGCGTACAACATGAAGCGAGTATTGTTCTGTATAGCAATGATAGTAGTCCACGCTCGTAGTAAGATGTTTACATACGTGTTGTTGATTAGAGAGTAGGTAGTATTGCACGAAGAGCCAAAGGAAGGCTCGAATACGTTAGGGACCGGGCCAGTGCCATATAGGCTTCCAAAGGCTACTGGAATGAGAGGAAGGTTGCTTCACAATCATAGCACACGCCGAGGCTGTGGTGAATTGCCCAGTATTCGATGGGCCCCATATAAACTTGTTCGTCCTTAGGTAAAACTTGGGGGATAGAGTGCCATAATGGACAGACAACTAGAAGGGGGAGCAGAGCTTGAAGCGCATCCCAATTCTAATTACCAGAGTTATCTACAAAGTGGTGAACCTAAAGATCAAGGTCAGATTGGGGAATTGGAATATTAGCATGGGGAAAAGGAGTCCCACGTTTGCAACCCACGGATCCAGCCAGAAACGAGCCTTGGAATCATCACAGATCATCCAGTTCATGCCCTGTATCACATTGGGCTAGATAGCTTTAATACTCCTCCAAGCCATAGAGACTTCTGTAGTATGAATGGAGGTAAGGATGTTGTTGGTGTCAAAGTTATACTTAGCAGGCAGAATTTACACCCATAGAGCTTGAGGTTTAGAGATCATTACCCACCCTAATTTTGTAAGCAAGGCATCATTGGTAACTCATGGTGGCTCTATGTTGCGAATCCCAAGCCCACCTAACTCTTTTGGTTGGCATACTTTGTCCTAATGAATGAGGTGAATCTTTCGATTGTCAGTTGAGGAGCTCCATAAGAAGATTCGTATGATTTTCTCTA
>JANITW010000003.1:32241630-32256506 GCA_027564335.1 Erythroxylum williamsii
TGGAGGGGCATCAGCCGATGCCTTTTTAATTGATCCCCCTCCTCGAATTAGAGGGCTAGAAGAGGAAACTGCCCCTCCCAGTTAACTCCTCGCAGTTTAACTATCTGCTGTATTCACAATTACTAGTTTCGATTTCTAACCTGATTCTATAATTGTGTAGCCATGGTAAAGCTCAAGGATTTCGCCGGGTCCTATAGTCTCCCTAAATCCAAAAGGCAACCCAAAGGGCCTAGATCTTCTTCTAAGGTGAGGAAGCAAAGGAAGGAGGTAGAGGTCAGCGAAGACATCACTCAGCCGACGATGTTGGAACAGTCTACAGCATTGCTGGCCCTTCCGTCTGCTAAGGACCGACCTGGCGTGTCTGCGTCGTTGCCTATTCAATCAGTGAGTGAGGATCGGGCGAATTTGAAGGAAGAGATGGAGCCACCAATCAAAAGAAAAAAGACCGCTCGGAGTGTTGATCTATCATCCTGTCAATCGGACAAAGTAGAAGGACAGGGGGAAGAGCAAGTGCCTCGATTAGATAAAGGTAAGGGGAAAGAGCGAGCCTCCAATGGTGGAAAATAGGTGTCCACGATCAGCCTTGATAAGACTGCATCGATTAGCGACATCAAAGTCGCTCTGCATATTACGCAGAAGGTTGTTCCTCCTGAGGATGAGAAATTTTTGGATACGTTGAACAACAAGGAGCTGATGGCTATTCTCGTCCGTAGTTGTGCCAGGGATCTGGCGTTTGCCTCTGCGATGCATCAGCGTATCGATCAGCTCGATGAAGTAAACCAAACAATGGACCGGGAGGTTCACGATCTTCTTGAGCAAGTTAATGGTTTAAGAGCTGAACTTTTAGAGGCGAAGGAGGAGAAGGATGTCTTACGAGCTCAACTCTCTTCACTGAAGGAGGAGAAGAGTGTTTTGGAGGAAGAGAAGGGCGTTTTGAGAGCTCAACTCATTTCGGGGGAGGAGGAGAGGAATAAAGTGGTTGCTTCCAGGGGTGAGCTGGAAAGTGAATGCCGAGCGTTGCAGCTCCATAATGAGGGCCTAAGGAAAGAGGTGATCGAAGCCAATTCAAAGGCAAAACTGGAGGAGGAGCTCCGTTTGAAAGTCCTCCATAACTGTCATGAGGCGGTGATGGATAAAATGAAGGCTGAGGGGAAGCTGCTGGAGCTGCAAGGCTCCATTAAGGAGTAAAGGGTTGAAGCGATCAAGCGATGGAAAGAGCGGTACTTACACGAGGAGTGTCTGGAATTTGCTTGCGACTTGGCTCTTTCCATCTTGAGGAGCTACCACAGGGTTTGTATCCCTGATGAGTCGGATGGTCCTTCATTTGAGGATTATGCCGAGGCAATGCTTCCCGCTGAGCTCAGCCTTTCACTTGAGGAGGTGAGAGAGATAGCTGAGAAGGAAAAAGAGGCCTTGCCGGATGAGATGCTGGACCTGAGTTCAGATGAAGAAGAGGGTGTCTCCCCGTTGTCTTCTCTTGCCGATCCGACTGCTGGCACTTCCTCCCCAACCGAGGGTTCAAAATGATTTTTTCCTTTTGAAGGCTCATCTGGTCGGGCTTGTGACCAGAACAGTAATTCAAAGAAATAGAATTCTTACTTTTATTTTTCATTACCTTCTTTATTTGTCGTGTTAAGATTGGACGATCTTTTCAAATAGCAGGTAGTGAACGAGTGCACTCGATGTGCGTCGATTGGTTGTAGGGTTTGAGAGAGTCATGGTCGACTGAGACAAGAGAACTTGGCCGAGTGATGGTGAGGCCGAGAGATCCAAGATTTTGGCTCTTGGCATCGCCTGGTTCAAAGATCCTATCTTGGTAACCTGACCGAGCGATGTAGAGGCCGAGCGATCCAAGATTTTAGCTATTGGCATCGCCTAGTTCCAAGATCCTGTCTTGGTAACCTGGTCGAGCGATGTAGAGGCTGAGCGATCCAAGAATTTGGCTCTTGGCATCGCCTAGTTCCAAGATCCTGTCTTGGCAACCTGGCCGAGCGATCCAAGATTTTGGCTCTTGGCATCGCCTGGTTTCAAGATCCTATCTTGGCAACCTGGCTGAGCGATGCTGAGGCCGAGCGATCCAAGATTTTGGCTCTTGGCATCGCCTAGTTCCAAGATCCTGTCTTGGCAACCTGACCGAACGATGTAGACAGCGATCAGTTGGTAGAATTTTCTTCTCTTGCCTAATTTAGTGAGATTTTTCTTGCCAAGAAATTTGAAACCCCTTTATTGATGATAAAAAGGGCGTGGGCCGTTAAAAAACCTGACTGGCAGGGCCAGGAAAAAGGTACCTATAAGTTGTGTGTACAAGAGCATAAACAATAATAAATAAACAAAGAAATAAGTGAACCAAAATAAAGCTTATCTATTGGTAGAACGTCCTTAGGTTTTGAGAATTCCAGGGCCTCGGTAGAATCTTGCCGTTCGTATCGCACAGGATGTAAGAGCCATGTCTGACTTGTTTGACCACTTGATAGGGTCCTTCCCATGTCTGACCGAGCTTCCCAAGATGTTTTTCAGCTGCCTTGGCCTTTCGCAGAACGTACCCCCGACCTTTATGTCGCCCGACCTTACCGTTTTATTGTAAAACTTGGTTGCTTTTTGTCTGATGGCTTCTGACGAGCGACTGCCCTATTTCTGTCTTCACTGAGAAGTACCAGTTCTTCCTTGCGGGCTTTATCATTCCTTTCTTCTTCGTAACTCAAAATTTGTTGGTTATACAGTACTACTTCTACTGGGACTAAGGCCTCTGCCCCGAAGGTCATTTTGAACGGTGTCTTACCAGTGGCCCCGTTTGGGGTTGTTCTATACGCCTACAACACTTCATCTACTTTGTCCACCCAAGTCTTACGTCCATCTAAGTGCTTCTTGAGGGCACTTATTATCTTTTTGTTAGTACTCTCCGCAAGACCACTGCTTTGAGGATGAGCTACTGAAGTCAATAGGAGTCTTATCTTCAGTCGTTCACAGAAATCTTTAAACTTGTCGTTATCAAACTATCGACCATTGTTTGTAACCAAAACCATAGGCATCCCAAAACAGCTCAGTATATTTTTGTGTACGAAGTTTTCAATTTTTTGCTCAGTGATGGTGGCGACCGCTTCCGCTTCTACCCATTTAGTGAAGTATTCAACTACCACTATCAAAAACTTCTTCTGCCCCTGACCGAGAGGAAAAGGACCTAGTATGTCCATTCCCCATTGAGCAAAGGGAATGGGATGGCTAACAATTTTCAGCTGCTCGGTCGGCTGGTGAGACAAATTACTATTCTTCTGACAGGCCTCGCATCGGTTAACTTTCTCTTGACAATCTTTCTTCATGGTCGGCCAATAATACCCCTGTCTGATCAATCTGTGAGACAACATTCTACCTCCTAAATGATTTCCGCACATTCCTTCATGAAATTCAGCCATTGCTCATTCTGCCTCTTCTTCATTCAAGCAATATAGTAGCATCCAGTCATAAGAACGCTTGTACAAAATGTCATTGACAATCACATATTCGGCCGCTTTTGCCCTTAGTTTCCTGGCCTCCAAAGCTTCCACCGGCTGTGTTCCCTTAAGAATGAAGTAAATCACACATTAGTACAATGCTTATAGAACGATAACCAATACACGAGAAGGGGGAAGGTTTAATTGTGTATTCTGTTTGTTGAAAATTCTTCCAAAAATTGTTTCGTTAAAAACAAGTTTTTTTACAGAAACTTCAGTAAGTTCTAGTCAACCAAAACTTTAAAAACTTGTTTCGAAAATTAAGTAATAACAACACTTTGAGCTTTAAAAGATATAGGGTAGAGAGAAGTTGACACAGTGATTTTATCCTGGTTCACCCCAAGCTGTGGGCTACGTCCAGTCCTCAGAGTTCTTTCTGAGATTTCATTATCTCTTCAACGTATACAAGTATTCTTTCCGAGCCTCTTCAGGTCTCTTCACTCAGTATTCTTTCACTCTTAGCCTCTGCAGGCTATCTGTACTACTTTCTTACAAAATTATCCTAACTATGTTACAACAATAATAGTTCTCAGCTATTTCACATAGTAATATCACAAAAGCTTTTCGTTCGCGTAAGTTCAATAATAATTTCTTTTTCGCTAACATTGCAATCTTCGACTTCAACTTATATTTATAGTCTTCGTCTGTAACTGTTTCTTGATTCTTGATTCTTGATTCTTGAATCTTGTTTCTTGAATCTTGAAAGAAACGGTTAATCAGTTAAGTTTTGTAACTAACTCAAGCTGACTCTTGCGTCTTCTTTTGAATTCTGCGTCTGCTTTTCTCCGTCTGTCTTTTTGAGTATGCGTCTGCGTCTGCGTCTACTTTTCACTTTGTGTCTGCTTCTACGTCTTTTCACTTTGCTTCTGCGTCTGCGTCTGCGTCTGCGTCTGCGTCTGCGTCTGCGTCTGTTTCTCTACTTCTCCGTCTGTTTTTCAATCTGTGTCTGTATTTCTTCGCCTGCTTTTTAACTTCGACTACGTCTGCTTTTAACTTCTTTTCTCCGTCTGTCTGTTTTCTATTTTACTTCTTCTTTTACTGCTTCTTTGTTATTCATCAAAATCATATATGTGTAAAGTCATTTTGACTCAACAAAGAAGGTACTGCCTGATCGACTCCATCCAACTTGACCATTCATCGTCTGCTTGAAGGACTTCAGTAGCCTTCTGGATGCTAGGATGGTCGAGCTGCTCGATCAAGATGTTTTTCCTGGCATTTTGATCGGAAGTCATCTTGGAAAGTGCGTCTGTCTGAGCATTTTGCGTCCATTCTATCCTGCTGATCGAGCATTGCTCAAAATTACTCGACTCCTGTTTTACCAATTCCAGATACTTGATTATGTTGTTCCCCTTGGCCTCATACTGCCCAGTAACTTGACCAACCACTATTTGGCTATCGCTATACACCTTCAGATGCTTTACCCCCATCTCTCTTGCCAACTGGAGGCCGGCTATTAGAGTTTCGTATTCTGCCTCGTTATTGGATGCTCTAAATTCTAATCGAAGAGCATACTCCACCTTTTCTTCCCGGTGTGGACTGATCAATACTGCTCCTGCTCCGCATCCCTCAGCGTTGGACGACCCATCAACAAATAGGCTTCAGGCAGGGCGTTGCTCACCCTGCGAGTCAGGTTGACACATTTTTGCAACGAAGTCCGCCAACACTTGGGCCTTGATCGTCATCCGTGGTTTATAGTGTATATCAAACTTCCCCAGCTCTACTGCCTATTTATTAACCGCCCAGAGGTTTCGGGCTTTTGGAGGCACTGCCTGAGGGGTTGGTCGGTTTATACCTCGATTGTATGACTCTGGAAGTAGGGCCTTAGTTTCCGTACCGCTGTTATCAAGGAAAGAACCAACTTTTCAATAGGTGCATACCGCGTTTCCGGTCCGTTCAGCACTTTACTGACATAGTAGATCGGGAATTGTTCACTACCGTCCTATTGAATAAGAACTGCGTCGATCGGCCCCTATGTGACTGCCAAATAAAGAATCAGATTCTCCCCCTCAACAGGGCTCTGCAAGATGGGTGGACTGGTCAGATATTGCTTCAAGTGTTGGAATGCTTTTTCGCACTCATCCAACCATTGGAACTAGGTCACATCTGCCTTCCTCAAAATTTTGAAGAAAGGGAGGCACTTGTCCCCCATCCTAGAGACGAATCTGCTCAAAGAAACTGTCCGCTCGGTCAATATTTGTACATCCTTTAAGCATCATGGTGAGGGCATTTGGATGATAGCTTCGATCTTTTCTAGATTAGCTTTGATCCCCCGCTGAGTAATCATAAATCCCAATAACTTTCCAGATGCTACACCAAAGACGCACTTTTCAGGATTCAACTTCATTTGAAATTTATTGAGGGTCAGGAAGACTTCTCTAAGGTTTTCCACATGTTCAGCAGTTGTCTTGCTTTTGACCACCATGTCGTCCACATAAGCCTCGACTGTTTTATCGATTTGTCTCTTAAAAAATTCCATAATGAGCCGCTGGTACGTAGCCCCTGCATTTTTCAAACAGAACGGCATCACCTGGTAGCAATACGTGCCCTGGTTAGTTATAAAAGCCATTTTTTCTTCGTCTTCGAGGCTCATTTTTATTTGATGATAACCACAGAAGGCATCCAAGAAGCTGAGGAGCTCATGCCCTAATGTGGAGTCTACCAACTAATCGATCTTGGGTAGGGGGAAACTGTCCTTTGGGCATGCTTTGTTCAGGTCGGTGAAATCAATGAACATTCTCCACTTTCCGTTTTTCTTCTTCACCAATACTATGTTGGCTAACCATTCGGGGTACTTGACTTCTCGAATGAACCTAGCGTCAAGCAGCTTCTCTATTTCTTTCTCGATCATCCCCTGCCGCTCCTTGCTGTGCCACCGTTTCTTCTGTCTGACCGGCCTACAATTTTCCTGAATACCCAAGGAATGAGATGTTACCACTCGAGAGATTCTAGGCATGTCACTCGGTACCCAAGCAACTTGTGATTGCTGCGGCCAACCCTTGTTCAAGTTCGAAGCCTAAATTTGTGGTTCGGTCTTCATCATCCAGTATGACCCGCTGCGTTTCTTCTACAAGGTTCATCCTCTCGGTTTCTTCATCTGCTCTTACATCAAGAGAACTTGCCAACACTACTGCTCGCTCAAGGGTTCTTGTTTCTGCCAAGTAGCATTCCCTAGCGGTCCTCTGCTGACCCCTGACAATACCGATGCCGTAGGATGTTGGGAACTTCATCACCTCATAATAGGTTGAGACGAAAGCTCTGAGGGAGTTTTGTGTGGCTCTTCCAATTATTGCATTATAGGCTCCTACAAACTTCACAACTAGGAATTCAACATTCTTCACTACTTGGAATGACTTTTTTCCGAGCTTTACGTTCAACAGGACTCGAGTGAATGAATAGGCGGATGCTCCTGTTACCCCTTTGATTGACCCCACTATCGGCAGTAGCCGTTCTTCCGAAATCTCCATCTGCTTAAAAGCATCGTAGTATAATAGGTCGACCGAGCTGCATGTGTCTATCATTACGTGCTTCACCTCACTACTATCCATATTCAAAGTAACCACGAGTGCATCATCATGAGGACAGCTGATGCCGACCGGGTCAGACTCGTCAAACGACATCACCTCATTAACTTGTGGCTTTTTTATTGCTGACTGACCCTCAGCAATCTGCCTGGCATATCGCTTCCTTCCTCTGACGGTGGACCCCCTGCTGTGCTACCGGCAAAAATCATGTTTATGACTCTGATCGGTCGGTCATCCTACTGTTCGGTATTTCTGTCATCTCGAGCCTTGGATTGTCTTCCGCCATCATTCATATTGTCCTGTCTCCATGGTGTTCTCCAATTGTCTGACCGACCGCTCCTACCCTCATTACCTTGATCGGCATTTTTACCGTACTTCAAAAATCTACCCAGCCTTCCTCTCTAGATAAGGAGTTCGATTTCTTTCTTTAGGTCCCAGCAATCCTCCGTGTCATGACCGACATCTCTATGGAAACGACAATATAAAGAAGAATCCTTTTTCTTAGAGGAGTTTTCAATTTATTGGGTTCTTAGAGGGATTCCCCTTCTGCTCGCATGACCTCCAGTACTTCCGTATATCGCCTGTTGAGCGGAGGGAAGGATTCTCGCCTTTGGTCTTTCCGATCGATCAGCTTCCTCCAGTTAGACTGATCATTCTGCCGTTTATGCGAATCATCGGCTCTACTACTCGGCCAGTGGTCATCCGCTCTACGTTTTGTATTTTTCAACACTTCCTCCAGCTGGATGTATTTATCTGCCCGATTTCTTATCTCTTGGATAGACTTGGGCTGATCGAGAGCCAGTGACTTCTTGAACTCTTCATCCCTCGTATTGCTCATTAAGGCAGCCAACATGGACGAGCAAGTGAGGTCAGGGACTTCGACAGCTTCATTGTTAAATCGGGTGATGAACTTCCGCAAACTCTCGTTCCTTCCTTGGGTCAACTGCATTACTTCCAAGGCAGTCTTCTGTGGCCGTTTACTTGTGGCAAACTGGTTGATGAATAGTAGCTTAAAATCCTCAAAACTGGTTATGCAACGCGGGGGTAAGCTGTTGAACCATCTTTGGGCTCCTTCTTGAAAGGCTGTGCAAAAGGCCTTACATTGAATGGCGTCTGGAACGCAATGTAGGTTCATCATCGATTGAAAGTGTTGCAGATAGTCGGGAGGATTGGTCTTTCCAGTATATTTTTCTAGCGTCGGTATCTTAGTACCGACCGCTGGGAGGCTATCCAGGATCTCTAGGATGAAAGGAGAGCTGTATTGTGTTGATGGTTGGCCAGGACGGGAATTCATGGCTATATTGATTCGGTGGTCCACGATTTTTCTAGGGCTTCAGCAAAGTGCCGATCGGCCATCACACCAACTTGTCGAGCGGGGGTTTGCTGCTGTTTCGGTTAAGATTGTAAGATTTGGCGAATCAATAGATCGGCCGCTTCTTCTATTTGTCTTTGTGTGAGGAAGGCTGGTTATAGTGCAGGAGGGTTCGTGTTGAGGGGATATTGGATGTGAGGATGTGAACTGGTTCGAGCGCCATCCTCTAGGGCCACGCTTTGTGCTTTTTAGTCTTGGTTTTGGGATTGTTGTGGTTGATCATGCTGATGTGAGCGTTGAGGGGGTAACTCATTTATGCTAGGGTTTTGGTGTAGGGGCGGAGGGTATGTCTGGTGATCAGAATGTGGCGATAGAAGGGCGGCGGGTAATCGCAAGCGCATTCACTGTAGTGCAAGTGCCGCAATAGCGGCTACATCAGGATTTGTCACCGCCGCCTGACTGATCTGAGTGTTTCTGGATGTGGTACCCTGATGGCCGGCCCCACGGTGGGCGCCAATTGGTTCTGTCTGATTTTGGTAGGGCTGGACGCTGCTGCTGGGATCCATGAGACTGGTTCACTTTGACTCAGAGATACCTGCAAAACAGTAAAGGCACACCGGGGGTTGATTGCTGGTAGGCCCCTTCGACGCTCAAGTTAATCTCTTGGGAGAGTTTTGGTGGCTGGTAAATAAAGAAAATAGGGTTCTTGAAAGCCGTACCTTTTTCATGATGAGGTAATGAATTTATATGGCTAATACCTATAGGAATTAAGTCAATCCTCAAGGGATGGGCTGATCGGCCCATGCGCCGTTCTGAGTCTAGGCTTGGGCCTAGCACGATCGACCCAACCAGTAGTCATTATATATTATCATTGAATTTTCTAAATGGAGGCTTTACCAGTTGGTAACTTATGGCTTCTATGGGTGATGTTGCTAAATCATCCATCATTGCTAAATTTTGGAAGCCACAAGTTATCCTAATGAGTGAAAGGAGTTGAGTAGGGAATTTGTTAAGTCCTTTTTAGCTCTATAAAACATAAGAATGTCATTAGTAAAAGTGAGGTTAAAGGTTTAAAGTTATTTGCACTTGATGTGGCACTAGAAGTTGCTAGATGTCTTGATATTTTCCTTTTTAAGTTTGATTAAGACCTCTATAAAAATGCTAAAACGGTAAGGAGACAAGGGATCTCTTTACTTAAGTCCTTTTGAACCCTTAAAGCTCTAAGATGGCTAACTATTGATAAGGATATTAAAAGAGACTATAATGACATATTGCTTAATCAAGCTGATAATTTTTCTTTAGAAACCAAAAGCCAACTCTGTAGCTTAGTATCTCTATGATATTTCCTTAAAGTTTCTTAAGCAAGGAGAATGTTATCTCTAATGTTCCTGCCTTGTATGACTACACCACAACTTGGATTTATAAATGTATGAAGAATGGACTTTAAATGATATTATATTGGAGATAACTTTATAAATGTAATTGTAGCGCGAAATGACCTAAAGTCTTTTAAATCAAACATATTGGGGGTTTTTGGAATGAGGAAAATAAATGTCCTATTAAGCTCTCACATATCCACCAACCTGGTTCCAAGCTTATTGAAAGAAATAGTCATTAAACGTATTAAAGCTTGGTGCCATGTGTAGATTCATACTGAAAACTACTTGCCTTTGCTCATCAGTATAGAAAGGGCCTTGAAGAGCTTTTGCTTTACGCTTTAAAATGAAAATAGTAATGAAAGATATAACTTGAGGTGTGGAAGAAGTGTAGGAACTTCCTAGGAATCCTTATAGAACTTAAAGATAAGTTATTTTTATCTTATTATGATTATATATTATAATTACCCACTTATTCATTAATGAAGAGATTTAATTTGTGCTTTTCCTGCTTTAAAATGAGATACGGAAAAACTTAAGTTTCCATCCCCTTCTTTTAGCCATATGATTATTGACCTTTTCTTTAATAAGAATTATGAATGTCCAAGCTAATGCATTTTTATTGAGAGATAGCCTCTCCCTAAATACTAGAATTAAGTCATTTGGTATTACTAAGAGCTAATTCTAAGCTACCTCCAATGCCTCTCTTACATCTTTTAAAGTCTTTCCAGTATCATGGCCTATTGCTTTATTAAAAGTTTTAAGCTTAGCTTTAATAGCTTTAAGTTTGGTGATGCATTTAAAGGACTCATACCCATAGACATTGGTGGATAATTGACTCTAAGTAGAGAGGATGATTTGCCAAGTGACTATTAAATCTAAATGGACACCTTTTTTAGAGATTGTTAGTAAATTAAGTGCATCTTAATAGGTGAGTGATTATTAATCATATAAGGCAAGAAGTTGACTGACTTTCAGGGTACCAAGCAAGATAAGGTGCATTCACTATCCCTTTATCAAGTTTTTTTTTCATTTGGTAAGGAGTACCTGCTGGTTTCTTACTCCAAGTATAGTGATTGCCAATACATCTGAGATCTTCCAACCTTAATTAATAAAGGATCTTTTTGAAATTATTTGTTTTTGGTTTGTTGATAAAGAAACCATCAACATCATTAGCGAACAATTATTATTAAATCTTCCGACTACTAACCAATGGTTATGGACTAATTTAGCTAAAACTATGATATCATTCCAAAGCTTTGATCTCTATAAGGCTAGGTTATAAATATAAACTAGTATGAGATTAACAAGCCTATGGTTATATGTAAGGAATCGAAAAACAAATATGTATTGATCATAGTAAGTAGAAGTGGTTATAGAAATGCAATTTAGGTCAAAAACAACAATTATTCTCTCATTGTAACGGTAACTACAATTAGAGAGAAGTTTTTAGTTCTTGTTAATAAACTAGAGAACTTTAAAAAAGGATGGGAGATTTATTTTATTCTCTAAGAGACTAAGAAAAAGATGATTCCTAAAGGAAAACGTTATAAAAAGCTTGTTATTTATTTGGTTTATCTAAACTTTTGACATTCAAAACTAGAAAAGACACCAAGAGGGTTAGGAAGAAATCAAGTTCTTTTTCCTATATAAATATCCCCTAATTAAGTTAAAGGATGTGTTTTTATCTAAAATTGAAGAATTTTTAGAGTCTAAAGCTATAAAAGAGCTAGAAGACGCCTTAAGGGGTCCATTAATCGATTGTTTAGAACTTTAGTTGGAGGAAGTTAAGGTTGTGAACCAACAAATAGAGTAGCACCTGAAGCTAATTAACTCTTTTTGACTAATATTATAAGGTAATGTTATGAAAATTAACCCATAACAGAATGGTTTAGACTTGTCTAGCTAGAGAAAACCTTATTTTCTACATCTAAAGAAAAAGACTTTCTAAGACAATGTCATAGTCTTTACTCTAATACTCTCTTCATCATAGCTTTATCCAGTAAGTTAAAGAGGAAACAATCCTCTTTTATTATCAAGACTTGAAAGAGTATATATTTTTGCCATCCAATTTATGCCCAAGTTCGTATCTTTGGGTAAGGAGGCCTTTATCAGTAAAGAAACCAACTAACATTTTAATCAAATAAACAACTCTAGGTTTAGGCAAATCTAAGAATGAGACATAAGATGTAAAGAAGTTGAGGAAAGTTGAAAGATGAATGTAAGCTTGGCAAAAGGTGTATAATCTCCTAAAACATGACATCATGTTCTTTTTTGATGAGGAGCTTATGAGGTGAGGCTGGACTAGAGGTACCAATGCCAAAAGAAGGCAAAGGAACATGAAGTTGTTCTCTAAGAAGATTTAGAGCAGAAGAGGGAGTTTTGAGAGGTAATAGGAAGGTTAGGGAAGAGCAAATGGGTGAACTCTAGTTAGATGGTGAAGTTAGTTGATTCTTAGAGAGAGAAACCATATTTTGTTTCAAAATTGAAAAGAAAAAAAAAGATTTAGAAGAAGAGGCAAGAACATTATCAGAAGTTAGGTGACCAAAAGTGAAAAGTCAAAAAATGGTTGACCAAGAAGAGTTAGAGAGAAGAAGAACAAGGATTTTCTCTTTCATATTAATAAATTCTTACAATTAATTAGGACATTTTTTCATTTCCTCACTTAAATAATTAGAGAAATCTTTAATCTAGAAAAGAGTTGTTGTTTGTTTTTAACTGTAAATTAGATTAAGTCATAAAAGGCAATAAAAATTGTTACAAGCATAAACTATCCCATTAAATGAATGGGTTGACAAACCACTTTAATGGTATTATAAAGGATCAAACACGAGCATATATGTTAATCATTAATCCTATACTGACATAAAACTAGAGCTAATATGCATTTTATGTTCAAAGGTAATAAAATGTAACTTGATTGTTTTGATTGTTTCTTGTATATCCTTGATAGTTGTTTTTCAATTTCCTTGAATATTCTTATATTCCTTTCATCCTATATAGTTTTTATTAGGTATGATATAGCATGAAAAGACACCATTGCTTTGTTTTATCATGTATGTTTAAATCTGAACACCAAGCTACAATCTAATACCACTCATTTGGTGCATCTCCTAACAAACATCTTTGAGTTATGTCCTTCCACAAAGGTTGAGTGAACTGGCACATAAAGAATAAGTGAGTAATACTTTTTTGTTTCTACTTAAATAATGCATATGCTTGGAATAGCCATAAATTTATTTAATCTATAAATTGTAAGTAACTTGTTCTTGATTGCTTTCCACATTTTGATTGAAGCTTTAGGTATCATATACTTGCATAAGATAAGTTTATGTCATGCTACCACATTTCTCTGCTCTTAAAACGACTTTTTACAAGTCAAATTGTTGAATTTACCATTTGTAGACAAATTCCACCAGTTGACATCTTCTTTGTTTTCCTTAAGCTCACTGCTATTGACATGGTTATACAAACCTGAATCTCGAATCCTTAATAATACAGGGAGATCGAGATAAGAAGTATGCGTACTGGCAAAGATGAGTAAGCAAAGAGACTGTGAGAAAAGTACAAATGGCGATTTAAGCTATACAGCCTAGAAGAAATATGTCAAGTGACTGAAAGTTTGTATTGTCGACGGTTTTAACTGTCGGAGATATGCTTAAAATTTAGAGTTTAGAGTTTGTAGAAATATGAGGTCAATGTATAGTTCTATTTGACCTTAAGCATCACAATCGTTGGCATAGTGTTTTCAATAGAACACTGTATAAGGAGTTAGATGATAGAAAGCGTCATCGCTTTTGTATTATTATGAGTAAGGCCTAAAAATGATTGAATGTTAGATCGATTGGAGAGGTTGTTGATAAGTGAAGTCAATCAGTATTAGAAAGTCAGTAATCAAGGTAGATGAATGAATTAGGTGGATTCACCGCAAAGATATGGAATAAGGGAGATTGACATAAGAGTGACATGAACTAAGACTAAAGTGATGTGAAGTGATGTGAAGTAGTAAGTGAAAGCTGAATTGTCTCTGAAGGTATCACCTTGCTAAGGTGTGCTTAAGTTAGGAAAAAGAATTCGCTAAGCCGCTATAAATTGGTTCGTATGAAATTATTATGAGTTAGTACTATTGACAAAAGATGTCTTGGATTCAAAATGTAATATACGTGAGTAAGGAAATATTGATGTGATAAGATTAGGGTGTTATCGACATAGGAAGTGGAAAAAAATTTGTGAGTGGTCTGAAGCATAAGGAGGAACTAGTTAAGAAAGTGCATGACCAAATAACGAATTGAATGACCGAGTGAGTCTACTCAATACTATCATTTGACAGAAAGTTTTCGAGTGAAGAAGTTGAATGAGAAACGAAGGAGCATCCTGCAATCCTAAGAAATCTGATAAGAATTTCGAGGACGAAATTCTTTTTAGGGGGGAGAAATGTTGGGCCCTGATTCGCATTAAGCATGATTTATTTTATTTTGAGGTTTAGATTGATAATTCCTTTTAGTTAGATTAATTTGGCAGTTAATAGAAATTAATTGGAGGGATTTAGTTAAATTTTGAAATTTGATAAATTGTTAGAATTTAAAGACTTAAGATGGAGTTAGGATAAATTAGGAAGTTTGCTTAGGTTTGTAAGGCTTAAGGTAAATAAAGTGGGCTTTTAGCCCTTTTAAAGGTTATTTAAATGAAGAAGAAAGGAAATAATTGTGGGGTTGCCGTAAATGAAGAGGAAGCAACTTAACTTACCTAAGTCTTTTAATAGACTTACGAAGATTAAGGGGAAAGGAAGGGAGTGATGAAACTACAACGTTTTTTAGGGCTTAGGTTTAAGTTAAAAGCAAAGTCCCTTAAGGCTTTTAAGAAAGAAGGCTACGAAATTTCAAGGAGAAAGCAAGAAGGAGAGTTTCGGCCAAGATAAGGAGAAGAAGAAGAAGAAGAAGAGAAGTGAAGCTTAGGTCCTTATGCTTTAGAAAGAAGATTTTAAGAGTTTCTTTAAGAAGAAGGGAAGAGAAAGAGCTTAAGCTTTCATTAAAAGCAAGAAGAAAATTCGTGGGTCTCTCTCTAAGGTAAGAAAAATTTCGAAATTTATGGTTTTATGGATGGGTTTTGATGCTAAAAGCTTAGTTAAGTTATGGGTAAAGTTGGGTAGGTGTTGATTCAAGTTTTCCTTTCCTTAGAA
>JANITW010000003.1:32379086-32413977 GCA_027564335.1 Erythroxylum williamsii
TTCTTTAACTGTTTGTATATATTTTTATATAAATAAATCATTTTTAAATATAAATCACATAAGATAAAGTAAAATATATTAAATAATTAATACTAATATTTTTATATAATTAATAATAAATAATAAATCTCCTGTAACTGTCATTTTAATATAAGGGTTATAAAAGTTATTTATTATATATTACATTCCATTTCATCTATCTTCGAAATAATATTTTATTACATTATATTGTTAACCCTTTCATTTCTAAATAATTTTTCACTATATTATATTATATTTTATTATAAATTATTATATTCTAATTTATTTCATTGTATTATGTTACGTTCTATCAATTAACATTCAAGTTTTGGTGCCAATATCGGTTATTGCTCGGCGCCGCATGCTGAATTATGGGCGGTCTACTACGGACTTCGCCTTGCTTGGGTGTTTGGGTATTCCAGGATCGATCTATCCCTTGATTCTGCCTTGGTGGTCTCGCTTATCTCTTCGGAGGCCAGTCCGATGCTCAATTCATTGGTTCGTGCTATCAAGGAGCTCATTTCCAGGAACTGGGTGGTGCGGGTGTGTCATATCTATCGTGAAGGTAATCGCTGTGCCGATTGGTTAGCCAGATATAGCTATGACTTATCCTTAGGAGTGCACTGGTTTCCGGCACCTGTGGCTGGCATTTCCCCTCTCCTCCTTGCTGATCAAGTGGGAGTCTCTCTCTCTCGTGTGACTCGTATGTAGTTCCTTTATTTCGACTTCGTCCCTTTTTCTACAAAAAAAAAAAAAATAAAAAAATTCAATCAAACACGGCGTAAACAGTGCGAGGTGCATTAGGAGCCAATTCTAAAATAAGACTCTTTCGGTGATGCTCTGTACAGTACAGTCACACATAAACAAGACACCATTTGAATACACCGAAAGCACTCAGCTCCTAACTCCCCATGGCTGACTTTCTCAGTTTACCAAGCTACAGAACAAGAATCAGAATCCGAACCTAAAGCCGAAATTGGACTCGTATATCGCAACCGTGACAACCATCGTGCATGGTCTCCTCTCTAGCCCTTCTATCTTCCTCCTCCCCCCACCTCAACACTCTTGGATCATCACTCTCTGATACCCTCTCCTCCTCCTCTCCCTCCTTTCCGATGAAGGACCGGCCGCCTACGTCTTACGGTTCCGTCTATATTCCCCCGCACCAGCGCCTGCGCTCCGCTATTTCGGAGCCAAATTGTAACTCTTCGTCAGCTTCTGTTCCTGCTCTTGGTTCTTCTCCAGTTGACTCCAAATGTCTCGACAATCAGAGTGTAGTTTTAAACCCTAAAAAGAGTCCTTCGAGGCCATATGCGGATCCAAAACAACAGCAGAAGGGGAATGGTGGCGTTGCTGATGTTAACAGCAAAGTTTCACGAACACAGAAGTTCGTTTCTGCGTACGATGACGGAGTCTCAGAGGAAGGCTCTGATCGCGAGATTGAGTCCTTGCTGCTTCAGACTGTGAGTATTTACTTTTGGACTTCGATCTTACTTGCACCTTGCTTTGATTCATATTGTAGTTTTCTATTAACTTTAGGTGCCAAATGGTAGTTTAAGTTTTATTATATGATGTGCTTGGATTTAGCTCTTGTTACTATTTGAGCAATATTTTTCCAGGAGAATCTGCTGTCTGAATGGTTATCAACAAATAGGGGTTGAAAGTGCGAAGCCTTTTTGGTATTTAAAAGAGTTGCTAAAACAATAAAATTGTAGCTGATCAGTGGGCATGGACATTTCAATTTTGATATTGAGGTCCCTAGTGATTTATGTGCAACATTGTTCCTTTTTTGACGCTTATTGAATAAAAGGTTGGCAAGTGTTCTTTTCCTTCCATATGGGAAAGACGAGAGCTTAGTTAATATACATTCTCTTAGGACACTATTTGTCTATGGTTACTAACTAAATTGCTATATTAGCCATGTGCAACGTTCTGTCCCATAGGTTATTGGACTTTTATGAAATATTGTTTAGTAGTTTATCCTATGATCACGAAAGAAATGTTGTTTCTTTTCTATAGATTGTAAAATTTTCATATTTTTGCAAAATAATTTTATATGATATCAATATATGCCCCTAGTTTTCTAATAAAAAACTCTTGGCTTTAGTTTATCCTTGTCTTTTGTTATCATGCATTTCTTTAATTGTTGCTTGTCAGTGTACTGCCCTTCCTGATAACATTGAGGATTGGAAACGAAAATTAATAATGCTATTGCGTGACAAGGAGAAGCAAGAGCTTGTCTCTAGGGAGAGAAAGGATAGACGTGATTATGAACAAATAGCAGCTTTGGCAAGAAGAATGGGTTTGTATAGGTACTTTATTTTGGCTATCTTAGATGGTTTAGAGCTATTGCTCCCATTATTATTCTGACTACAATTATTTTAGCAGCCATATGTATGCTAAAGTTGTTGTGTTTAGTAAGGTTCCATTGCCAAACTACAGATTTGATTTGGATGATAGGTGCCCACAGCGAGAGGTATGTACTATTGGAGTTTTATTTTCTTTGTTCTACAGATTCATCCTTGACATGATTGTTGTTTTGCGAAAAAAATTATACAATTCAATGATTGAGCCTTAGATAATGTTATTATGTTTCTTCATCTTTTTATCTCTCCAGTTCCACTAAAATACACCTTCTTAACTTTGTGAGGTTTCGCCATATGCTTTCAAAAATTGATAGGTGAGCCTACCTCTGGGTTTGTTGAAAAGAATTGAGGCCTATCTTGGTGAATTCCTCTTTCAGAAGTCCAGGCATAAGGAAATTTTACCAGATAATATGTTTTCTAGATCTAGCAGTAGTAGTAGTCTTGCAAATGATGAAGGGCTATTTGAACAACCAGAACTTTTAGCTTCGAGTAAGTCGGCTATGGACAAAATTTTGCGTCATCAAAGTTTGCAACTGCGTGATCAGCAACGTGCTTGGCAGGTTCATTTGTTCGAACTGATAGGAACTATAATTTGTTTCTTGACTATATCAACGTTTACTTTCAATTATTTTCTTTTATTTGGTGATATAAGTCAGTAACCACTTGCTACAATTAGTCTACCTGAAAGCTTCTTTAGTTCTATTGCATTGTTTTCTTGATGGAAAATGCCATAAATAGGACCAACTAATTTCATGTTCAACTATATATTAATATTAGGATGTGTATTTGATAAAATTAATTTTTTTTTCATTATATGACAGGACACACTTGGTGATATGCAATATACAAAGATTACTTTGAACACATTGTTCAATTTAGGGACTAATTGCATGTAGTCCATTTCTAGATATGTCAACATGTTCCTTTCAAACAATCTAAATCAAAAACCTAGTTCTTTGTTGCATTTTGAGTTCTTGATTTGGAAATATAAATAAATTTTAATTCATATGAAATAGTTTTACTAGGAAGAAGACAGACAGATGGTTGTGGTGAGTGGCATATGGTTGTGGTGAGTGGCACACTTATATTAAGGTGTATTATGACATATAAACTTAGATTTCATGTTGAAAGAACTGTTTTAGTCATCGGTTTGCTTTAGCCTTGTAATGGTGGACAATCAAGGTTGTCAATTAACTAGTTATATAATTTTGAAACCTTTACTTCATCATATCACCTCCTTGAGATGCTATTGGGATTATCTTTCTATATTCCCATTTTGTTGCTAAATCATGTTGTCATGTTGGGGCCGCTAAGTAATTCGTATTTTTGTCTTGTTAATTGGGGGTATATATATATGTATTTTGTTAACTTGAGGCAGTTATTTTTTAGACTTAACTAGTAGAAGTTACTTGTTAAGGTTAACTAGTGGAAATGGGAGAAGGGAAAAGTTATTGAAAATGGGTTAGCCCTTAACATGGGACTTATCAATTCCCAATACGCTTTTAACTATTTAGTTTATTGAGGGAAGGAATTTCTTGATTGTCTTTGCTTAGTTGCTAGCAAGTGGTTACTAACAAGTTTGGAGTATGTTTCCTTTGCCACTAATCACTTACTACTTGAATATTTAACTTAATTGTACCTGGTTATTGGATTTTGCAAAATCATGTTCTTTTCAAAGATTATTAGTTGAGTCATAAGTTTCTTTTTCTTTGGGATTGTTTTAGACAAGTGGGGAAGGTTTGACATTTTCTTCCACAAGTATGTACAGTTAGGATATCAGTAGTTATATATGCGTAATTAACTTTTATTTTTAAGATTTTGAAGAGTTTAAGAGTTTACTTTTGGACATATAAATTTTGATAGTCCTTTACTATTCTGTTTGCCTCTGTAGAGCTATAACAAACATATAATCATGTTCCTTATTAATTTCATTTAGGAATGTCCAGAAGGCAGAAAAATGTTAGATTTTCGAAGAGGTCTCCCAGCTTACAAAGAGAAGGATGCAATATTGAAAACCATTTCCCAAAATCAGGTTTGTAAAATTTCGATATGTCTTCTACTTATTATTGATGCTCACTTGTGTGGAACTTATCTCTTTAACTTTGGGAACATGAAATTAAAGTTTACCAATATAATCATTTGGTGGTATCACTTAGTTTGTAATGCAAGATTTACTCTAATTAAATGTCTTTCTATTGCAAATAAATTATGACAAAACTGCAATGGTTAATTTTTTGCGTAGAAATTAAGACGAATGCTAACGGAATTCAGTGAAGAATACCTCTACTGTAGTTAGTACCATAAAAAAATTAATAGAACATTTTTTAATTTCAAAATGTCTTTCTATTGCAAATAAATTATGAAAATACTGCAATGGTTAATTTTTCAAGTAGAAACTAATTTTTTATGGTACTAACTACAGTAAAGATATTCTTTACTGAATTCCATTAGCATTTGTCTTAATTTGGAATGAACAAAAAATCCACATTGCATAAATTTGACACAGCACTCATTTTCATTAATTTTTTACATTTGAGGTCAATTATTGAAATTATTGGATATTTGTTGTATGAATTGTATTCATTATGTAATTGCTAAAGAGTTTTTCTTTTCATAATACTAAAAAAATGCTACTAGTATAATAAAATCATATCATATGATTGAATGACAAATGTTTTGTTGCAAAGGTTGATTTGACCCTGCATTATTCATTTTCTTATTCATTGTCAGTTTGTACAATATGGACCAATGAATGAAAACTTGAAAATTAGAAGTTTCTTCTTGAAAAGAAACAAAAGGAAACAAATAAAATGTGTTGAAATTGAGAGCTGTGAAATTTAGAGAATAGTTAACTAAGGGCTTGATAATAACTCTAGACCCTTGTAGCCTTTATATAGATATGTGTATACTCAGCCTGTCGATAACAACATATCCCAAATTTTTTCTACAAATTTGTGTTTTCAGATAGAAAGGGTGATGCTCTCTTCTAAGAGTGATTCCTAAATTCTTACCTTCCATTATTTCTGTTAATCACCAAATTCCAACTAGCAACAAAAGCCCTAAATTCTAGCCATATTAAAGTCTGAAATCCTAGCCTAAAATTTCAACAATCAAATCCTAAAACCTCAGTTAAACCAAATCTAAAATTCCAGCATTCCAAGCCGAAATTAAGACCTAAAATTTGATATTCCAGCATCCTAATATCAGCCATAATTCTTAATTTTGCTAGTTTTAACTAGTAGTTTATACTTTTTCTATTTGTCCGGCATCAATTTGGTATCAAAGCCTTGCTTCACAATGGCGACTTGTAGTAAAATGGTGTATAGAAAAATACTCAGCGACCAAGAGTGAGATGAAATGGTTTTGAGAATTATGAAAAAATTAGACATCAAAGATCTTCAATCACAATGTCCTCCAAAAGCCAAATTACATGTATCAACTCCCATAAGGAAGTATGTTCAATAGTTTTTGGGGAGGTTGGACAACCTTAACATGCGTTTTGTATAAATCAAAACTCCCACAAGAAAAAATTATGCAAACCAACAACCTACACTTGATGCTAAACATGGAGAAGATGATAATAAGCAAGATGAAGGAATTGATATTGATCAACAACATGTAATGCAAGGTAAAATTTTTGCTGAATCATATTTTGATTCTGATTCCTCAAATTTAATAAGTATTACCTTAGAGGAAGTTTCAACACCTCTCCTTCAACTGATCAATTAGAATGTTCAAGCCTTCATGTAGAAGGTTTTCAAATGCTTGATAACATGGAGAGTTAAGAAACATGACCATATATGGAGAATTTGACAGTTGGAGATGATCAAAGCGTTAAAGATAAAGAAAAACATAAGCAATTTAATTCTTTGGCATAACCTAAAGTTGAAACAATTGAGCAACAAGTTGAAACTCTTAAATAGCAAGCTGGAGTGCTTGAACAATAGACTGAAACACCTAAATAGGTTGAAACCCTTGAACAACAAATCAAATCACATGAATAAAAGATTGAAATAGCAGGCCATTAGGCTGAAAGAATATGATAGCATGCTAAAATAACATAATAGGGAGATGAAAAGATTAACTGGCAACTACTTAAGTTTCGGAGCTTGTTTGATCAAAACTTGATGATATCCTTGCTATTGTTGATGAAGATTATTGCAATGAGTGATGAAGAAGTAGATTTGAATGAAGATGTGAGATTAACACAACATAGGAATAAATGAGAAGCTGTGAGGGTACTTGCAAAGTCAAAATTCAGTAATGAATTAAAATTAGTGGACTTGACTACAAGAAGCAACAATATGTATGTTCTTATTGCTTATGTGGTAGAGAAGCCATGTGGTTTTGTTATGAAACTATCTGCGAGTATAGTGGTCAAGACTTAGGATGTTACCCACATTGCTAAACTATTTTTTAAAGAGGTACATCTCCGTAAATTACGTTCAACTACCGGCTCTGATTGTAATGTGAAGTTTATGAGTTATTTTTGGAATTCATGATTCATTAAACACTAAGCTTCAATTTTTAAGCTCTTTCCATCCCTAAATTGTTGGACAAATAGAGGTGGTGAATAAAAGTTTGGGGTACTTGCTAAGATGTTTGGTTGGAAATAATGTGAATAATTGAGACTTAATTCTTCCTATGGCATAATTTGTATATAATAGTTCTATAAATAGGTCAAACACTAAGCTTCAATTTTTAAGTTCTTTCCATCCCCAAATTGTTGGACAAATAGAGGTAGTGAATAAAAGTTTGGGGGGACTTGTTATGATATTTCGTTGGAGATAATGTGAATAATTGGGACTTAATTCTTCCTATGGCATAATTTGTATATAATAGTTCGATAAATAGGTCTAGTAAAAGCGTTTTCAAATATTTTTGGAAGTTGGAAGGAACCCCACTGATTTGGTTCCTTTACGAAGGACAACATGAGTTATTGTTGAAAGTGAAGGTTTTGCATAACACATGATGGACATCTTTGGTGAGGTACGACGAAAGATAACGACAAACAACTTGACTTATAAAGAACATGTTGATCAACATTGTCAATAAGTTGAATTCAATGAATGGGATGTGGTGATGGTAAGGATTTTGTTGTTAGGCTTAGCATGATATCTAATCATAGGTTTAGACTTGGAAGAATCTTTCTTTGGACTTATGAATTTGGAGAAGCATACTTGTTCTCGATAGAGCCCCCTCTAATGTTAACTAGCTGAGAGAATAATTGCTTCCCTTTATTGAATATTAAGACCCTTTTCTAAAGGTTTCTAGTAACAAGAGAAAGAGATCCTAAAATATAGGATCTTAACTAACAAAGGAAAGAGATAAAAGATTATAGTATCTTGACTAATTAAAGGATTATATGAATAGAAAGTCTATAATAATTAAAGGAAACAAAATAAATCTCTAATTGGGTAAGCTAGGCTGCATCTGCTGTTGCTACCTTCCTTCTTTGATATTGTTGTCCAATAAAAGCATCCACAACTTCACTTTCCCTTTCGACTTTGAGCTTTTCCTCAAGCTCAAACTTTGGATAAGCTTCTTGGAAGTGTTCAATTGGTTCCCATGTTACATTTTCTTGGGGAAACCCTGCCCATTGCACTAACAACTCCCTTTGCTTTGGTTGAACCTACTGCTTAAAATAGCCTTAGGAGTTGGTAAGGCTTTGTTGTTGCACACTGGTGATAAATCTCTTACAACAACTAGTTGGGGTCCTTTATATTTTTGTAGGAGAGACATATGGAACATATCATGTATTCTACTTTTTGTAGAAAACTTAAGCTTGTAAGCAACATTTCCTGCTTTGGCCATGACTTTGAAAGGGCCAAATTACTTTGGTAGAAGTCTGTGATGCTTCCATTTGGCTACTGTTAAATGACGGTATGGTTGAAGTCGTAGCCATACCCAATCTCTAATTGCAAAACTCAACTCTCTATGCCTCAAACCATAAGTGTTCTTCATCCTTTTTTTGGGCTTGTAAGAGCCTATCACGAGTAGCTTGAAGTACGTGAACCCTTTCTTAGAGAGCTTTATCAATTACTTATGCAGAACTTGCTAAATAAGAGAGCAATTGAGGCTCCTTGCCATAGACCAACTTAGAAAGGGTCGTGCCATGAGTAGTGTGGTAAGAGGGGCTGTAGTAGTACTCAACCTAGGGTACCTAGTCCACCCAAAATTGTGGACGATCACTAGTGAGGCACTATAATTACATCTCTATGGTGCGATTGACAACTTGTGTCTGATCATCATATGAAGGATGGTGAGTTGAAGAGAAGGCTAGCTTGGAACCACTGAAGCGGAATAACTCCTTCCATAGCATACTAAGGAAACACTTTTCTCGGTTTGAGACTATTGATTTAGTTAGGTCATTAAGTCTAAGCACCACTGCATAGAAAACAATAGTGACAAATATAGCAGTAAATAGATAAGCCAAAGGTTAAAAGTGAGAATACTTTGAAAGTCTATCAACCACCACTATAAGAACTAATTTACCCTAACCCTTGGGTAGCCCCTCCATAAAGTCCATAGAGATATTCGCCAAATCTGTTGTTGAACTAGAGAGGTTGAAGTAGTCTTGGTTGCACATTTTGCCATTTGTGGTACTGACACACTAAACAAGTATGCACAAATTCTAATGGAACGAGCTTCACAACCTTTTAATAAAAATCATGCTGAGGTTGTTGTAGGGTCTTCTCCCCACCTTCATGTGTCATATCGTGGATAGTCGAAATAATGGTGGGGATAAATAAAGAGGTGGTAGGAGATGTACCTTTCCTTTCAAGAGAATTGGCCCATCTCGTACAACCTAATTCGATCCCAACACCCCTTGTTGAATGCGTTGCTACAGTTGTAACAAGTGTTGGGAAGCTACTGTTTCTTGCCGAATGACATTAAAGATTTCAACTTGAGGGAAAGAGACTATCATATGTTATGGAGAGTCCTTGTCTCTTCTAGATAAGACATTTGTAGCTTTATTCATTCTGGTAGCCTTATACTCCACTCGAGAATCATGCCCCATCAGTTTGTTGATCCATTGCTATTGTAAATAGGAAGGATGACCAATTTTTGACGCTACTTGAATTTTAAAATCTAAAATTTAGAAGTTGAATCCATAATTATATGATCAGTTTGTCACATTTTAAGTTGAGGGCAATCGAAGATAATTGATGCAAAAGAGCTTAAAGTCTATAAAAAAATAAAAGAAAAAAAAATAGCCAACCACAAGCTTTGATTTGGTAGGATAAAAGTTTAGAATTTTGACAGCAATGACAATAACTAAACTTTGGATTATGTTAGGTTTCTTTATTAGATAGGAAGTAGTAGTAAGTTAAATATGTTATTCTTGTTTAGATATGTTATCCTTCTTATTTAGGACTTATAGAATTTTTATTACAGTAGGATATAAATTTGTTAGGAACCCTTTGCTATTATAATAAGGGTTTTAAAAACCTTTCTAGAAATATGTATATACTCAGCTGTTTATAACAACATATCCTGAATTTTTTTTTCAAATTTGAGTTTTCAATTAGAAAGTATGATGCTTTTTTCTAAAAGTGATTCGTAGACCCTAGGAGTGATTCTTGGATGCCTACGCTTAATTATTTGTGTTCATCACTAAGCCGAGAGATTACAAAATAAAGAATTAATTATATGAGTGATAGGTTTAAACAATCAATTGAAAATTATTATCAGAATAGGAAGCATTTAGAGTATCTGGATCTAGCCTCAAAACCAGTGTTTGAAACAGAGTCAATAGAAGGAATAAAATTTTCTTGTTATAAGAAGGATTTTAAACATGTGTATCATTCTGAAAATAGGCAGTTAAACTTTTTGTGTGATTTACAACTTAATACCTTGCATAATATACATGTTCTGTTTGATCGTATGAATGTTTTGTCTAATGTTTGTTTAAAGCATTTTTATATTTTGCATGAAAATTTTGAAAAATTATGAACAAGTTTGGAAAATATTGAAAGAAAAATAAAAAGAGTTCTAGTCAAAAGTGAAGTAACTGAGTTGATAAACTCTATAGTTGATCAACCAAAGAAAATTGAACAAGAAGCTATCCAATTAATTCAACAATTGGAAAAGAAATTGCAAAAGGTGCGAGTCTTACTTGAACAACTTCATAAACAGTGGAGTTAGATGTCCTATCTGACTGTACTGAACGACGAAGATTATAAAGAATCGCTTGCTGCAACTGAATTGTTAGGATCGCCTGCTGAAGGATTCAAAAGATCTGAAGAAGTAGCTCAATCTTCAAAGGCTATACAGGCTGCTGTAAAACAAAATGATTGTGTAATTTGCCTTTTGGTAAAGACACTAAAGAAATTAGAAATTCTTGAGACAAAAGTCACAAGAATTGAAGAAAGTTTTCTTAAATCTTCAAAAGAAAATCTGCAATTTCAAGAGACTCTTGAAAAATTAATTCAAGAAGTCAACATAATTAAGATATCTGAAAAAGGAGATACAGCACCGCCAGTTGTAGTAAGAAAGACATACTTCTTCAAAAATTCACAAGATATATTTGATTTAGAAAAGGCAAAGCTCAAACGAACTCAATCAAAATGAGTAGACCAAGTACAAGCACAAGAACTAATAATACCTTTAAGCTGCTGGATTTGACTTATACAGTATAGATTGTATAATAATACCTCCTTTTCAAAGAAAAGAAATATCAATAGGGATAAGAATGGAAATAGTACAACAAAAAGAAATGAGAATATATGGATGGATTGCAAGAAAATCATCCATTGCAAGTCAGGAAATTGACGTATCTGCTGAAGTCATTGACACTGAGTATAGAGGTACAATTTATGTTGTGCTAGTCAATACATGCCCTAAAGAATATTTTGTGGATGTTGGTGATGCTATGGCTCAAATAATGTTTGAGCAATATTTTGTCCCACAAATTCAATTAGTTGAATAAGTTGATCAATTAATTGAGACAGAAAGAATGAGCAGTTGTTTTGAATACAACAAAGAAAATTTATTGTCCATTACAGAAGCAGCAAAGATCGGTACATCAAGAAGAATCAATAATCAGCTGTACAATTTTGAGGTATTATACAAAATACCAGGCTGCAAAGAAATTAAGCTAAGAGCCATACTGGATACTGGAGCAACAAAATGTTGTGTCAAAAATGATGCAATACCTGCAGAAGCAAAAGAAAAATCTAAATGGCCAATATCAATCTCAGGAGTCAATTCAGAATTTAAGTCTGAATATAGACTAAAGGATGGATAGATGATTATTGGAGACAATACATATAGAATACCTTTTACATTCTGTATACCGATGAATTCACAAGATGGTATCCAGGTAATTATTGGATGTAACTTCATCAGAGCACAACAAGGGGGCATAACACTGGAAGGAAATTTAGTCACATTTTATAAAAACTTGTCAAAAGTTTCGACAAGCATAGAAATAAATATGGCTTCTGTAGCCATATCAGAATTGGAGTTAGATACCAATGAGTATTACACTATTAAAGAAATGGTGTGTTATAACATTGGTAAGAGTATACCTCAGTACTCAAAAGAAATAGAGCAAGAGTTAAAGAAATTGGAAACTCTTGAGTATATTGGGAAAAATCCGCAGAAACATTGGGCCAAAAATGGTATACTATGCAGACTTGAAATAATTAATCCAAACATAACGATACAAGACAAGCCTCTTAAGCATGTCACTCCGCTTATGGAAACCCAATTCAAGAAACATATACAAGCCTTATTGGATCTTGGAGTAATCAGACCTTCTACATCAAGACACAGGACAATGGCTATGATTGTCTATTCAGGAACTTCAGTTGATCCAAAAACTGGTGAAACAAAGCATGGCAAAGAAAGAATGGTATTTGATTACAAGAAGCTGAATGAAAATACTCATAAAGATCAATATTCACTCCCTGGGATCATTACAATCATCAAGAAGATTGGAAATAGCAAGATTTATAGCAAATTCGACCTAAAAAGTGGTTTTCATCAAGTAGTTATGGATCCGGAATCTATTCCTTGGACAGCCTTCGTTGTTCCAGATGGGCTATATGAATGGTTAGTCATGCCATTCGGACTGAAAAATGCACCTGCCATTTTTCAAAGAAAAATGGATTAATGCTTCAAAGGAGATGAGGCATATATTGCTGCTTACATCGGTGATATTCTCATCTTCTCAGAAACAACAAAAGAACACAGAAAACATTTAGAAATATTTTTTGATATTTGTAAACGATATGGTTTAGTCCTATCAAAAGAAAAAATGATCGTGGGAGTATCTGAAATAGAATTCCTTGGAGCTATTATTGGCAACAGGAGAATAAAGTTGCAACCTCATATAATCAGAAAATTATCCGATTTTCCTGAAGAGCAACTTAAAGAAAAGAAAGGATTAAGATCGTGGCTAGGAATCTTAAATTATGCAAGAAGCTATATTCCTAAATTAGGAATATTGGTTGGGCCACTATATAACAAGACTGCTCCTAATGTAGACAAGAAAATGACTAGTATGGATTGGGAACTAGTCAAAAGAATCAAACATGTGGTTAACAATTTACCAGAAATGGAATTGCCACCACAAGGATCCTATATTATCATCGAAACTGATGGTTGTATGGAAGGATGGGGTGGAATAGCCAAATGGAAGAAATCAAAAGGAAGTCCTAAGAGTGAAGAAAAACTCTTTGCATATGCAAGTGGAAAATTTGATACAATCAAATCCACAATAGATGCTGAAATCTCTGCTTGCATTAATTCCTTAAATTCCTTTAAGATCCACTATCTGGATCAAAAAGAAATTACTCTTAGAACTGATTGTCAGGCAATTATAAGTTTTTATAATAAGCAAACACAAAATAAACCATCTAGAGTTAGTTGGATTAATTTTGTTGATTTTGTTACAGGAATTGGCGTCAATATCATCTTTGAACACATGGATGGTAAAAGAAATTTACTTGCTGACCAACTATCTTGTATTGTTTCAAAAATTGCAGTATCATGGACAGAGGAAACAAGCAACAGGAATCAAGAAGAGCCTACAGAACTCTTGATGACTTATGGGCTACTAAACAAAAGGCAAGAACAGATATTGAGGAATCTTCCTCAATCCCTAAAAGAAATACAAAGCCTACCCGAAAAGAGATTGGATCAAGCTCAAAACCTGCTAGGGAAAACCTTGCAAGATATGTTCCTTTAGAAGAATTGGTCAGAAGGGTAACAAGCCCAACAAAGAAAAGGTCCTCGCCTGTAATAACAGAGGAAAGAAACAAACAGAAGTTTTGTCTCTTTGGCAATACTCAATTACCAATTTTGGATCCTGAAGATCCATAAGCATATCGTCCACTAGAAAACTTGCCAGTGGATAAACAACAAAAATGTCTGTTAGATGCAATCTGGAAGGCAACCAAGGTCGCAGACAAAAGCAAAATGCATGTTGTGCATTACAGTATTATTTCAGCAAAATTATGGAGCCACCAATGGGGAAAAGTTTTTCCTATTATGCTCTAATCAATGATCCAGATCGTGGGATATATTGTTATTATTCCACATTATTGAGAAAAACAATCCACATGGCAAAACCAAAATTCAAAGGATTCTACGCCTTTAATGATGCTCTGGAATATATTTTGAAGTATGTGGATATGAACGAAGAAATTTATATTGAAAAGGAACCCAGAGAAGGTCCATTAGCTGAAATATATGATCAAGAAATTTTCCGACTCCAATAAGAAGTTGAGGAACTCGAAGATACTATTAAAGGATTGAGACATGAAAAACTGGAGCAAGAAGTTTTACATGAAGAAGAAAAATTAGATCTAGCTACCACACAACTTGGTCATAGCCAACGAAAAGAAAACTATGGTCAAGCCTATCAAAATCAACTAGAAGAATCGGATGAAGAGGAAAGAAGAAACCCAAGATATCATCGAATGATTCAAGAATGGGCAGCTGGAACTAGATCATTGCACCGACAGGGTTGGGGTAAATGGCCGACAAAGAAATCCTAAGTGGCCAACATCATCTGATAATCTTTTGATTATCAAAAGAAAAAATAGAAATCTTTCCTGTTCATGATTTGGAAGATTATCCAGACACCTGTAAAAAGAAGAAATAATTAGTTCAGTGGAACTACTATTAAGCCACTATCGCATAAAGAAGAACAATAATTAAGGACAACTTGCATTAATTGTCTACGAGGGCCCGGAGTGCACCCGAATTGATGAGTCACACTTCAATTATTTTTCTTCTAGTTTGTTCTAAGGTCTCTATACAAGACCTTCAGTTGTATCTAAGAGGTACATCGGAAGCATCCCAAAAACGCTCCAAATCCTCTCTTTGTAAAACTTTCACCCTGATGAATAAAATTGTGTGTTACTTGTGTGTTACTCATTGCAATATTCCGCACAAAATTTGTCTTGCAAGATCAAAACTGGGAATCAAATTTGGTATCAGAGCTTAAAGGTATGAGTAACTAAAACTTAGTAGTTTAATTGTCTATTAAAGGATGATAGCATGTTTAGATCTTTTCTTATACAATTTTATTATCTTCTATGAATGATTTCAAACTACTCTTGCAATTATATCTCCTTTTTGTTCTGTTAATTTGTGCATTATTAGGTATTAAACCAGTAATTTGTATAATAATTCTTTATCGGTTAGTCTTTTGTTGTGGATTGGGACATAACAAAAGAAGTACTCGTGAAGCTGAGGAGGGTGTGTGAAGAGGAAAATTTGCGTTATCTTTGCAACTAAGCCGAGAGATTACAGAATAAAGAATTAATTATATGAGTGATAGGTTTAAACAATCAATTGAAAATTATTATCAGAACAGGAAGCATTTAGAGTATCTGGATCTAGCCTCAAAACCAGTGTTTGAAACAGAGTCAATAGAAGGAATAAAATTTTCTTGTTATAAGAAGGATTTTAAACATGTGTATCATTCTGAAAATAGGCAGTTAAACTTTTTGTGTGATTTACAACTTAATACCTTGCATAATATACATGTTCTGTTTGATCGTATGAATGTTTTGTCTAATGTTTGTTTAAAGCATTTTTATATTTGGCATGAAAATTTTGAAAAATTAGAAACAAGTTTGGAAAATATTGAAAGAAAAATAAAAAGAGTTCCAGTCAAAAGTGAAGTAATTGAGTTGATAAACTCTATAGTTGATCAACCAAAGAAAATTGAACAAGAAGCTATCCAATTAACTCAACAATTGGAAAAGAAATTGCAGAAGGTGCAAGTCTTACTTGAACAACTTCATAAACAGTGGAGTTAGATGTCCTATCTTACTGTACTGAACGACGAAGATTATAAAGAATCGCTTGCTGCAACTGATTTGTTAGGACCGCTTGCTGAAGGATTCACAAGATCTGAAGAAGTAGCTCAATCTTCAAGGGCTATACAGGCCGCTGTAAAACAAAATAATTGTGTAATTTAGCTTTTGGTAAAGACACTAAAGAAATTAGAAATTCTTGAGACAAAAGTCACAAGAATTTAAGAAGGTTTTCTTAAATCTTCAAAAGAAAATCCACAATTTCAAGAGACTATTGAAAAATTAATTCAAGAAGTCAACATAATTAAGATATCTGAAAAAGGAGATACAACACCACTAGCTGTAGTAAGAAAGACATACTTCTTGAAAAATCCACAAGGTATATTTGATTCAGAAAAGGTAAAGCTCAAACGAGCGCAATCAAAATGAGTAGACCAAGTACAAGTACAAGAACTAATATCTTCTTTGAAGAACCAAGGTCAGCAGAAGAAAGGAATATGGGACTAATTCCAGTCTGAAATTCCGAAAGAAATATTATTATGTCTACACCACAAGAAGATCAAATTAGAGACTATAGAAGGTATAGACAAGCTGCAAGAAATGCTATAAGCTGTATAACGGGAAATAGCAACAAAAATAGAACTTTGGAAATGAATATAGATCCAAATCATCAATTGAACATATCAAACCAAAGAAGAGCATCAATGGTCCTTGCTGAAGTCTTATACTCCTCTAATTGGAACGAACCCAATTATAGAGTATATCAACATTACTCCGAAGAAAGAAAGCTGATAACAGGAGAAAAGGACCAGGAAGAAATGAAAATGATTACCAAAGAATCATACAATAAGTTGAGAATGGAAGGACTGGATTATATACATCTTGGTATGATTATGATCAGAGTATTTGCTCTACACAGAAAAAGGGCTGGTGTAAAAATTCTCATCGTGATTAGAGATAAAAGATGGGGTAGTGATGAACGAGGTCTTCTCGGACAAATGGAGATTGACTTGTCAACAGGAACAGAATTGGTCTATTTCTTACCTGACCAAATGATGACAATTACAGATTTCTATAATCATATGGAAATCGTAATTAAAACAAAAGGATATGAATCATGGACTGGAGGAGAAGCCAATTTGCTATTCACAAGAGGAATAGTTGCTAGATTAACAAATACCAGTGCAACAACATTCAGATACAGAAATGAGAATCAACTGGATTTCTTAGCAACACATGGAGTTAAAGCACTAGCAGGAAAAGATTATTCATCTGAAGTATTTGATGGAGAAAGACGGGTAATAAAGCCTCCAATTGAATTATCCTCTAGACTACCTCAAAGCTCGCAGGTATGGGAAAACAAGGATGGATCTACAAGTATTAGATTCACAAATTATCAGCAAAGAAAGACTCCAGAATACCAAGAGCAAGTGGAAAATGAAGATGAGGAAGAAATTGAAAGAGCATTAGTTATAACCCACAGGGTTATAAAAGAAGTAAGGCACATTAATAGAATGTTGCCTGACCATTTTATTCAAATGGAAAGAGAAAAAGGAATTATATGGGATTATTCGGGAGAAGACTGTAGATATTTGGTCAAATATACAATCCCAAAAGAAATAGATGAGTCAGTTATCTTTACTGGATGGGGAGATGAGTTTGATGATAACTCAAAAGAAATCGGAAATACCAGATTAATATTTGAAGAAAAAGATGAATCAGAAGAAGAATCTTGGCATCAAGATGAAGCAGAAATAATCTTAATGGCGGATATGGAATATCCAAAATTAAGAACAGAAACAGATTGGGAGGAAGCTCCAAATTTCCAAGAAATAGTAAAATCAGCATCAACATCTCAAGTTGATTCAGGATATAGACCTCCTACAGATTTTACAATGGGGCCACCTCATTATCCTCCAGCTATTGGGGAACAGAAAATAAATGTTCCAGAAATTAGAGAAAAATGGGGAAAATTTAGAGGAAAAAGCATGGAAACCTCTAATCTATGGACATTGCCCTCAGCACGAGCACAAACTGGTGCTATGTTAGTATTACCTACTGATATCTCACAGTATGAAGACGTTATTACACGATTGGAATCAGTAAATACTAATCTCATTAACAGAATGAGCTGGGTGGATAATCAAGCCAAGGTCATCTATATAGAAAATTTATTGGGCGAAGTCATGAAAAAAATGTTCCAACAATGGAGATTAGCCTATCCACAGGAATATGAAGTGCTTGTAGCAGCAACAAATGATACTCAGATTGTATTCTCACAAATAAGAAGGATGATAACCTTGGAAGATCCATATCAAGGACCTACAACATTTCAAGATAGAGCTTATGCAGATTTGGAACGTCTAAATTGCAAAGAAATAAAGAATGTCAGCCAATTTATACAAGAATACCTGACATTTGCTGCAATGACAGGAAGATCTTTCCTAAGTCCAGAATTATCAGAGAAATTCTTCAAAAAACTGCCTGACTTATATGGTAAAAGAATTGAGGAAGAATTCAAGAAAAAGCATCCAGGAAATACTATAGGTATTTTACCTCGTATACATTTTACTTGGTTATACCTAAAAGAAATGTGCCAAGAAGCTGCAATGCAAAGAGGATTAAAGGATTTGAATTCTCTTTGTACTCAAATACCTATACTAGGGTATTATAAAGAAAAAAAAGAAATATGGTCTCAGAAAAGCCAAATCCTATAAAGGAAAACCTCATGATACACATATACGAGTATTCAAAAGAAAGAAACCACCAACTCATAAATGTAGATGCTATACATGTGGAGAAGAAGGTCATTATGCTAGAGATTACAAAAATCCAAAAGGAAACATTGCAAGTGTAGCAATGATGAATGACTTGGAATTGCCAATTGATTGGGATGTTATATCAGTAGACCTAAATGAACCAGATAGTGATGGAATCTTATTAGTATCTGAAGGAGAAGATTATGATCACACTACGGTACTAAATACTTTAGTACTGGATCCAACGGAAATGATATTTGTCATCAATGACAACAAAGAAATTTTAGAAAGAAAATACAATTGGCTGGAAGATGTGACGCTACCTCCCAACATGCAAGAATGTCCACATACATGGCAGCATAATCAACAAATTAAATTTGTTGGAAAAGAAAATTGCAAATTTTACAAAGCCGTAACTACGGAATACATAAGGATACATTATCCGATGTGCTTAATGACAGTATGTGCATTTTGTGCAGCACTTCATCTACAAATTAAGGTACAAAAAAGGCAATCAACTTATGTACCCTTATTTGCAGATAAGGACAAAGTTATCAAAGAAATGACAGAGTATATTACTCAAATACTCAAAGAAATTGAAGTTCTAGTCAAGGAAAATCAACGACTAGGCAAAATAACTGATACATTCTTGACCAAAGAATTTAATCAGTTAAAGAAATATGATGAAGAACAGCTCAAAACAGAGCTCAGAGCTTCAAATAGAATCCTTGTCATGTCTGAAAAAGGAAAAGAAAAAGCATCAGAGTAGCAGCAGAGTGTGGTGATACCAAAAAATAATTTTGTTGTCAAATTCTACGCTACTATACCACAGGCCAAAATACCAAAAAGAAAAATGGAGGGAGCTGCTGGATTTGACTTATACAGTATAGACTGTATTATAATACCTCCTTTTCAAAGAAAAAATATATCAACAGGGATAAGAATGGAAATAGTACAACAAAAAGAAATGAGAATATATGGACGGATTGTAGGAAAATCATCCATTGCAAGTCAGGGAATTGACGTATCTGCTGGAGTCATTGACACTGACTATAGAGGTACAATTTATGTTGTGCTAGTCAATACCTGCCCTAAAGAATATTTTGTGGATGTTGGTGATGCTATAGCTCAAATAATTTTTGAGCAATATTTTGTCCCACAAATTCAATTAGTTGAATCAGTTGATCAATTAATTGAGACAAAAAGAATGAACAGTTGTTTTGAATACAACAAAGAAAATTTATTGTCCATTACAAAAGTAGCAAAGATCGGTACATCAAGAAGAATCAATAATCAGCTGTACAATTTTGAGACATTTCTTGCAGCTTGTCTATACCTTCTATAGTCTCTAATTTGATCTTCTTGTGGTGTAGACATAATAATATTTCTTTCAGAATTTCGGACTGGAATTAGTCCCATATTCTTTTCTTCTGCTGACCTTGGTTCTTTAAAGAAGATATTAGTTCTTGTGCTTGTACATGGTTTACTCATTTTGATTGAGTTCGTTTGAGCTTTGCCTTTTCTGAATCAAATATATCTTGTGGATTTTTGAAGAAGTATGTCTTTCTTACTACAGTTGGTGGTGTTGTATCTCCTTTTTCAGATATCTTAATTCTGTTGACTTCTTGAATTAATTTTTCAAGAGTCTCTTGAATTGTGGATTTTCTTTTGAAAATTTGAGTATTTGAGTAATACACTTTGTCATTTCTTTGATAACATTGTCCTTATCTGCAAATAAGGGTACATAAGTTGATTGCCTTTTTTGTACCTTAATTGGTAGATGAAGTGCTGCACAAAATGCACATACTGTCATTAAGCACTTCGGACAATGTATCCTTATGTATTCCGTAGTTACGGCTTTGCAAAATTTGCAATTTTCTTTTCCAACAAATAAATTGTACCTCTATAGTCAGTGTCAATGACTCCAGCAGGTATGTCAATTCTCTGACTTGCAATGGATGATTTTCCTGCAATCCGTCCATATATTCTCATTTCTTTTTGTTGTACCATATCAAGGATCTACAACATTTCAAAATAGAGCTTATGCAGATTTGGAACGTCTAAATTGCAAAGAAATAAAGAATGTCAGCCAATTTTTACAAGAATATGTATACATATATGTATATATATATATATACATATATGTATACATATATATATACACACACACACAAATATGAGTATCTTTTAAGAGGATCTTCTCAAATTATTATATTCTTCAAATTATAATAGAAAATATTACTTCTTAGGACAGTATGATAGGACTCCTTATAATATAGCGGCTCGAATTATTTCAAACTTTCCAAAAAGACATCATCACATACAAGTAGCTCTTACACATACTGTTAATGTGTCTTCTGCAAATGATATGCTCTATCCACTATTTTCTTACTAAACCTTTTAATTGATAGTATTCTTTGTTACTAATATTATTATGTTCCATTCATTTTAACAACAATGGTAGTTGCTCTAATTATACTTAAATGATAACTTTATAAACTTGCAAAAGTGAGTTTAAGAAGAAAAAAGAAGAAACAAAAGGGTTTGTAGACCAAGATTGTACCTTCTATCAAGGTAAATGGCTCAAATGAGTTGCATGGTATGGAAAATTTGTAAGATAAGAAAAACAAATGTTAAAAATGATTCATATTATAGAGATATATAATTTTTCTTTTGTCCATTAAGTAGAACTAATGATTTGCTCTAGCTTAAATAATGCATTTCATCAGTTGCATATGACTGATACAGAAAGGGACACTAAATATAGCAAAGCTTCTATCTGTTGATACATTACAAAATGTTGTCTTATGTAATAATGTATACATCAAAATTCATGCTAAAATTTTAAAAACACTCTAATAATGCCCATTTTAGAGAACTTAAGTTTTGATTTCTTGTGGTAGCAACATATATGCTTTTTGGTGTAGTGACAACAATAACTTTCTCAAGGGATATTTGGAGGAAAAGATGCTAGGATAAGTGGACCTGCCATATATAATTGTAGAACTTTGCTAGAACAATAAACAAATGAATTGAATAAGGGATACTTGTACATCTTTTTACCTCAACTTGGTTATTTTTGTGGTGTTCAATCGACGTGATCACGAGGTCCTTGGTGTTTTATATATTTCTACAATGTATTTGTTGGCCCAAATTCATGAAGGCAACCATGTACTTTTTTGACATGTACCCTTTTTAAATTAGATGCTTGTACTTGAACTTTTGTGACACAGGCATCCTTTTGCTTGTGGACATTATGTTGTAATTTTAGACGTGAATTGGTGGCAGGATCATGTGCATAAAGGTGCCATTTTACCTGTTTTTGATTGCCTTTATGATACTTTGTGGTTTTTAATGTCCAGATTTTTACATTTTACAGGTTCTTATCATCTCAGGTGAAACTGGATGTGGCAAGACAACCCAAATTCCACAATTCATATTAGAATCTGAGATAGAATCCATTTGTGGAGCTGTTTGTAGTATTATATGTACACAACCGAGACGAATATCAGCCATGACAGTTTCTGAAAGAGTTGCTTTGGAAAGGGGGGAAAAATTGGGTCAATGTGTAAGTTTTTCTTAAGCATTTCTGTTTGTGATTTGGCATAACCACTCTTGGATAATTTTACATTTTCTACAAAATTGAATTGTATTTGTGTATTGGCTTGCCTAAAAGGTTGGATATAAGGTTAGACTTGAGGGTATCAAGGGAAGGGACACCCACCTTCTTTTTTGCACTACCGGAATCTTGTTAAGAAGGTTGCTCTTTGATAAAAATTTGAAAGGTGTAACTCATGTTATTGTGGATGAGATTCATGAACGTGGAATGAGTGAAGGTAATGATTGTTCTTTTTATGTCTTGATTGGGTATGTTGGAAATTGATTTTCTCATAGTTGATGTTTTGATGGCAGATTTTCTTCTTATTGTTCTTAAAGAAATTCTTCCCCATCGACCAGAATTGAGGGTGATTCTAATGAGTGCAACACTCGATGCAGAACTTTTCTCATCCTATTTTGATGGAGCTCCCATACTTCGTATTCCAGTAAGTTAAAAGCCTATGATTTGTGTTTTTTTTTTCATTTTCAGATAGAGACTATTGCTTGTTTTACTTCCTTATCAATATTTTCTTTCCCTGTTAGGGAGTGGGGATGAGATTTGGAGTGCTGATTTTTTGAAGCCCTAACATTCTTTTAACGTAAAATTCAATATAGAGCTAAAATAACAATTCCATGCTTTAGCTTCAATTGTCCTTTTCTTTGCCAACTTTTCCAATTTGTTCTGGACCATGTGAAATACTTAGAAGCATTGAAGGCTTGGTTTGTTTTTGGTGTCTTCCAATATAGAAGGCTTGTTGCTTTGTCCTATATAATTTCTTTTCTATTGGAAAAAGAATACCTTCTCCTATTTCCATTACTTCCAATTGAGTAGTTTAAATTGCATCACACCTAGAATACTTTTGCTTTTTATTCTCATCTTTTTGCATTACACATGGACTCTAGTATTGCAAGCATTTCAACCAGCATTTATTGACGAAGAACTCTATTGACGGGGTTTTTTTTGACTCCAAATAGATTTTTGTTTCCAACATCAAATTATTATTATTCACTTTGTATCGTCTTCTTATGTAGAAACTGGTTGCAATTTCACTTCTTTACATTTCTCAATGCCAAGCTATGAGTAATTACAAACTCTAGTCATTTTCATGTGTTTGACTACTATTTGAATGTAATCATTTTAAGTTTGTAACGATGCCAAAAGCACTTTTAAGAGGAAAAATATATTTTTTTGTTGGGAAGGAGAAATTAGCGGCAACTGAATCAAGGGCTGCTAATTAGGAGCAAATATGTTCCTAACAGATTGGGAGAGAATTAGGGGAGATTTAGTCAAAGTAAATAAATTAGGATATTTGATTTGTATAGAATTTTTGCCTAGTATAGATACTATTGTACTCCTATTTATATGTAACCTAAACAGAGGAAATTATATGGAAATCACACTTTCTTCCACATGGTATCAGAGCTCTAGGCAGAAATTAAACCCTAGCTATTTGTCGACCCTAATTGTCCATAATCAAGTCTGATTACATATTAGAATCCACCACCATCACCACCATCTCTACCAATCAACCAAACTCTTATGAAATTCACAGCCCCACCAAAAGAACCAATACCTCCTATCTACCTAGTTTAGATTCTCCTTCTATCTAAATTTCAACTATACGACTCAATAGAGAGAATTTTTTGCACTAGTCTTAATCAGTTCGGATATTTATTCGAGGGAGAGGAAAAATTGGCTACTTAATAGGAGAAGAGAGGGAACCTGCCCCGTAGGATCTAGGTTACTTCACTTGGGATGCTAAAAATTCCATGGTGATGACTTGGTTGGTAAATTCTATGGAGGAGGAAATCAACTCCAATTATATGTGTTACCACACTGCCAAGGAGCTATGGGATAACATCAATCTCATGTATTCAAACTTGGGCAATCAGTCTCAAGTGTATAAGTTGACACTGAAACTTGGAGAAATCTGCCAAGGTGAGGAAAAGTGTTACCGAATACTTTAATAATTTGAAACGTTTGTGGAAGAATTTAGACTTATTCAGTGATGCTTATGAGTCAAAATTGTCAGAAGATTATCACCACTATAAGAAAAAGGTGGAGGAGAATCATATATTTAAATTGCTTATTGGACTAAATGTTGAATTTGATGCTGTAAAGCTTGTTCCAAGTGTTTGAGGTGCTGCTACCAACTATTGCTATAGATCAAAATGTCATCAAAAAATACCTGCACACTTTTCCTTAGAAGTGATCTAAAAACCGAATTTATAGTAGATTGAAAAGTGGATGGGGCATTCATAAGTCCGAAAGGCATAACTAAGTATTCATAATGGCCTTCATGAGTCCGAAAGGCTGTTTTATGAATATCTTCGGTCTTAATTCGTATTTGGTGAAAATTGGACTCAAGTCAATCTTAGAGAAATACTTGGAACCATGCAATTCATCAATAAGCTCATTGATAATGAGAATTGGAAACTTATCAGGAATGGTTACCTTGTTAAAAGCACGGTAATCTACACACATTCTTCATAAATTGTCCTTTTTTTTAACTAGAATTACTGGACTGGAGAAGGGGCTGGTGTTGTGTCTGATTGCACCTAATTCTAGCAACTCCCCTAGCCTGTTTTTCAATCTCAGCCTTATGGTGGTAGGCATACCTATAAGGACGTATACTTATTGGATTTGTTCCATTATATAGAGTAATGGTGTGATCATGACCCCGTGAAGGAGGAAGACCCTTCGGTTCTTGGAACACCAATCGGTTTGCTTGCAAAACTGAAGTTAGTTCCTGAATTTGGATTGGAATTAAGGTGGTACTAGTCTTCGAAACAAGCACACTGAAACTACAAGAACCAAAGCTACTAGCCAACAATGGCCCCCCAAGCTTCCAGTTGAGACAGTACAAAGAGAAAAGTTACCCCCTCTATGCTACCCCATTCCCTTACATACTCTACCCTCCACTCGATTAGCTATTAGCTTCTCTCTCCTCTAACTAATTCTAACAAACTTAGCTGACTCATCATTCCCTGGGTCACTCACTTTCTACTCTGCCTTAGTCTTTTTCCTAGAATATGTTAACATGGGTTTGTGGCCCATGTTTTGTTCCTTCCTCCTATTTCTTCTAGAGTAAGTCAATATGAGTTTATGACCTGTATAGCTATCAACCTATTGTTCTCAAGGGACAACATCAATCAGACATCTCGAATGATGAGCCTGTAGACGTACAAGGTCCTCTAAACCCTCTACTATCCAATACTGTTCTTGTTATTGATACTTGCTATGATCTTGACATTCCCATGACACTCAAAAAAGGTACCGGTCTTGTACTAGCCATCCTATTGCAAAATATCTCTCATATGATAAACTATCTCAGAGTTATAGGGCATTTAAATAAAAAATCTCTAATTTGTTTGTTCTGAGAAACATTCAGGAAGCAATTGATGATCCAAAATGGAAATCAGTAGTAATGGAGGAGATCCGTACTCTTGTGAAAAATGGGATATAGGAAGCTGTAGAGTTACCTAGAGACCAAAGAACACTTGGTTGTAAATGGGTGTTTATGGTAAAGTGCAAGGCTAATGAAAGTGTAGAAAGATACAAAGCGAGACTTGCTCATAAGGGGTTTACTCAAACCTATGGTATTGATTACCCAGAGACTTTTGCCCCGGTAGCTAAAATTAACTCTATTCGAGTTTTATTGTCTCTTGCAGTTAACTGCAATTGGACCTTACATCAACTGGATGTGAAAAATGCTTTTTTGAATGGTGATTTGGAAGAAGAAGTGTTTATGTGTCCACCATCGATTTTTGAAAAAATTGTTGGCCAAAATAGAGCATCTAGACGCAAGAAGTCTTTAAATGACCTGAAACAATCTCCACGAGTATGGTTTGGAAGGTTTGGGTCCACGGGCATGGTTTGGAAGGTTTGGGAAGGCAGTGAAAAGCTATGGCTTTCATCAAAGTCAAGCAGATCACCCTCCATTTTATAAACATTCTAAAATGAAACAATTGCAATTCTAATTGTCTATGTGGATGACATAATCTTAACTAGAGATGATTATGAAGAACTTGCAAGGTTGAAAAGGAAGTTAGCAAATGAGTTTGAAATTAAAGACCAGGGAGCATCGAAATATTTTCTTGGAATGGAATTTGCATGATCAAAAGAAGGAATATTTGTGAATAAGAGGAAGTATATCCTTGATTTACTTGGAGAAACTGGGTTATTGGGATGCAAGGTGGCTGAAACTCCAGCTGAAGCTGACCTAAAGCTCAATCTTGCTAAGGATGAAGATGTGATTGATAGGGAAAATTTTCAGCAACTGGTGGGAAAACTGATGTATCTATCACACACTCGACCTGACTTAGCCTTTGTTGTAAGCATGATAAGTTAGTTTATGCACTCACTAGGTCAAGAGTACTTTAAAGCTGCCTACATAATACTAAGGTATCTGAAAGGGACACCTGGAAGAGGCTTGATGTTTAACAGATGTGACAATATACAGGTTGAAATCTATACAAATGCTGATTGGGTAGATAGCATTTTTGATGGAAGATCAACATCAGGATATTGTACTTTGGTTGGGGGGAAATCTAGTCACCTGGCGGAGTAAGAAATAGAAAGTAGTAACATAAAGTAATGTTGAAGCTGAGTTTAGGTCTTTCGCACTTGTGATTTGTGAAGGGATGTGGATCAAGAGGTTATCAGAAGATCTGAAGATTCCTGTGTCACTTCCTATGAAAGTCTATTGTGACAACAAGGTTGCTATTTCTATTGCACACAACCCAATTCAACATGACATAACCAAGCACATCGAAGTGGACAAGCATTTATCAAAGCGAAACTTAAGAGTGGCTTAAGCTGTGTTCCTTGTATATCAACCAGTGAACAAATAGTTGATATACTCACCAAGGGACTATAGAAGAAACAGTTTGATCTCCTAGTAAGCAAGCTGGCTATGGAAGACATTTACAAGCCAGCTTGAAGGGGAGTGTTGAGAAGGAGAAATCGATGGCAGCAGAATCAAGGAGTTGCTAATTAGGAGGAAATCTGTTCCTAACAAATTGGGAGAGAAATTAGGGTAGATTTAGTCAAAGTAAATAAATTAGGAGATAATTAGGATATTTGATTTGTGTAGAATTCTTTCTAGTATAGATACTATTGTACTCCTAAAAATATATGGAAGTTACACATTTTTTTTCTGTATTTTTGCATTTTGACCGCCAGTAGTTCTAGGAATGATAATCTTTGTTTTATAAAGTATCTTATTGCCTTGATCTTATTCATTTTTGTATGTGTGATCTCGTTGGTTGGTCTTTTTTATGGGCTATAGATGCTTACTTATACAAGAGCATGTACAAGTTTCAAGACGTAATCTACTTAATTGTTATACACCTTTACTTCTTCTTCCTTGGTCAAAGAAATGCAACTCCAGGTTTTTAACTTTTTACTGCTTTTGTCTTTCCTGAATTGTATCACACAGGGTTTTACTTACCCTGTACAAAAATTGTATCACACAGGGTTTTACTTACCCTGTACAAACTCATTTCCTGGAAGATATTCTGGAAATGACAAGGTACAGATTGACTCCATACAACCAAATTGATGATTACGGTCAAGAAAAGATGTGGAGAATGAGCAGACAAGCTTCAAGAAAGCGGAAGAGTCAGATTGCTTCCGTTGTTGAGGTCCATGACCTTTTCTGCAGCTACATTTGCTATTTTGCAAATGCAGTTTATTTCCTCTTCTACAATTTTGAAATTCATTTTTGTTTTGTTGAGGAAGTTTTTGATTTGGGAAGCTTGCAATAGGATGCATTGAGAGCAGCTGACTTTAAAGAGTATAGTTCCCAGACTCTCGAGTCCCTGGCATCCTGGAATCCTGATTGCATTGGTTTCAATATCATAGAGTTTCTGTTATGCCATATATGTGAAAAGAAGGGGCCTGGTGCTGTGCTCGTTTTCATGACTGGTTGGGATGACATGAGCTCATTAAAGGATAAGCTACAAGCAAATCCTATGTTGGGAGATCCAAGTCGAGTGTTGTTGCTTACGTGCCATGGTTGTATGGCCAGCTCAGAGCAGGTAATTTCATATTTGAAGTTGCTTTGATAAAACATTCATGTATGGACGTTTTGATAAAAATCCTCATTCTTGATTATCAACGTTCAGTATATAGCTTCTAAGCAAATTTCTTTGGAATGTATGCAGAGGTTAATATTTGATGTACCTGATTGTGGTGTGAGGAAGATAGTGCTAGCTACCAACATTGCTGAGACAAGTATAACAATCAACGATGTTGTTTTTGTTCTTGACTGTGGGAAGGCAAAGGAGACTTCATATGATGCTCTTAATAACACTCCTTGCTTGCTTCCTTCTTGGATTTCCAAAGCCTCTGCTCAACAGGTAAGTTTTTCTTCTACTTGGAAATTTTATAGCTGAGATGATTTGATGTGAAGATTGTACTTCTGATGGTGTGTAATTGCATTTGCCGCCCACATGTTTCTAGATGCTATTTGTGTGACATTCTCAGGAGGGATTACTATGGTAGAAGGGCAAGCATGTCTAAAAATTTTATAAATTCAAGCTGTCATGAAATGTATTTGGAGCGTCATCCAAACATGCAAATTTTGGTTTGATCATTTTTTTATGTGGAGTTGAATCTCACTGAAGCATATTGTAATAACCTCACCGATTGCACAATTTCGTATTTGCTTTTACTTTCTTCTAAGCAGGGTTGAGCCTTTAGTAATTTAAGTTAGTTAGAAGAGATTTTAGATTAGCTTGAGGGATGTCCAGTAGCCTTGCTACTTTCTTTATTTTATGTACTGATCTTTGTCCCTTTGAGATATTCTAAAGGGAAAGGGCAAATAATTTTGTTATAAACTTAAATATGTTCTCAAACTCACTGAAAAGTTCGAAAATAATTTACTTAATCTCCTATTTGGTGATATTATTATCTTGGCCCAATAAATAAATAAAGTTTGTTGAAATGTGATCATAGATATTTCCTTGGCCAAAAGTTTTGTTGACCTGAAGCAACATTTGGGTATTTCATGTTTTATTTTCTTTTAATTTGATCCTGTATGATCTATCATCATGAGAGTCTATGTTTACAAGAAATCAATCAATTTGAGAACAATCGAATGCTTAAAGATTTTTTATTAAACCAAATAAGAGTTTTGGTCCAAGTTTAAGACAAGAAAGATAAATTATTTTTCTCATTTGAGGTTTGCATGCCAATTACTTTCTATCTGACATAGATTTGGCAAGCATGTAGGAATTAGAATGATATGTTTCTTTGTGATCCATTTATATACTTTGTTCTTTCTATCTCCTGCTTGAATAGTAAAAATCTTCATTTCAGAAGCTTTTTATATTTGGACTCTTTCACATATATATTCTATATTCATTTCGACTTAAATGCATAATGCAGAGAAGGGGGAGAGCTGGCCGTGTTCAGCCAGGAGAATGTTACCATCTGTATCCTAGATCTGTATACAATGCTTTTGTAGAATATCAATTACCGGAAATATTGAGGACACCTTTGCAGTCTCTTTGTCTGCAGATCAAAAGTCTAAAGCTTGGAAGCATATCAGAGTTTCTTTCTAGGGCTTTGCAATCACCTGAATTGTTAGCGGTAACACCGTTTGCGGCTTGTCTCATTTATATTCCCCGAATCCCAACTTTCTAACAACCCATAGTAATATCTAACCTAATCCCATAGTTATGATTAATATCTTCTCCCTCGTTGTTTAGGACATAGAGGAGATGTTGTCAACATCGTGACTATATAACTTTTTTTGTGAAGTTACTTTACCTTGCTCAACTCATTCACCATCGTGTTTTATCCTAATATTTTGCAGGTTCAGAATGCTATTGATTACTTGAAAGTTATGGGAGCTTTAGATCAGAATGAAAAATTGACTGTTCTTGGTAGGGCAGCATTTAACCATGCTTATTGTTGCTTGATAGGTGATCCCATAACCATGCTTATTGTTGCTTGATAGGGCGATACTTATCTATGCTTCCGGTGGAGCCTAAACTGGGAAAGATGCTTATTTTAGGTGCTATCTTCAATTGCTTGGATCCAATATTGACTGTTGTTGCAGGTCTTAGCGTGAGAGATCCTTTTTTAACACCATTGGACAAGAAGGATGTAAGTTCAGTCTTTTATATTGAAGAAAGAATGCTTTACTCTTATTGATGATCCACATTTGTGGTACATAGATAGAAGCATATATTTGATAGGTCAACTCCTACAAATCTATAAATATTGCCTATATTTTTAAAGATCACCTCTTATAGATTCTGGTAACTAATCTTAGGGATTTCTAGAGGTATTAACTAAAGAAAACTAAGAATTTTACGAGACTGTAAAAGGTTATCTTCGAACAAGACAGATTCAATGGATGAGTGATTTTAGGGAGTTGAAGTATTCTATTTTCAGCTTGATTTTAATCTCCTCAAATATGAGATTGGAAAATGCCTTAGTAGATCAGTCAACTAATTACTTGAATTTATGTATGGAATACTAATTGGGCCACTATCTAGCAAAAAGTTAATGGAAGTGCTTATCCTTTTTGGAAAATTCTATGAGTATTTGTAATTGTATACATACTCTAGGGTCAACTTTGATTCCCTATAGGAAATTCCAAAATTTAAGAGAATGACATATTTTCTTACAAATATTTTGTGTCCTAGCCTTGTAGTTTTTACGCACTTCCTCTCAATTTGGTTAATGAATTGAGATCTTCAATTCTCTGCTTGGAAATAATGCTTTGAAACATACGAGTGTTTGTCTTTTTGTTAAACATCTACTTGTTGGGGAGGTAAATTCCTTGTTGGACTATTTAAAATAATGAAGTAGAATATGATACTTATAGAGTCCTCCCTACGATCATTATGCTTATTGAATAATTAGTATGTGATTTTGTGCGATATTTTCATTATGTGGAAGATCTTTGGAAGGGCACCTAATAAGATAGATGATACTATCACAATTAAGTAGACCATATTATTACTTTCCTTTTGCAATATGGGATTTTTTTGGATCTATGAGATTTTCTTGGTAAATATGTTGACAGCTGGTGACTATCTCATGTATAGACTTTAGGAATCTTAAATCTGTGTGAGATCATAAATATGAGCTTTCCTCACACTATCTCATATCTTTAATTATCAATAATGCTTTTTGTATATTTAATAGACTTAGGATGTGGAACAGACTGGTTAGACTTATCATTTGGACTAGGTTTTGAATCTAACATGAAACTAGATTCAAGTAATGACGCATGTAAGGAAGGGGAGATGAGAAAAGAGGAGAAGATAATGAGGAAAAGTAAAAAATTATTATAAATTTATATTGACTCCTAATGTTTAAGGTTTGGGAAATACAATTACTCTTTAGCATAATTTAAAACTTGCTTGTAGTTGGATGATAACATTTACATTCCTCTTGAATTGGTTAATATCCTGTAAGAATGCAGTTTACTTTAGGCTTAAGTTTCCCTATTTGATGGTTATAGATATTAGGGATGGCAAAAAGGCCCGGGCCTGGCCCAACCCAAAGTCAACGGGCCAGGCCTGAGTTGATTGGACCTCGGATGCTCGGACCTAACGGATAAAGGCAAAATAACGTCATTTTGCCATATTTTTTTTAAAAAATAGTTTGGGCTCGGATCAGCCCGTCCATTGCCATCCTTGTTACACATGAATATATGAGCTAGACCTGCTTATTTTGAAGTACAAGTGTTGAAGACAATATCAAAGAATGTCAATTGAGTGCTTGATACAATCTTAAGGCTCCTATAGACTTAATATAATAGTAAAAGAACTAATTCCATAATGAAAGTATCAATTACGTAAAGGAAAGTTTATCTTAAGAATAATAGGAAATCATATAGATATGACTTTTCCTAATATAGATCTAGCTTTTTCTAATGCTCATTCTCAAGCTAAAGCATATGTATCATAACCTCCAAGTTTCTGAAAGCCTTGGTGAATAAATCAAGAAATTGGCCTTTTGACTTGACATATGGTATCTCAATCCTTTCTTCTTGAAGCTTTTACCAAACAAAGTAACAATCCACCTCAATATGTTCAGTTCTCTCAATGGAAGACTTAATTAGAAGAAATATGAATGACTGCCTGATTATCACACATCAACTTCATTGGAGACGAGTGCTCAAAACCAATTTCCCCTTGAAGATGCCTTAAACAAATCAACTTACATGTAGTATATGCCATGGCTTAGGCTTAGCATAGGAACGTACAACAACTAATTGCTTCTTGCTTTTACATGACACTATGTTTTCACCCAAATACACAGTATCCTGAAGTAGATTGTTAGTCATAAGAGCCTGCCTAATTTGCATTTGTGTATCCTTGAATCTTAGTATGACCATGGTTTTGATATAGAAGACCTTGCCTTGACAGACCTTTCAAATATCTCAAAATCTTGCTGATTGTTTCCCAATGGCTAGTTTGTGGAGACTCCATAAACTAACTAACTACATTTGTAGCAAACGAAATATATGGATGAGTAATAGTCAAATAACATTTGGCTCCACAAGACTATCAATTGACTTAGTTCCCAATATGCATGTCTCCTTTAAAAGGTCAAGGACATACTTTTTTTGATATAGACAAATCACGATCTTCGACCTTGCTACCTCGACATCATGAAAATATTTTAGTGAACCAAGGTTCCTTTATTTGAAACTTGATCTACAAAAAATTTCAAGATTGGATTCCTACTTTATCATCTCTATAAATAACAATATCGTTAACATAAATAATCAAAAGAATTCTACCAGCTTTGGAGTGACAGTAAAACACGAAATGATCCACACAACATTGATGTAGACCAAACTCCATAACTAATATACTGAAGCATCCAAAGTAAGCTCTTGGTGACTGTTATAGACCATAGAGAGACTTGTTAAAGCGGCACGCCAAATTAGTCTCCCCCTGAGCAACGAACCTTGTTGGTTGTTCTATGAAAATTGTCTCATCACGACCACCACGGAGGAAAGCATTTTTTATGTTGAGTTGATGAAGAGGCCAATTATTTGTAGATGCCAACACAATCAAATACAAATAGATGTCAATTTAGCTAAAGGAGGATTGATGTTTGTAAGATAGAAAGAGGTTTGTATTTTCTCATATGTTTACTTTATAGAAGTAAGGCTATATATACATATTTACAAGATTAATTTTTGGAATGTAATCCCTATGATCAAAGGATTATAATCCCTATAATAAAGACTAGAATCGATGACCTTAATGCTCAATATGTAACATTCCCTTTCAAGTTAGAACATAGATATTAATCATGCCCTACTTGTTACAAATGTAATTGATTCGAGTACCATTTAAGGCCTTTTTGAAGATATCTCTGAGTTATACTTCAATTTTGACATATTCTTTGAAAATCAAGTTGTGCTGAACTTTTTCATGAATGAATTGGTGGTCAATTTAATGTGTTGGTCCTTTCATGAAACACTAGATTAGAAGCAATATGTAGAGCAACATGATTATCACATTACAGTTTTGCTAGTACTGAGGCTTTAAAACCAATTTCATATAATAGTTGATATATCCATATTGTCTCACACGTTGGCACACCATGCCATAGCTCTGTATTCAGATTTTGCACTGGATCTTGATACAACATTTTGTTTCTTACTTTTTCCGTGAGACCAAGTTTCCTCTCACAAAGACACATTAGCCAATAATTGATTTTTTATCATTTAGCATCTGGAAAACATTCAATGTGATTGTGTCCATGATTTTCATATAGTATCCCTTTTCCAGGGGCACCCTTTAGGTATAGTATCCCTTTTCCAGGAGTGCCCTTTAGGTAACATAAGATTTCTTCTAAGATTGCCCAATGATGAATAGCTGGAGAGGACATGAATTGACTTACAACGCTAATAGAATATGCAATATCAGAGCGAGTTATTATAACATTGCTTAATTTTCCTATCAATCTTCTATATTTTTCAAGGCCTCAAGCAAATCTCTATCTTGGTAAGTTGTACATTTAGGGGGCTTTGAGGTTTTGCGTGGCTTAGCTCCTAGCTTTCCCATTTCAGCTAATAGATCAATTACATATTTTATTTGGGACAGGAAAATGCCTTTCTTGCTTCTCGTTATTTCTACTCTCAAAAAATATTTCAGAGCTCCCAAATTCTTTGTTTGAAATTGACTATGCAGAAAGGATTTTAATGATGAGATGCTCGTAGAGTAACTTCTTGTAATAATGATGTCATCCACATATGCAACAAGGAGAATAATACCAAGTTTAGATTATTTATAGAAGATTGAGAGATTAGATTTGCTCTTAGTCAATCCAAAAATTTCTACGACTTGACTAAATTTCCCAATCGAGCACTTGGACTTTGTTTCAAACCATACAGTGACTTGCACGGACAACAAACTTTGTCATACTTCCCCTGAGCAACAAACCCAGATGGTTGCTCCATATACACTTCCTCTTGGAGGTCATCATGTAAGAAGACATTTTTAATATCTAACTAGTGTAGGGACCAATTAAATGTAGCTGCCATAGAAATGAATAGGCAGATAGATGTTAGTTTAGTAATAGGCAAGAAAGTATTAGAATAATTCACACCATAAGTTTGAGCATAGCCTTTAGTAGCAATTGATCCATCAGAGTTGACTTTGACTGTAAAAACTCATTTGCATCCGATGGATTTCTTTCCAACAGGTAAGTTACCAAATTCCATGTACCATTAGCCTTTAAAGCAATCATCACCTATATCATAGCATTATGCCAACTAGGAAACTTCTTGAATAGTTTTTGTTAGACTAATGGAGGTTGACAAATTAAATCCTTCTATGTTTTGATAATAATAAAACTTAAAGAATTGGTTAAGAAATAATTTCA
>JANITW010000003.1:32414077-32424100 GCA_027564335.1 Erythroxylum williamsii
GTCCTGTCTTTGCATGCTGAAGACGGTAACCAAATAGACTGTTAGAGACATTTCATACACAAAGCACATTAATACTTTGAAATACCATCTAAAAGTTCACAAGTCATAACTTTCAAACTCAAAATCGAAAAATTTTATACTTAGTGGCAATAGAAAGCTAATAAGAAAGTCTTCAACTTTCATGAAGACCAATTTCACAAAATCTGTTTACTTTAGCCTAAAAAAATTCCCCAAAGTATCAGATCTTCAATGTTAGACTCATAAACCTGGCACTATTTACCCTACACATATTGTCCACTTTCAAGGCAAAAGTAAGAACCCTTCAAGCCATAATTGGACAGCACTTCCTTCATAAGAATTCTAGCCAAACTTCTCAAGTTTAATTCAAGTCAACCCTCACCTCAATAGCATAACCATAAAAAAGTGTTATGACCAAACCATTGGAACCTACACAAAATAAATTTTCCAGATTGACAACCTAACCCACATTCTACATCTTCCATACCATTTCTAAACCACTTCTCACTCAATTCACTTCATATATCCAGCCTAACTAACTCACAACCTATCCTTGAACATTAGTCCAAAAAATTGCAACACACATACACTCAATCATCTTCCTTTCATAAACACTCCTCTAACATCATTACAATCTATCCAAAACAACTCAATTTACCTATACTACATGACATCTCATTTATTAACTTCTAACTCATCAATCATCAATCATCCATCATCAATTAAATAAGCAATTTCATATATATATGTGAATGCATGAATACGCTAAGACAATCTTAAACACTCAGAACCCGTTCCAAATGACTATTCTACCCTTCCCCTCGAGGATGGGATGTTACATCGCAGCCTCCAGACATTCAATCATCCTCTTCTTCTCTCCGGTTAAAATCATCATGCCGTCGTCTTCAGCTCTGTTCGTTGCGTCCTTTGGAAGTTGCTAATTAGGTAATCTCTTACATCTTTAAACATATTTCGTAACATTTGGGAAAATGTTTAAGTAAAAATATTATTTTGATATGTGTCGATGCTTCGTTCTTATACTGCTAACTATTTTAATAGACTTGTTAACTTTTTCGTACGATTTTGTTGTTTTTTTTTAATGAAAAGATCTGTGTGTTGGTGCTTTAAGGCAAAACCTTTTGTGCTCTTTATGCTTAATTGTCTTTAACTGCTACATTTAGAAGAAAATAACATCCTTTTTTATGTTGGTAATCTGATATCTTAGATGTAGACTTAGTCGGTCTATTTGCACTCAACTTTTATTTTACACTGAAGTATTGTGGTATGAGTATGTGTAAGCATGAACAGAAAATGCTAGATTTGCATTGACACATTAACTTTTTCCTTGATAAACTTTACCAATGCTATTTGAATTTTATTGTCGCCTCATAAATGCAAATGTTGTCAATAGGGTCAACAATACTTCTGTACTATAAAACTCTACCAGCATTAGTATCTTAATGTTTTCTGTTGTTATGATTTTGAAGCAAACTGTGCTTTACCAACTACGACCTTGTTGTAGTAAACTTGATGGTGCTTAATTTGCTAATAGAGTTAGTAATTCTATTGTTTTCGTAGGAATGATTTTGATCCTTATTGTCTTATGGAATCGCCATAATGCTAAACCTTTGATAACAAAAGTGAAGAAATGGATAAAGCAAAATTTTGAGAGCTTGATGCAAACTTGGTAGTCTGTATAGTTATAGATGTAATCAGATCTGTTGCACTGTTCAGAATGTTTGAATTAGATCTCACCTATACATATAAATATGTTAATTTGTATGTAAATAAATCAGGTATATTGTGCATGTAAATGGCATTTATCCTGGCTATTCCCTTCTGTCAGTTGAAAATATAGTACATTTGAGTTTTGGATGAATTGTTATATTCATTATTAAATAATTCAAGTTTGATATTATAAAACATTTTGATATAGTATACAAGTGATAAGATAAAAATTACTTAATTTTTCATTTTAATCTTTAATTTTATTATTATTTATTAAAGGATATACTCCACTGCTAGAAAAGATTAAATCTAATGAGAATTCTTGGCACAACAAACACCTTTCATAAGCAGCCAAGATAACACTCATTATTTCAGTTTTGAGTAGTTTGCACATTCACTAGCGAGCACACGTTATCCTACTAAGGAAGATTATTAATGAAATTGATAGGTTGAAGAAAGCTTTTCTATGGTCTAACAATGTTGAAATAAGAAAAAAAGAAAAAGTTAAATGGAGTGAGATCACTATCCCAAAGAAATAAGGAGTACTAAGCATCACTTCTACTTCAACAATGCAGAAAGTGTTACTTAGTAAGAGAATATGGAGGTTGTTTTCAGATAAAGAATCTCTTTTGAAAAAATGGGCCTATGAAATTCATTTTAAAATTCTCAAAATTTGGCAGCATGCCATTCTCCTACTCTTTCAAACAAACATTGAAAGTAAGGCATTTGATTTACCCCCATATCAAACACAAAGTTAATGGAGGATGAAATACATGGATATGGTTCGATAATTGGCTTGCAACGAGTCCACTCATAAACAATCCAATGTTTGCACATTTTGTTGGACCAATTAAGTTGACAAATTAAATCCTTCTATGTTTTAATAATAATAAAACTTAAAGAATTGGTTAAGAAATAATTTCAGGTATTTAGATTTAAATGGTGGTCCATTAGTCGACCAATGATGGCACAAGTTGATTATTATGTTGTTGATGATTTTCAAGTCAGATGAAATTTAAATAAAGTCGATTTGTGAAAATCAAGATTGCAATAATGAGTATCATAATTAAACAACGTGTACTTCATAAGAAGATCTTGTATGAAGAATTCAAATAAGCATCTCAACAATCAAAGATTGGAGATTGTGTGAGATATGTCAGTTGGGCTTGGGACAAGTCGATCATCATGTTGCAAGTCGACTATTAACATTTAGACCTGTCAGTTGATTAAATGGACTAGTTGACTATCATCATATAAGTCGACTATTCGAAGACCGGAGCTAAAAGTTTCATGAAAAACGTTAATGTTAGTCGACTAATTCTTAAAGACAAGTTGACTATAATGTACTAGTCGATTATTACACACTGACTAGTCAACTATCAGTTGCAGCTGAACATAATTTGACTGTGTCAATTGATTCCAAACGGAAGAAAATCTTTATACGATGGCTAGGAGCATTCGACAACAGCTAGGAGAGTTCTACAACGTCTAAAAATGTCTTGAAGCCTGCAAATAAAGGATGGAACTTTAAAGGATTGATTACACAAGTCCAAAGTGAAGCATACTTACCATAGTTCGAAATTATCTTCACATCGCTCTCAATTTGCTCTTAGCATATTCTAATTGTATTCAGCTGTACTGAGCTTTACTACTTCATTTCTATCATTTTTCTTATTGTAAGCTGAGTGATTAGAGAAGAATCACTTGGGAGGTAGGATTTGTGTCGGGAAAATAAATCGTTTGAGCAGAGGATTGGAACTGGTAGATTGCAGGATGACTTGTATCTCTTGGAAGAAAATCACATGATAGATTTTGGTTGCAGTAGGGATTAATTCTGCCATTGCCTTACCCAGAAATAATTCATCATTGCCCTTTTAATTTCATCCATATTGAGTTTCTCAATGTCACTTTTAGCCATCTTTGGATCACTAGTTGTCATATTTTCCTTACTCTTTATATATATATATATATATGGTGGAATGTCCAACACTCAACTCTCCAATGTCTACCCATCGACCACCTCTGGTCGTCCACTAGTCAGCATGAACCCCCTCGGGTTGCACCTCTCTAGTGTTGATGGCAGTGCTGCCGCTACCGTTGCACAATAGTGTGACGTGACCAGTCGCACATTATCATAATCTCAACGTTGGGGGCTCAAATTACCCAAATTGGGAGACTTGAAGAGCCAACCAATCCTTAACTAGAAATATCGATCCTATCTGAGTTGAATTGAAAAGAATATTTTGGGTTTTGGGTGAATTTGGAGTTAGCGTTTCAGATTGGGACAGAAATTGGGAATTAGGGATTTTGAGAACTAGGCTCAGATACCATGTTAATGAAATTAACCAGTAATATTTTGCGAAAAGCCTTAACCTCATGTTAGGCTATTCATATATATAATTAGGAGTTACGGTTAAAATAGGAAAGTCCATCTGTGAGTAAATCATGGGATAACTGCTATATCCTGTGATTCACTCTATCACTTTATCACATCCTTAACACTCAGCTTGAGGGGGAGTGTCGAGATGTATATTAGCTGTAAATATTATTATTATTTGATAGATGTTAGGGGTGTTAATGATATCCCTTAATTTGAGGGATTTTAGTTAAGATTTTCTCTATTCCTAGATTAGGTAGTTTCTGATTCTGTATCTAAGATTTATTGTATATATTCCGATGCATTATAACCCAAAGTAAGTGAGAGAGAAATCAAGAATTTGTCCTCTCAATTTTCTTCAACACTAACCATATTCAGTTTTTCCTCTTTAATTAAATTTGAATCCATCTTAATATGTTTAGTACCCTTCCTGGATATTTCCAGGTTTTGTGTCAATCGATGATTTGATTCCAGGTGTCCTAAGGGAGTTTGGCAATATGTTTAGTCAATTTCACTGCATGAAAGGAAGTTATACTCAGGAAGGACTTAAATTGGAACCAGATATGTTGGATTTATGAATGCTGTCGAGAGGGAATTCCCTATTATGTTTTTCCTTGAAATTATCTCCCCGAAGATAAGGGTCTGTCCTAGGAATGAAGATGTGATGATAGTATGATGATTTGGCCCAAACTATGTATTTATGATGATTTGGCCCAAACTATGTATTTGACATATGTAACATTGTACAACTGAATCTTTCTACGTCTGTGCAGCTTGCAGATGCTGCTAGGTCCCAGTTTTCTCGTGATTATAGTGATCATCTTGCCCTTGTCCGGGCCTATGAGGGCTGGAAAGAAGCCGAAATTGATCTTACTGGATATGAGTACTGCTGGAAAAATTTCCTTTCTTTACAATCAATGAAAGCTATTGATTCTCTTCGAAAGGAATTCTTCTCCTTGCTCAAGGATATTGGCCTTGTTGATGCTAATGCTACCTCTTGCAATGCTTGGAGCTATGATGAAAATCTCATCCGAGCAATTATTTGTTATGGCCTCTATCCTGGAATCTGCTCTATTGTGGTGAGACTTGTTTTCGCTGTCCGCTAGAGTCTGTCTATATAATCTCATTAATCATTCTATTTCATGCATGCAAACAATCAACTTTCTTTACGTTGTTAATGTACTGACATACTTGAATGGACAGCACAATGAGAAATCATTTTCTCTGAAAACCATGGAAGATGGTCCAGTGCTTCTATACTCTGTAAGTTGGCTAGCTCTTTACCCTTGCTTCATATGAATGTTCTTGCTTCCAAAGTGAGTAAAATCTTTTCTTGCTATGTTGTTTGAACTGCCTGTTGTCTTTTTCTCAAACCCCTTGTCTCCTCATCAGACATCCGTTAATACTCGAGAAGTGAAAATTCCATATCCTTGGTTGGTCTTCAATGAGAAGATAAAAGTGAACTCTGTTTTCCTTCGGGATTCAACTGCTGTTTCTGATTCTACACTTCTGCTGTTTGGTGGAAGTATATCGAATGGGGATGGTGTTAGTTCTTCTCTCTCTTTCTTTCATTCTCTCGCTTTTTCTTCTCTTAGATTTTCACTTCGTATACTTGTAGTTTAGTCGATGATCAAACATACATAATGATTGTTCAGGATGGGCACTTGAAGATGTTAGGAGGATACCTTGAGTTCTTCATGAAGCCAGCTATAGCTGAATTGTATCAAACCTTGAGGAGAGAACTTGATGAGCTGGTTCAAGCAAAGGTCAGAAGCTTGCATGAAAGCTAGTTTTGTATGAATCAACGTAACTCTACTGTTTCTATTTGTTTGATTATTTTGTGGATATTTTCTTCAAATCTTTATATTCATACATTCCCGACATTGTTCTATTGTGATTGCTTATTTGTTTAAAAGTTTGCAAGAACTGAATCATTGATGAATTGATGCCATATGAAATTGATCATCGTGGTTATGGACAGCTGCTAAATCCAAGGATGGATATACACGTGCATCATGATCTCCTATCTGCAGTAAGGTTGCTGATATCACACGATCCATGTGATGGCAGATTTGTATTTGGCCATCAGGTCCTTGCATACTCAAAGATATCTGTTATGAAAACGCAACCAGCCCTAGTTTCAAGGAGTGAAAGTGGACCTGGGGGTGATAATTCTAAGAGCCAGCTCCAGACATTACTCACCCGGGCAGGATATGCTGCGCCAATCTATAAGACGAAGCAATTGAAAAATAATCAATTTCAAGCTACTGTTGAATTCAATGGAATGCAAGTTATGGGTCAGCCTTGTAACAACAAGAAGAGTGCAGAAAAAGATGCAGCAGCAGAGGCCCTTAAGTGGCTGATGGGTGGGACTGAGCCCGGACATGGATACATAACTCAGATATCAATGCTGCTAAAGAAAAGCGAGAAGGATCATTACTGAACCGTATATCCAGACCCAACCTTTGACCGATTTCATGTAAACATCAAACAAGATGCTGATGCCCCCATGGCACTGAACTGTGGTCCTCTTATTACGTGGGTTCGATTTGCTTTCTCTCTTGGGAGGAGAGGGCGGTCAACCTATGTTTTTGCTTTACCAAAGCTAACTTTATTTTGACATGGAAATGCCCGTTAGCAAATGGTTTGAGATCTTTCTTACAACCAATAAGAAAGGTGACTATATGCAACAGGTACCTTTGCTCTCCATCTGTAGTTGTTTCAACTCAAATTAATATTTTCGTAGTGATTTATGAAAAATGATCTCTAACATTGCGATTGATATTTGTTTAGCCATGGATTAGTTGGTTTCTTTTGGAAATCCAGCGCAGCAATTGCAGGGCTACGTTGATCAAGTAAGCTTTGAGTTGAAACAAACTTCATTGATTTCCTAGACATGGATTTAGTGTGCAAGGACCGGCGTTGATCTTCTTTTCCGGGTTTCTGCTGCTTTTGGACCTGCGCAATTAATTCAGTGATTACATGTTCGTCCGAGGCAAATCAACTTAATCTCGTCCGGTGGCATTCAACATGAATTCTTCATTATTGCGTAGGGACATTGGGTTCAGGAGTATTGTATATTGTATCTGGTGAATTTGTAATGCCAAGTTTGCAATGCAAACTTTATTCTTGTTTAACTCATAAACTCATCATTTCTTGCTGCATCATTCATCAAGCAACTCTTACAAAATTAATTAAATCAAAGGTAATTTGGATGGAAGACAACCAAAAACTAAGGAAAAGAAATCATATTTCATGCACATCATTCACTTAATCCAAATTTTAACCTTCAAGAAAGATACTTTTAAAATTTATAATGCACAAAACTGTACAACTTTGTAGGCTAATGATGAGCAAGTAGCAATTACATTTGGAAATCAAAAGAAGGGGTATATGGCTGTCACATTGCATTCTATTAACAACACTTGGAGTGTATATAGTTGCATCCTGAGATAAATAATGTTTAAAAAATATTTTCACTATTTTTTGTACTAATTTTCTTTTCTTTCAGTATATGTCAAATAGGAAAGTTCATTTATATTCTGGCGCCTCATTTAAGTAATAGACTAGTGAGAGTATTGAATGACTATTCAATATACTAGAACATGTACACAAAATTATCTATAGTTGTAGGACAATCGATACTATGATTGACAGATTTCAGACTAAGTTATAAGTCGGAAGCTTGTTGATGGATATGCACCATTGTGTGTATGTTATGAATTTAATTGTTAACAACAGGTTGGACATTATTAAAATGAGATCAAAGTAATTTAGAATATTATTGTGTACTAGAGTGCAACACCTAAATAAGTTGAGAAATTTTAAAAACTAAGATAATTACTCATTCTTTTATAAAGAAGTTATGTATTATGCAATAAAGTAGAATTCGACATTAAAAATGCTTAACTTTTCAATCAAGTATATTGATGTATTTATGAAGTTGGGACTTAGAAATTCTTAATACTTTTGCTTCTCAATGGTTTTGAAGAAATCAAGGGTGTTTAACATTGTCACTAAGTTGTTTCTAGCATAAAATATCTAATTGCTCTTTTTTTTTAGCATTATCTAAATTGCCCACTTCTCCTAATGAGACGATTCAAATATGGCAAGTAGGATGATGGTGAAATTTGATAATAAATATGGTGACAATTGCTACTATTTTAGATTCAAGGTACAAGTTAACTGTATTTAAATATTATTTTTAGAACTTGTATTGTAATCAAGCTTTAGTATAGGATCTTATCACTAAATAATTGTGATATGGTTTATTTTCTTATTATTAATTAAGAATGAGTAGATAGTTTGATAACAACAATTTAGTGTCGTGTTCAACTTCTATTGATATATTATCATCAAGCAAGAGTCTTGGTTTAACGAAATTCCTAAGAGATAAAAGGGATAGGGTTTCATATAATAGATCATTGTTTGATAATTATTTCAAAGCTAATGTTTTTCAAACAATATTGTTATGGTGGAAGTTGAATGGACCTCAATATTTGATTATGTAGACAATGGCATGAAGTTTGTTAGTTATCCCAATACCTACAATAATTTTTTAGCCTACTTTTAGTATTAGCAGTTGGATAATAAGTTTTCATCATAATTGACTTTATCTGAAGAATTCTTGATATTTACTAAAAGTTGGTTATGTAATAAAATAATTCAAGGTGAACATTATAATTTGTAAAGTATAAATTTTATGGTATGTAAGTATCTTACTTTTATGGCTTTAAAAATTCTTTATGGTATGATCTTAAGCATTATGTTTTAATATTGTGGATGATTCTGAAAAATAACTTATGAAAATATGAATTCATGATGGAGTTATATCAATTTGTTATTAATCACATATTTATTAAATTAAATTATTCCACTGAATATAATTTTTTAAAATATAGAGAAAAAGTTGTGAAGTGTTGATGATTTCATTCTGAAAAAAAGTAGTTAATTATAAATGATGTTTATGACAATTTACATTTACTTTCATATTGCTCGATAGCATGATTATAGACATGCTTGAAACAATATATACATGGAACTATTTCTAATGTATGAGAAAAGTGTTAGTAGACCACTTAAGTCAACATGGAAGTTGGTTTCTCTTTTATTAGAATTACGTTATTTACAGATTTTTTAAGGTTTGCGAACGGCCTATATTTCTTATTATAAACATGATTATGTCTTTTATAACTATTGACCTTTCATTCAAGGCTTCTATAATTAAGTTTATTCCATTGTTTTCTTCATTATGTTTACTTTTGTGATAGGTGAGGCATCAATTAGAATTACTTAACTATTGCATGATTTGTGTCCATTTTGCAATTGTTTTCATGGTTTCTACAGATACACAATTATCATATGACTAGCAAACATAATTGTCCTTTGTAAGTGTTTGTCACTGACAAGAAGCACATAAAGAAGACTTGTGGTACTCTTTATCAAATTGGTTTTTATTTCCATTTGGATTTGCTTAATTTATAGCAAGATTTGAAATTTATCCATTACTATTCAATGGTTGGCTAAAAGGTATTTAGTTTATGTACAACATATTTGGTGAATTGGGACTCGGTACATATTAACAACCTTTGGTTGGTTATGTTGTTGCATTTACAAGGCTGTAATTATTTGTCTAATTAGTTTTATATTTTTGCGTGTTAGGGCCGATTTGAGTCATTAAAGTTTTAAATCTCAATTTTAATAGCTTCGAACTTTTTGAACTGATTTAAAGTTTGATTAAGCTTAAATTTATACTAATACCTTTTTTAGGTTTGATCAAGAGATTCGAGTTAGACTTAAAGTGTAACACCCAAATACCCCCTAGGAGGATACATGGATGCCACCCAAGACAGAACAAACAAAATCAAACATTACACATATGCATTGTTTTAAAATCTAAG
>JANITW010000003.1:32426590-32438411 GCA_027564335.1 Erythroxylum williamsii
TGTAGGGAACCATGATGACTTCAGGTCAAAGGACTAAAGTCAAACCATATTAAGAATCACTAATGACATGAAACCATATAGCATTCTTTATGTGGGTCTGTTTCTGATTTGATATCTCATATCCATGATCAATAAAATGTGATCATCAACAAGAACACATACTAGCCTTAATTCATTATTGTTCCACCAATAATGATCGATCAGGGACAGTCTAGAATAGTCTTATAACGCTTATGGTTTTACTATCAAGTCACATACTTGTTGACATAAGTCTAAAACCATTCATGGAATGTAAATCACATTATATAAATGAAATACATGCATATATGAAAGGAATACCTCATAATATATTATTAATAAGCCATAATGTTAATACATGAATCACGACTATCCATTGGCCTAAGGCACACTACTAACAGAATCCAATGATACTTGTCATGGATATGTTTTGATCTAAAGTGAAATGTAGATGGATTGCACTTTGGTTATCACAATGCAATATGTGCCACTCCTGCTTGAAGCCAAGTTCTTGAGCAAGCTTCTTCATCCACAATAACTTCTTAAATGCTTCTATTGCTGCAATAAACTCAGCTTTAGTGGTAGATAAGGCAACGCACTTTTGTAGCTTCGATTTTCATGTTACAACTCCCCCTACAAAATCAATCAGGTACCCTGAAGTAAATTTATGAGAATTAATAACCAACCAATTCAAGTTTCCCACTTCCAAAACTCGAACACAAGTTGGGAGTGCCCCGGAGATATCTCATAATCCATTGTAAGACTTTCCAATGATCTCTATCCGGATTATATAGGAATTTACTAACTGTACTTACTGCATGAGTTATGTCTGGCCTTGTATATACTATAGCATAAGTCAGACTACCCACTGCTGAAGCATAAGGAACTTTCTCCATACCTTTCTTATCATCATCAGTAGGCGGACTCTACTCGGTACTCAACTCGAATTGATTACCAAGTAGAGTACTTATTGCTTTAGCCTTGTCCATCTTGAATCTCTGAAGCACTTTCTGGATGTGCTTCTCCAGGGAGAAATATAACCTTTTAGTTGGTCTGTCTCAAGAAATCCATATACCAAGGATCTGTTTATTGGTCCTAACCCTTTTATAGAAAAAGACATACTCAATTGCTTCTTCAACGCATCTATCTTGGAGATATTCTTGTCAACAATCAACATATCATCAACATAGAGCAATAGAATAATAAAGTCATCATTAGATAATCTATAAACAAACACAAAATGCTCTGAAGTAGTCTTTTTATAGCCTTATTACTTCATAACAGGCTCAAACTTCCTATATCATTACCTCGGTGCCTGTTTCAGACCGTAAAGATTTTTCTTCAAATTGCAAACATATTTTTCTTTACCTTACACCCTGAAACCCTCTGATTGCTCCATATAAATTTGTTCTTCCAAGTTTCCATAAAGAAATGCAGTTTTCAAATCCATCTGCTTGACCTCCAAATCAAGATTTGCTACTAACCCAAGAACAACTCTGAAGGATGACATTTTTATAACTGGAGAAAAGATTTCATCAAAGTCAATACCTTTTCTCTGACTGAGCCTTTTCACAATTAGTCTAGCTTTGTATCATGGACGTGAAGCATCATTTTCTTGCTTCACTGTGAACATCTATTTATTCTTTAAAGCTCTCTTTCCCTTAGGTAAATTTACCAGATAATAAGTGTGATTCTACTGCAAGGAACTCATCTCATCTTGCATAGAATCAAACCACTCCTTTTTATGCTCATCTTCTAAAACCGTTTTATAAGTCTTAGGTTCTCCCCCATTAGTCTACAACACATATTTATGGATGGGATACTGAGTGGAAGGATGTCTAACTCTAGTAGATCTTCTAAATGAAACTTCTACTGGAGCTTCTGCTTAAATAGGATCAACACTACACAATCTTCATCAAAAATATTATGTTGAAGATCAACCTCTACCTATTGCAAGGCTGCAATCAAAGAAAGTGGATCCAAGTTAGCCATACCATCATTAGACTCTAAAACTGTTTTCTTTGATTTATCATTATCTTCAATGGTTTGATTTCTATGAATATAAAATCACGAATTCTAATAAGTTTCCTCTCAACTAGATCCCAAAACCTATAGCCAAACTCATCTTGACCATAACCGACAAATACACATTGAGTCAAGCTTAGGCCTCTCATCTTTGGGAATATACACAAAAGCGTTGCAACCAAACACCTTGAGAGGATAATAAGAAACACCTTTTCTTGACCAAACCTTGTTTAGTACGTTAAGCTGCAAAGGAACACTAGGTGTGAGGTTAGCAACATGAACAATTGTATGTAAAGCCTCACCCTAATATGATTACGATAGCTTGGCGTGTGATAGTAAACATCTGATTCTCTCCACTAGTGTTCTATTCATCCTTTCAGCTAATTCATTTAACTGAGGAGTCTTCTCATGTCTAATACTCTGAGATCCACAGTATTCATCAAATGAGCCAATGTATTCACTGCCATTATCTGTTCAGACACATTTCAACTTTTTTTCTTGAATGATCATCAATGAATGTCATAAAGTAACTAGCACCACCAAGTGTCTACATCTTCATAGGACCACACGAATCAGAATGCACCAACTTTAATACATATGATTTCCTTGAAGGAGGATGACTCTTAAAGGTGACTCTAGTGTGCTTGCCTGCTAAACAATCATTGCACTTCTCGAGCTCTAACCTTTCAACACATAACAAGAGATTTTATTTAGCCAATAAAGACATACCTTTCTTACTCATATGAGCAAGCCTCCTATGCCACAAAGTAACCGTCTCCTTACTATAAACTACGTGTACATTGTCATTGAAAACCTTTGTTGACATAAGGTACAATTTTGACTACTTTTGGCCTTTTGCTACAATCAAGTTACTCTTGGAAACTTCCAAAGTCATTTTCGTCAAGTTCACCAATTGAGATAAAATTCAACTGTATATTAGGAACATGTCACACATTTCTAATAACTAACCTGGAGCTATTACTATTCTGCAAACACACATCACCACTACCAATAGCTTTAGAATACCATCGTTACCCTTTCTTACAGGGCCATAATCATTGGATCTATAAGAAGATAAGAAACGCTTGTACGAAGTAGAATGTATGGTAGCACCTGTGTCAATTACCCAACTGGTATCCTGGCTGACAGCATTAACCATGTTGGCCTCATTATACAAAAGAAGATCCTCAATAGTGGTTGTGACCCGCTGTGTATTATTGTCTCCATTATCATCATTTTGCTTCTCTTTACCCTTGTTCTTTTTATTCTCCTTTTTCAGTTTCCTGTAGAATTTCTTAACATACCCTTTCTGGCCATAATGATATCATTCAATATTAGAATATTTACCTCATGACTTGTTTATGCGTTTATCTCTATTTTTCAGAACTCTACTCTAACCTCTCCCCTTATTTTCTATAACATGGACTTCTAAATGAAGAGAAACCTTGCACCTTTCTTCTCATCTCTTCACTTAGGACTCCACTCTTGACTGAATCCATAGTTAAGGAAGTTTTAGAACTTATGGTTGAATTTGTAAGTGAGCTCCTAAAAGTCCTCAAAAAATCTAACAAAGAATCAATAAACATCAAAGCTTGCACCTCTTCCTCTAACTTGATGTCTGTACTTGCCAACTGTTAAAGACCCTTTGATATGTATTTATGTAATCACACATCGAACTCATAGACATCAATTGCTTTATTAGGTACATTTTATTACTCCCTGTCTTGCTAGTGTATAATCCTTCTAGCTTTATCCACAATGTGCATACATGAGTTTCATTAACAATGAGGTTAAAAACATTGTCATCTACCCATTTTCTAATAATACCACATACCTACCAATGGAGCAAATTTCATTCAACATCACTTTTACCTTCAGACTTTTTGATAGCAAAGATAGGATCATGACAACCTTTGACAAAGAGTAAATCCTCCATTTTACCTCTCCAAACATGATAATTGGAGCCATTCAAACTCACCATCCTGCCTATATTACCTTCCATGTTTACCACAAGATAATAAACGCACCCAAAATTGGAAGCTCTGATACCAATCTGATAGGAGAAATGTTGGTGGATGCAGCAGAAGCAACCCACCAATTAGTCGATACAATAACAATGTATTATGCACAACCCTAGATTTAAATTAATTCTCCCTATTTGTGTAAACCTTTAGGAAATAATCAGGCAATAAAAAATCTAATGTAGCATATAATAAAATTAACACCGTGATTTACGTGAAAAACCTACTTGATATGAGGAGTAAAAATCACAGGACCGAAGTCTAGTCAAAATCTCCACTATTAATAACTAATGGGTACATCAACAAGTTCTCTCTATTATCCCAATAGAGGTAACAACAATAACATCAAGAATATAACAATTCTTGACAAAAACATTAATAACAATAGAAAGAGAGTCTGCGAGATCACTCGAAATCACACTCTCCAAAATAGCCTGAGCAGATCACCAAAATGGTCTCCGAACAACAAAACTCATCATTAGATATCAAGATCAACGTGTCCTCTACCAGCTGCCAAAGTTTCAGCCCAATTGAATCATGACTCACTATCTGATCATGAGCTTGATCAAAATTGCTCAACGTTGAAATTTTAGGATCCCAAAAGTCAACCCAACTTTGACCACAAATCGTTAGAAAATCAAAACTCCAATCAAGATTCTAATCATTAGATATGAACAACAACTAATGTAGAGTTAGCCTTTAAAGTTTGAGCTCGATCAGACCACAAATGGCTATCTGATCGAGGACTAAATCAAACTATTTAAAACTCTCTCTCACACTCACTAGTGTTTTTCTTCTTCAACTCTCTCACTCTTGCTTTAGTCAATTACATGATGTAATCCCACAAAATCTGCTCACTCCCTCTCTCTCTTTATACAACAAAGGAAAGAAGACAAAAATTAAATTTAAACAATTTGACAAACACACCAAACAAATAATCACTCAAAGATTTTGTTTCTCAAATATGGAGGTTGCATTAGATGTGGAGGGTTGACTAACAATCTCCGCTGAATTATCCAAACTTAGAAGTTTCTTATCCTTTAATTGTAAATTTTTTTAAGTACAATAATGTTTGTACATGGCTCCCTCAAAAGAAGAATCATGGTCCAAGTTGTCTAGAAAGTAGAAAGTTAAAATCTTTTCACTATTAAAATATACAAGATTCTCAAAAAGGTATCATTAAATGTCCATTAAGTCAATTACCTAAGATTGGGTTCAGAATTTAGACTTGGAATTTAATAGCATGATGATAGTTTATAGTTTGGTTTTTCCATGAGAATTTGACTAAAACGTGTTCACTACTTTGATTAAGATACTATTAGAAGGTTTAACTAAAATTACTTTAGCAAAAGAAGTTTAATATGTGGACATAATGGTTGTAGTTTTCAAATTAGTAAACATAACATATATACTAACAAACTATTTAATAATATTAACAAAGATATTACTAAAGTTGTACAAAAACTTAAATTATTCGTTTCATAGCATCTACCAAACATAAATTATATAACATATGTTCACCACCACCCTTTGTCTCTAGCAGTGTTACATTATATTATCCATTGTTTTAAAAATTGGACTGGATATCGAACTGGTTGAAGGAAAGGTTTAAGATTTAAAGGTTCAACTGCTATTAAATCATTATAAAACTATATATAACAAATAATAAGTAAATTTTATAAAAGTAAGTAAAAATAAAATATTTTATTAAAATAAAAATTCACCATCTATAGTCGACGTTCTTGCTTCTACTGCTGTTTATAGAGGTTCTCCTGTCAACTAGTGTAGCTACATTTGCTTCATATGTCTCGTCTTTGAGGAACAGATACACTACATCTAATGAGAGTACTGTTGCCGCCAATCTTGGCTATTATCTTCCTAAAACCGCTCTCCTTCCATATCACTAGTGATAACCCACTACTAGATCTTGACTTTACCTCATTAAAAATAAAAGCATAAAAATCCAGCCATATGATATGTTGCCTTCATCAGCCAGCCACCTGCGCGATTAGTCATGTCACTCCAGACACATGAGAAGCATCTTCTATAAATCCAATAACACAACACTCTAACTCACTACATCCTTGACATCTAGCTTTCAATCATGTCACCTCCTTCTCCAATATAAGTTTGATTTGTGAAACTGAAATATTTTAGGTATTATCCGATCATTGATTAACTAGCTCGACCGGTTCACTGAAAATCAACTAGTTCTCTGATCAACCGACAGATTTTTATACATAGAGGTTATTAAATAAAATCAAACCGAACAAATGATTAGTTCAGACTATTTCCAGTTAGACTGAATGGTCTGATCCATTTTTAAAACCTTGATATTATCTTCAATAACTCCATATATTCCAATTTCTATTATAGTGGGAGTGGTGGTTCTAAATCTCTTTTTAATTCTTATTTTTATTGTTTTCATATCATAAAAGACTTCTAAAGTGATGTTAAATTGATGTATTTATAACATATAGATAATAATAATAATTTTGATCAAAGATTTCATTATGATATGTAACATTGATTAAGTAATTAAAAAAACTACTTTAAGATATTCACAAATTAAAATTCTTTATAAGAATCTATTGAAATTTTTGTTAGTTTATTATTATATTATATGTTTTTGTTATCGGATTAACATAATATTGCATTACTAGTTTGATCAAAAATTCTTATTGAAAATTACTAATATAATGAAATTTAAACTTAAAATTTAATTTTAGCATATTAAAGATGTTTAAAACCTGGCATAACAAGTTGGTCTTGCTATGGATTAGGAAGCTACAATTTCCCTAACTATTTTATTGGTGACATTAGCTAAAGGATAAATGAACTTTATCTTTGCTTATTTACAGGGCTGTCTCTTTTGAGCAAAGTAGTTTTATATGCTTTCATATGAATTGTCCTTTGTCATTGCATGGAACAACTGAGTTGGGAAGTGGAGATTGGTCAATTTTGAACTTACTACTCACAAGTTTTCTTTAATTCCATTCTTTTCGTATGACTAACTAGCACCGAATACGATATCAAGAAAAACAAAGGAAAATAGTTACAAAAAGAATTATACAAAGCATTTTTGACACGAAACAATTTAAAAGTTCATTTTTTAAATTAGAGATATCAACCCATGTTTTAATGGTTTATATAAATTATTCTTCTTTTATGGGATGAAAGAAAATATTGAAGAAAGAGATATAGTTAGCTACCATAAAAACATTGTAATTTTTATATTTATCTATATCAATCAAAGTACATATTAAAGATAATAAGTTCATATACACCCATGAAGGTCTTAGGGTCAATATCCTTGAAATAACTTCCAAAGGGAGTTATATGAAGACCATATGCATGAAACAGTATATACATACATCTGTGTATGTTAACTTCTTCTATGAAACATACAGAAGAAGAGAAACGAAGAACCTTGTAGTTGGTAACAAAAAGTTCTTTAACTGGTGGAATCACGACAAGAATCCAAGTACGTGATTCTTTTTTTTATATGCATATGAAACAATCCTGTTTATCATAATCTACGTGATGATGTTCTATAGTATATATTTTCTAACATTAGTATCAGAGTAGGTTAAAATATTTTTTTTAAGTAAGTTATATGCATTCGTAGCATTTTTTGGATTTCTACATAATGATATGAATTTGTCATCATATTTTACACTGGTATAAGAACAAAAGCCAAACTTTTTTTTATGGTCTTTACACTATTATTAGAACAATATTCCTCTTATGAATATGTCGTCTCATTTTACACTGGTATAAAAAAAACAGTCAAAGGTTTTGTGATAGTTTTTACACTGTTATTAAAACAAAAATCCAAAGATAGTAGTAACGAGAGAAGTGAAAAAAACAGCAGAACCGAACTGCAGAGAAGAGGAGGAAGAAGACCTCTCTTCTTCTTAAAAATAAACAAGACACGTGGATGTTTTTGTTATGGTCTTTGGAGATATATGTTATAATAACAATAAATGGGTCATGTATATGAGATGTCTTATGGCTATGACTTGGACCCATAATAAATATGACTTTCTTTCATTAGGATTGAAGGCTTAAGTCTTAATAACTATATTAAGGTTGGACTAGACCTTAATATCTAAATTGATGTTTTTAATTAAATGTAACATAAAAATTAGAAATAAGTTTTCTAATTTACCTAACCTACTTAAATTAATTTCTAATTAATATAAAATATTAGAAATTATTTTTTTCTTTGTAAAGAAAGCCAATTTGTTGAGTTAAAATTAGAAAAGGGTTTCATTAGAAATTAGTTTCTAATTAAACCAAGATAAATTGATTAGTTCAATTATAATTTAAATTAGAAATAAGTTTCTAATTTTATTTAAATTATTCATATTTGAATATTAGAAATAAGTTTCTAATTGATTAGAAATTAATAGCATAATCTAAATAGTTCAATAAATTGCTAATAGAATTAAATTATTTCCATAATATGAGCGTTAGTTCGTTATGTGTTAGACAAAATAATTTGTTTATTTTGTGCACTCTTCTGATTCCTAAAAATTTGTTTTTTAGGAAGATGCATATGATTAAGTGAACACCTAAGCTTATTTGATGTGAGATATAGAAGAAACGTATATACTTGACTTTGCTTGCAACATTACCTCAATCTCAAGGTGAACTGTTATGAATGCTCTAGAATAATGTGCCTAAAGAAAAGACTTATAGTTTGTTAGTGATGACATTTATTAAAGAAATGCGTAAAAGGGAGTTGATTAAGACTTTGTGTCCTATAGGTTTTCTAATGGAAATAGTAAGAGCTATTGTACATCGAGCTTCACGAACTGTGTCACGTGAATTCATTTTCACGTAGGGTTCGTTACCTATAGACTGTTCGTAGGTTATAGCACATGTAATACGATATGTTGTTTTATAAGAACAAAGTCTTGATATTTATGTAATATGTTTATATGAATTTTATATAGGAATTCGTCTAGAGTAAAGTAATTAGGTGCAATTATTGTATGAATGATGATTGAACACATTTATGGACTTTTGATTTCATAAGCAATTGTGATCGAATTATTTATTCTATGAACGATTAATGTGACATTAATGTGCATATATATTTCTTTCTTATTATAAAAACTTAGTGTTTCAACATAGCTACTACTTCAAAGAATAGTGTTGCTAAACTCAATAGGGGTGAGAAACTCAATAGTGACAATTATGAAATCTGGAATATGAAAGCATCTGAGGAAAATGTCCAACAGGGTAAGTGAATTACGTGATATTGGTCATGAGCTTTCTAATGAACAATAAGTACAAGTTGTGATTCGTTCACGGCCTTAGAGTTGGTATCATATGAATATACACCTAACTAATAATGAAAACATCAAGACAATGAAAGATGCTACGAGGCATCTCATCTTAGAGTAAGAGCATCTTGAAGCCTCAAAGATGTCTTCTGAGGCATATATAATTAGTTCTAGCTCACATGGATCTATGAACAATAAATGTAAGCATCATGGTGGACATAAGTGAAAAAAAATAAGAAATTCAACCACTCTCCTCAGGAATCTAAAAAGAAAAATGGAACCAATTAGGAAAGGGAAAGTGTCCCTTCAAGAAGAAGAACACGAAACATATCAAATGCTATAATTATGGTAATAAGGGGACTTTGTTCGAGATTATACCGAACTAAAAAGGATACAACTTTATAGTACAAACATTTGTTCTATGAATGTTTGTTGTTTTGTTTTTTTAATTGAATTACATCCTTTGTAGATTGCAGACTCATGAGCAACCATCCATGTAGCAAAGGATAGAGATGCCTTCGTTGAGTTTCGTAAACTCCCACATAGTAATCGATGGTTTTATGTAGGTAACAATTCCAGAGTTGTTGTACAAGGAATTGACACATGTAAATTGGACATGCATGGAGGACGATCCCTCATCCTACATGAAGTATTATTTACTTTATAGATTCGTAGGAATCTTTTATCTACGTTGATGTTAGTTAGACTTGGTTTTAATATAAATTTCCACAACGATGGAATGGATTTGTATCTTGGATCTATTTATTATGGTCATGGTTTTTTATGTTATGATTTTATTGTACTGGATGTGTTAAAGGAAAATAATAATATTAGTTATTCATTATTTACATCTAGTAATTTCAATGATGATGCAACTTTGTGGCATGTTAGAATATGTCATATTGGTCAAAATCGAATCAGTCGATTAGCTAAAGAAGGGCTTTTAGGTAATCTAAGTCAACTAGATCTACTTCCATGTGAGCATTGTTTAGCTAGTAAAATGGCAAGAAAGCCATTTGAAAAGGGAACGTGAGCTTTATATCTATTACAATTAATTCATTCTGACACTTGTGGTCCAATGAATGTAAGGGCTAAACATGGGTAAATTTATTTTATTACCTTCATAGATGACTATACTTGATGTGGTTATGTCTATTTGATTTCTTATAAATCGGAAGCATTCGATTGTTTCATAAAATACATAAACTTGGTTGAGAACCAATTAGATAAGAAAATAAAAGCATTATGAATTGATCGTGGACAAGAATACTTGTCAGAAAAGTTCAAGGCTTTATGTGATGAGAAAGGAATAGAAATGCAATTAACAATTTAAATGGTGTCGCTGAAAGACGAAATAGGACGCTATTAGAAATAATTAGGTCCATGATGGCCCAAGCAAATTTACCAATCACTTTTTAGGGTGGTGCGTTGCTAACAGCTACCTATGTACTTTATCGTGTGCCCACAAAATTAGTTACTAGCACACCATATAAGTTGTGGACTAATAGGAGACCTGATGTATTAAGTCTTAGACCTTGGGGGTGTGTAGCCTATGTTCATGATCTCTCTCACAAACATGAGAAATTAGGCCCAATAGGGAGAAAAAGTATTTTTCTTAGATACTCAGAACAATTAAAAGGATACAAGTTCATTGATAAAGAAGGAAATGGAGGTGTAACTGAATTTGAATCACGATATATAACATTAATAGAGAATGATTTTCCCAAGCAAGGAAACATAAGTAAAGACCTATTGTTATATAAGTCGCTTGATCAGAATGATTCTATTATGAAGAATCAAGATGAGGAACTTAAACCAATGGGAACAATTCCACAGAAAGGTTCTCTATGATGACTGATCTGAGTGGGAGTAATCAGATCAATCATGAATTCGTTTATGATAAATCTCGTTTAAGACAAAGTAATCGAGGAATAATTTCCAGACGTCATTTGAAATTAAAGGAGAAATTAATATGATTGTTTCGCAAGAGGAAGAAGAGTCAAGGAATATAAATGAGGCTTTTACTAGCCCTGCTAAAGAAGTATGGATGAAAACAATGAAAGAAAAAATGACTTCTTTAAGCACCAATCAAGTATGGGACTTGGTTGACCTCCCAAAGTGCGTAAAGCAATTAGAAACAAGTGGGTTCTCAAAATAAAGCAAAAAGCTGATGGTAGTATTGAAAGATATAAGGCACGCCTTGTAGCAAAAAGATATACACACCAGGAGGGAATTGATTACGAGGAAACTTTTTTACCTATTGTGAAATTTGCTTCAATCTGTTTGATTTTGGCTATAGTAGCCATTATGGATGTAACACCCCACTCCCGTATGACCCGAACCCGACATCGATGGTGATATCCGGGTCCGTATCCCACGAGGGTGACGTGCTACATCACTCAGTCAGTCAAAACTCAGTATTAACTTTTTTTTCTTTCCTTCACTCACACACATACACATTAT
>JANITW010000003.1:32585404-32596062 GCA_027564335.1 Erythroxylum williamsii
TAAATCAAAATTAACATTTATATATTTATGGCTTTTAATTTGGTACATAAGTGATATAAATATCATAAAGGTCAATATTAATATCTTATTGGGTTGGGCCATGGATTGACCTATTCTAGCCATGGGTTGAGTCACGAGTCACCCAATCCCATGGTCAGGCTGGGTTGAGTTAGGAGCGGCCTGAACTTGAGTTGAGCCATTGACATTCCTATTGGTGGAAGTTTAGTTAAGAAATTTACAATCATAAGATTCATCTTAATATATTTAATAGACACTCTTTGTTTTTAAAATTCCTCCTTTATGGTAAAATATTTCACCTCCATATGTTTATCACCTTTGGAGTACTTGTTATTCTTAGAAAGACAATTGTCGTAAAATTATCATAATAAATTTTTAGTAGCTTAGGAATAGTGTCAGACAATGCCAAGTTTTAAAGTAAAATTTTGTAGCCATAAGACATGAATTATAACCTGAAAAGAAGCTACTAATTTTACTTCTATAGCGGATAAAGCAATGATAGATTGTTTAATAGTTTTTGCATGAAATTGTTCCTTTTGCTAGTAGAAACAAATAGCAAACGTTGATTTTATATTATCAATGCATTTAGATAAATATGAATTCAAAAAGCCATTTACTTCTAATGAATTTGATGTTTTATATATGAGTATATAGTCCTTTGTTTCTTAAAGGTATAATAAGACTTTCTTTGCAGCTTTCTAATGATATATACTAGGATTATTTTAATATCTGCCTAACATTTCATATTATTCTTTGGACATTATTTGCTTTTTTTCAATACAAATTTTATTAAACATTTATTCATATTAAATTTCTTAAGAATTCTCTCGATATAATCTTTTTGAGATAGCCTTATCAGCCTTTGTGATCTATTTCAGAATATTGAAATTTTTATCACATAGGATGTTTCTCTTATATTTTTCATTTCAAAATTTTTAGAGAAAAATATTTAGTCTTATACAGTATGTCCGAAGAATTAACAGTAAGTAAAATATCATGAACGGATAAAACTAGAAATATAAACTTAATCCCACTAATCTTTTGGTAGATACAACGATTAACAATATTTTCTTAAAAACCAAAAGTTGTTATCATTAAACTTAATGTATTATTTTCGGGAAGCTTGTTTAACTCTGTATATTGATTTCTAAAGTTTACACATCATTACATCCGTATAAACTTCTTCGAGATCACCATTTAAAAAGGCATTTTTCACATTCATTTGTTGTAGATCTAAGTTAAATTGAACCACTAATGTCATGATTATTGTTAGCAAATCTTTTTTTGAGGTAGGTGAAAAAGTCTCTTTGAAATTAATGACATCCTTTTGGGTATAACCTTTGAAAATAATTCTAGCTTTATATAATTCAATATTGCCATTTGAGTCATGTTTGGTCTTAAAGATTCATTTGCATCCGACTTGTTTAGACATTGTTTCGTGCCATTGAATTTAATTCATCTTTCATAACATCAATTCATTATCAAACTTAACACTTTTTATGGATTGTGAAAATGAAACACGATGATTATTAATGTTATAATTAAATTCCAGAGTCATGTAAATAAACCACGTAGTCATTAGAAATAGCTGATCTCCTTATTCTTACAAGTTTGTTCAAAGTTATTCCACATGGTTTATTTAAATTAATTAGTTGTAAGTTAGTTTCCATAAGATGTTTCACCTAAATCTTGGCCAAAATTAATTTACTCTTCTGACATTAGGACAATATTTGGCATAGACGTGGATATTGAAACATTTATGGGTAATGAAATATTAACTTTTATGTCATTAATATCCATAATATGTTTTTCAGCACTCCAACTAACTTTACCATTTTCAATAAACTTAGCATTAACTATTTTAATAATTCTTAGATTATAGTTTGGACAGTAAAACTTAATACTTTTTAGATTTCCGAGTAACCAATAAAGTAATCGCTTATGGTTTGAAAATTAAGTTTCCTTCTAATCTATAACTCAAAAACTCAAAAGGAGCTTTAGGTATTGCTTTATTTGGAATTTTATTTAGCAAATACCATGGTTTTGAAACCCGGACCGGTCCGACTGGTGACTGGTCGGTGGTCCGGTCTGGTTCATGTCCCAAAATCGGTCTTCAATTGAACCGGTCAAAATCGGTCAATCGATCGGTTCGACAATTTTTTTATTTTTTATTTTTTTATTATTTTTTTATTATTATTTTTTTTAATATTATATATAATTATTGTATAATTATTACGTCACATCCACCGGTCGAACCGGTCAAACTGGTAACCAGTAGGGCCACCGGTTTGATGACCGATCCGAGTTTCAGAACATTGACAAATACACAATAGTTTTAAAGGCAAGTATCTACAAGGTTTTGAGTAATGAATAATGAATCATCATACTACTAACCATATTCATTAATGTCTTATTATACGTTTTTGTTACACCATTTTGTTATGGCGTGCTTGACATAATATACTATACTTATATGCAATATTTCTTTAGGAATTTTGCAAATAGATCTGGACTTTATCTTGATTTATCATATTTTTCAAAAATATTTACCACCTTTATCATATCTTAAAATTTTCACTTTTTTTAGTTAATTGTCTTTCAACCTCCTTTGCAAACACGTCAAGGGCATTTATAGCTTGATGTTTTTCATTAAATAAATAGACCTATTTGTAATGTGAAAAATCATTTACAAAGATGATAAAATATTTTTCTCCATTAAAATATGGAGCATAAAAAAGTCCACATATATTGTTTTGCATAATTTTAATGGGCTGAGTACTTCTTTTGGCTCCTTTCTTAATGTGCTTGGTTTGTTTTCTTTTAAAGTATTCTACACATATATCAAGATCAGTAAAAACTAAATTTGGAAGAATTTTATTCTTTCTTAATATTTCTAGTCCTTTTTTATATATATATTTTATATATAACTTAAATGTTTATATCACAAATAAGGTGAATTATTATTCGTTATGTTATGTTTGATAAATAGAAAATAGGGATTTAGAAATTAACATTAAATTTCAATTTATATAAATCATCTATAAAAATTTCATAACCATTCACGAAATTACGCTCAAATAAACAAAAATAACCATCACCAAACTTAAAAATAAACTTACTTTCATAAAGTTTAGAATAAAAATTATCTAGAAATTGAAGGTATATACAAAGTTTTTATTAGATCCAGGTGATAAGCAATATCTAATATTGGACGATAAGTCCCTACATCTTCTATTAGAACCTTCTTACAGTTTCCTAGGAACATAAAGTTCTTCGCTAGGTTTGTAGTTTGGATTGTAAGTAATCTCCCTTTTTTCAAACTAAGCCTTACATCTCCAACAATCTTTATGATAGTGTATTTTGTTCTTACAAAAGTGAAACTTATGTCTTTTTGTTCCTTTTGATCAACATTAACAGTAATTTCTGTCATTTTAGCAGGTCCTCTCTTTTTAAATTTCTTAGCCTTTGGCATGCAAATCTTGCTAGCATCTTAACCCACAAGGTTAATAGAATGAAATTCATGTTTCTTTAGCTTTGTTTCCTCCTGAATGAGTATAATGAAAATTTTATTACCATTCCACTTATCCTTTATAGTGTTGTAGTTAATTTGAAAATGTCCATACTTAGGAGGTAACGAGTTTATAATGAATTGTAGTAAGGAATCATCAACTATCATATCCAGGGTCTCTAATTTTGCTACAATATTTGTCATCTTGAAGACATGTTATTGCATGCTATATGACCCATCAAACTTCATAGTCGTGAGCTCAACCATTAGAGTGACAGCGAGAGACTTATCCACATGATGGAAATGTTTTCCCATAAATTTAAGGTATTCTTTAGCACTTTCAGTTTGTTAAATAGTTATGTTGATATTGTTGGCAATAGTCATTTGTATGAAAATAAGACATAATATGTTATATCTTTTTAATGTTTTATAGTTTATCTTCTCATCCTCACTCCTCATATCTGTAATGGTAGTAGGCTTTTCTTTCAATACTGCTAAATCAAGATCGAAAACACCTAAATAGAAATTGACTTATTCACACCATTTAGATAATTTTAAACCGTTGAACAAGCTAACAAAAAAAGCATGCGAATGAAGATAAATACTTGCAAATACATAAATGTTCAATAAATTATTGGATTTAAATAATCAAACATTTAGAACATATTGTATGTTTCCCTTAGGCACTCAAAGGGAGTTAAATTATTTCAACGTTTGATTTTTTATTTATCACTCCCAAAATTTTTTTGGATTATTAGTAGAAAGAGATTTTGCTAACAAAAAGCTTTCAACGCTTCTCAATATCCTTTTCGTTTCCAAATCTTTTTTCTAATATGCTTTTTTGATAGAGAAATATGCCATTAAAAAAAGACGTTATTTAGTATAGTTGGATGTGATTCAATAATATATTATCATAAGTTTAATGCCAAGGAAAATTTACGAAGTAATCAAAACTCTTCAAATACAATCAATATATTTGGATATATAATATATTTGACAAGTGAATATTGATTTTCCTTTATTATGCTTATTAGTTATGGAATATTAGTTTACATTTAGGTAAATTCTAAGTTTTATGAACTAATATCATATATTTGTATAATTAATTCAATGATAGGCATTAATATGTTATGAATAAATGACAATTTATACATAAAAAAATTAATTTAGTCACTTAGATGACTAAAAAATTAATCTTTTATAATGTCATGTATAAATCTAATACATATAACATAATTTCAAATTTCAATAATAATATGCCTAAAACTAATATGAAATTTGAATGCTAATAATAGTTATGGTAAAATCTACATTGATAATCTATTGTTGCCCAATGGTTAGGATGCTTGAGTTTCACCCAAGAGACCTAAGTTTGATTCCCAATAAGGTTGTTATGCTTATTTATCTTCTTTAAAGTTCCACTTGAATTAGAATCCTAAAGAAAACAATAACAAATGTTCTTCCTTCTTGTCATCTTTAGATCTTTTTTATTATATCGAAACCATTAATAGGGAATAATCTCAAAAATCTTCAAACATCAAAATATTTGACAATCATTGTCAAATAATCATAGTAAAATAGATGAAAAAATTGTTGATTAATAATATATGTTTTGATAGTAAAATATTTGACAATGATTGTCAAATAATCATAGTAAAATAGAAAGCATGAAATTATTCCTTACTTTGAGGGAAATGATCCCAAGTCCTCCTCTATCTTTAGGCATACAAACCACCTTCTATTGCATCTTGGCCCTTTTGAAAGAAACGTCATTCCCACTCCAAAGAAACCTACTATAGATCATTTCAATTGCCTAAATAGTCTTCCTTGGAAAAGCAATATGGGCAACTCAAAACACATTGATAGAGTTTAGAACAAAAGTGATTAGTTGAGCTCTTCTAACTATAGAAACAGTTTTAGTGTTCTAAGAAGATATTTTGCTATTGATCCAGTCTAAAAGAATTCTGAAATCTTAAAATGATATATTAGAAATGGAAAAGGGAATGCCTAGGTAAGGCACAAGCAGTGACTGCATTATAAAGTTAGTAATAGAAATCACAATATGTTCTTTTCCCATAGTAGCCTTGGATAAATAAAAATCACTTTTAGAATAATTGATTTCTAGACCTATGAGCTTAATGAAAATCTTCAAAGCTTTCATGATTGCTAGAAAAGAAGACTGATCAACTTTAGAAAGATATGCAGCCATGTAGGGATCTAGAGTTTTAAAGGAGTTTTCAATTTCTTAAGTGGTAATAGGCCTACATAATGCTTCACTTCTTGAGGAGTAATACACTCCTAAATGGTGTCTTTCAAAGGAGAACATGAGGCGTTAGCATTATTGGGATCTCTTAGGATGTTTGAGAAGTATTTAAAAGCTCCTTTCAGTATTAAGGATTGTGAGTCCAATTTTTGATTATTAAAATGCGAAGAAACAATTCTATTATTGTTTAGTTTATCCTAGAAACCACAACTTTGTGGAAGAATCCAGTGTTTTTGTCACCAGATTTCATCCATTCTACTCTTGATCTTTGTCTCATAAGTGAGAGACCATAAAGAAGGGCTTTGGAGAAATGCTACATAGCTATTGTCTCCTTATGTTGTAGGAGAATTAAGGTAGGATCATTTTTAAGTTCAAACTGAATTCTATCAAGAGCATTTCTGGCAATGTTGAGAAAATGGTGAGTATTGTCCATATTGCTTTGAAATAAGACCTTCAACTCCTGCCTAATTAGAGCAATTTTGCTGGTATAAATGAACTGCTTGGAACCCTAACGTTGGCATTTAAAGCATTCAAGATACAATCCTCAAGCCCTATTATATTAGTTAGAAAGATGTTGAATATGAAGGGAAATAGAGGACAAACAAAAATAAGTTAATTCATAATAGCAAAGTCATTCGAGAGACTTTGATTTGTGAATATGGAGAAGACATTTGGATATTTAGTGAACTATATGTGATTTCTCATTTCTTTCTAATGAAGTTGTCTCTAGTTTGCTTGTTGAACCAAGCATAGAAACTGCCTCCAAATGGAAGATCATTAATTTGAATGTCAGATAAATATTGTCTAAGATCACAACAAGGGTTACCAATTGATCTTCTGCCATTTGCTTCATTTGGTTTAAGAAAGGAATTGAAATCTCCAACTATAAGCCAGGGAAGAAAGGATGCATTTGCTAATGATGTGAATTAATTCCACATAAATGTTCTGTGGCAAGCACTATTGTGAGCATAGGTAAGAGAAATTAGGAAAGAATCACCTTAATTCTTTATGAAAACCTGAAGGTGCATCAATTGATTGGATGTGAATTTGATGATGACATTGACAAAAGATGTGTCATACACAACTACAAGTCTACCATTTGAATGATGCATGCGATTGAAGATTTGATTCCAATTCTTTGGCAGAACTTTATGGAGGTTGCAATTAGGCTATTTCATTAGAGTTTTCAAAATCCTTGCAATTTCTACTTTATTCTAAGCCAACAAACTTCTGACCAAAATCTTTTTCTGAGTAGTATTGGCCCCTCTAATATACCAGGTTAGTATAATCATGATTTTAACTCCATTTGTGGAGCTTTTTTCTTTCTATTAGATATCTACTTGATAACAAGTTCAAACTCCTATTGAGGTAGCTCAATCTGATTTGTAGATGTACCTGGAGTTCCATACCCGCTCTAGCTTGTTCTCCTTTAAATGGATTTATAATTGCATGTTCTTCATCTCGAAACTGGTTAATGTTGATGTTAACAACAACTTTGTGATGAGTACTTTCCTTACTAACAGTTACAACAAGTAGAGAATGAATATCATCAGTAGTATTTAGTCCCATAACTTCCTAATGTTCTCCAGTTTTGAAGATCTTGTCCGTTGATTTCCAAACATTTTTAGTTGTGGGTTGTGGTTTCCAAGCTTATGAAACTTTAATTTGAACTTCAAAAGGTTCAAAGTTCTTATCTAATATAATTATAAAAATGCTTTTTAGAAGACAAGTCATTCGTGTAAAAACATTTAAGTTACTCTTCTTATAAAAAAGATGTTTCTAGTTCTCTCCTATACGCTTTAGTTGGACTTTCTCGTAAGAGCTTAAGGTTTGGGATCCCTTCGAAAGGGGTCCTGAATTTGCGATAAGAATCCTTTTTGTCTTTGACATCAATTTTTGTATGATATCATCACATGAAAATAATAATTCGTTTAACATATAAAATATAATAGAAGTAACTAATATTGCAATGTAGACAATTAAGGACGATATTTCTGGTTCTTACTTGACCAAAGCACTAACATATATAGGGAAACTCGACCTTAAACAATACACAAGTACAAAGTCATGAATTCTTCAAGAGGTCATGTTCATACGACAAAAGGAAGCTGATATGTATTTAGCTCAATCTAAGTAGATATATGACTCATCCTCTTCAGGGTTTTCAAATATACAGCCATCATATCCATCTCCTATGTATCAAAAGTATCTAGAAGAAGCTGACTATTCAAAGGTATTTAAATTTATGAAAACTTCTTTAGATCCAATTCATTTATCGTCAAGTTTGTCTTTGTCTAGTTTGCCTTCTGGTGTAGGGCATGTGCTATCAATCAAAATCGAAAATTTAGTAAAAATTACTCATGTGCCTATAGAAAACTGTGTTTGTTAGTCTTCTTTACCATTGTTGAGTCTGTATAGTATATATTCTCATGATTGTTCTTAGACGAGAAGTATTTGTAGTGTGTTATCTACTACTGTACCTCGTATGAAAGAAACCATCCAAAGTTTCAGATTGGAATAATGTGGTTTCAGATCAACAACACCAGAATAATGCGTAAAACTTGAAATTTCTAAGGAGCTGATTGCCTTATGGAAGAGCACAATCATACACATCTACATGTTGGAGCTATACGATTTATTCTTACACTCCATGTAAGAAAAGGTATTCCTACAATGGTCAGAATATGCCTTCTCGACACTGCCTATACAACGTACCAAAATGATCTTATTGATACCTTGCTTACTACGCTCAAAAATGAAAGTGTCATATTGACCATAGCACCTAATTCCAATACCAGGTTAAGATGATCCTACTTTGTCTGGACAACTACAAGTTCAGATTTAGATCACTAGAGCATATCAAGATGCTATAGCCATCATGGCTACCTTACATCACCAGATCTACTATCTACAAAATCATGCTTTGGACTTAAACTTTACAAATTCTACTTTGGATGCTCTTTACATGATTGCTAATTGATCTAATGATCAGACTACTATCATCCAGATTCTCAAGCAATTGCCTTCATAGGAGCTTGAAAAGTTGTTGCCAATAAAATAGATTATCAACTACCAGAAGGTATTTCACGTGCTTCACCGACACTCTTGTCATATAACTCCTCCTTCGATTCTGAAAATACTGAGAAATGGCTCAGTAAAATCTATCTATTCACGGTCCAGGGATGACATGCCTGGTCCTTCGATATTAGGATCAATCTTGATGATGCAGCCCACTGAACAGTCTCAAGATCTATTGTCTAGAGCAACAAGCCTTAAGATCCAGCCTGTATATTCTCATATAGAAGGTAAAGACGGTCCTCTTATTCATTACTTTAAATCTAAAGGAGATCTAATCTATGTCAGTCATCATCATGGAAATTTTTTATGGGATGTTGACTCATCCATGTGCAAACTAGATTCTGAGATCTATCTCAATCCTGAGTCAGATAGTGATGATGATGATCCAAGATATCAACGGAGAAAGGAAGAAAAAAAATCCCCAATCTCGGTGCCAACCTTCTTAACAGTATCATCCTCTTGGTGATGATCCAGATCATGACGATCCAAATGGTCTATTGATGATAGAATCTAGACCTAGGTCTCTTAGAGAGATGTTCAGGTCGTCTATTTGCAGATCTACTGATGGATTTAGTAGATCTACGCTAACAATTCTTGTTTTAACTCTTACTCCTATACCCTGTAAGATGGTGGGATCATATGCGGATGACTTTCCTTACTTACTTAGGAGTACTGATGAGACACAGCGGGTTGTCTATAACCCTTATATCAGAGCATTAGAAATTACTTCACAAGGAACACTTACATCAAATCCAACCGATGAAGTTCTTAAATGTCAAACATCTAATGCAGTAGCACATAACAAAGTTTTCAAAATGATTGATTCCAAGTTAGATGGAATTAGTCAACAAAATATTGCTACTCACAAGAAAATCGATTCTGTTTCGGAATAGATATAAATGATGTATCGGTCTTATAAAGTCGAGATTCATTGTCTTAATGCTGAACTTTAATAATACATCTCTGCCCGTTATATGGGGCCAGACTTTGATTTTAAAGTTCATAAGATATAAGAGATACAAGGAATTTTGCGACAAATAGAAGCTAATATGTGTTCAACTCAATCTAAACAGATATATGGATGACCCTCTTTTGATTTTCCAAATACACAGCCATTATATCCATCTATATGTCAAAAGTATCTAGAAGAAGTTGACTATTTAAAGGTATTTAAATTTAATTATACTTTGATTAGACAGTATGTACATCCTCAGACAACTCATGGCTCGACGATCAAAACCAAAGTCTACATCTGATCGTATGCTTAAGTCTTGAGTTTTTGAATTCTCAAAGGTTCCAGAAGCGTTATCTTCTTATACACCTTTTGAACCAACTGAATAGTGAAGAAAGCCTTTATGGATCCATACGTCTCCAACATCTCCAACTCCAGTACAACCTTCCATCCCATTTCATGGGAAGGATAAAGCTAAACAGACGAAGTACATAACTACTCTAACCTCTAAATCTCTTGCAGAAGATTCAAATTCTCAACGAAATGATACAGAAGCTAGTTTTGATGCATCTGTACAAGCATCTGAAGTTTCTGCAACACTATCTGATTGTTCATCTGAATAACAACCATCAGAGTCATCATATGAACCAGTTTCTTCACCATCAACTAATTCATCAGCAAACTTTGCCAACTTATCAGAATTATCTAATGATTTGATGACTATACCTTTGTTGGATGCATTTTTATCATTAGAATTAATGACATTTTCCCTTAATTTCTGGATTAATTATTGGGTCTTATACATATTTTTCCTACTAAATTGTTTAGTTTATCTTAAT
>JANITW010000003.1:32598344-32613777 GCA_027564335.1 Erythroxylum williamsii
TCTTCCTTCTGTCTTTCTTTCGTCTGTTTTTCTTCCGTAATGCTTTCGTCTGTTTTTCTTCCTTCTGCTTTTCTTTTGTCTGTTTTTCTTCCGTAATGCTTTCGTCTGTTTTTCTTCCTTCTGCTTTTCTTTTGTCTGTTTTTCTTCTGTAATGCTTTCGTCTGTTTTTCTTCCTTCTGCTTTTCTTTTGTCTGTTTTTCTTCCTTCTGCTTTTCTTTTGTCTATTTCTCTTTTTTTGTCATCAAAATTATTTAATTCGTGAAGTCTGGTTTGACTTAACAACCACCTATGGTAGCTGCACAATCGATGATAAATACTAAGCCTACTTTAGGACCTTGGTTTATATTCGATGATCTTCCACCTAAGAAATGGAGGGATCGAATACATGAATTCAATGCATGGATTGATTTACAAATGATCAAACCTAATCATCCTCTTCAGGATACTTTGTCTGAATTCACATCCCGTTTTATTGGTACTATGCGAGAATGGTGGCAAAGTATTAATTCTCGTAAAGTATTAACGAATACCAACGCTTTTAGTACATACAAGAATCTACAGCTGGAACACTACTTGGCATAATAGATAAAGAATTTATTGGTGATTTCTAGTTGATTGATAAGCAAATCCATCAGGAGTATTTTGCGAAGAAATGTTGTTATTTTGATAAGCATGATATCCAAAAGCACTACAAATGCATGACAGATATGTATTATCTCTTGAATGGATGAAATGATGTTAACTTGCATTATACTTTTATATCATCTCTTCTAGATGAAATATATCTAGAACTGCAAAAGACTATAGTTTCTCTACAACAAGGCATGCCAACAATCTCTATTGGAGAAATCTATCAGCTTGTTTTGGCATCTCTTTATAAAGTATGTGATCAGCATACTTTGTTCAAAAATATCCTTAAAGACGGTTCAGTTCTCAAACAGGCTTACAAAAATCCTTATCTCCAAATAAAATGCAAAGATAAAAAGGCTTGTGAGTGTCATAGCAAGAAGAAAGCTCATTCTTCTCAAGTCTATCAAAGGAGAACATTCCATAGAAAGAAAGAAAGGTCGAAACCTTAAAAGCAAACCTTCAAAAAGAATAAGATAAGCAAAAAGTGCAAATTTATGAGATTCTTCAAGAAATCCTCACATCAAAACAAACGTCGATCACTTTGCAAATAAGTGTCCTCAGGCAACAAAGAAAGATGTCAAGTTTCTTAACAAACTTGAAATTCTATTGCATATTCATCCTTAAAGCAACATTGAAGAATTACTTGAGGAACAGTCTCATGAGGATAGTGATACACAGTTTACTATCTTTGTATCTATTGGTGAGGAAGAATCATGAAGCTTATCTGTCTCTATTGATGATGATTCATTATAAATGTTACAATAGACATGTATAAAGATAGATCGTACTTCAGTACAACGACTTTATGTCCAGATCCAGATATTTCAACAATATAAATATGATAGACCCATTAAAGCCATCGGGTTTATGGATACTGGCTCTAGTTGCATGATCATAAAGCCCTATATCTTATCATCGGAAGCATGGACTTATCATGAAGAGTATTTTACTAGTGTTGATGGTAACTTATTCAAAATTGGGTTGATAACAAGAAGACGAATTAACATTCGCTTCTTTCCTCAGTTTATAATTTGGACTAGAGTATTTGGAAGCAATCTATCAGGCCCAAATATTCTGATTGGAATGGATACATACAATAAAGCCTAATCTTTACAAATCCTACCCACAGGTCTCAGGTATTTAAACCTTTTCAGTCCATACACTGATATAAAAAATGTGTTTGAACTTACACAAGTTCTTGCACATTACACTGGAATTCGAAATAAACTGTTGGAATATTGTCCAGATTTTTATGCGTAGTTTATTCATCCATATCCTCTATAAAAAAATGTTGATTTTTTTAGAAGTCTACCTTTAAAAAAAATGATGATATAAATCCCACGAAAGCTACACATCTAGGGATGAACCCTGAAGACTTAAAGCTCGCACAAGATATTGCTACAACAAGGATTGATTGAGCCCACAAAGACAGATTGGACTTGTCAAGCGTTCTATGTCAATAAACGTTCAGAGCAGAAATGTGGAAAGAAATGTCTAGTGATAAACTACAAGCCTCTGAAAGCTTTCCTGCAGGATGACAAGTTTCCTTGCTTAAAATTAGTACACAGGTATTATTTCTCAAGGAAGCTGTTATATTCTTAAAGTTTGATCTTAAAGCAGGTGTTTGACAATTGGGTATTCACCCTGAAGAACGTTATAAGACTGCATTATGCATTTTTAATGCTTAGTACCAATGGACTGTGATGCCATTTAGACTTAAAGTTGCACCATCACTGTTTCAAAAATCCATTACAAAAATTTATAAGCTTATTCTCAATAGTGCCTTTATCTATATCGATGATATTCTACTGTTCTCAATGACCTATAAGGAGCTCTAGACCCTTCTGAAAAGATTTTTGGATCTTACATAACAGTATAAGATTATGCTTTCGGCCTCGAAAAACACTATTAGTATAACAGAAATAGAATTTTTGCGTATGCAATTTAAAGATAGATTCTACCAGCCAGGTCCACATATTGCAAAAGAATTAATGCAATTTTTCGAATGACCATCTTACTGTGAAACAAATTCAACAATTCCTTGGAATTGTTAATTATATCAAAAATTTCATACCACATGCGGCAACCTATACATCTTGTTTATCTAAGTTTTTACGTGAGAATCCATCATAATGGGGAAAAGCACAAACTACAGCTTTCAAGTATCTTAAGAAGATCTGTCAGAATCTTTTACCTTTGAAACATTCTGATAAGAAATTATCTTTCTCTCGGACAAATGTCAATCAAACCAATGTAGATACTGCAGCTCTATCTACACTACTTCAATAGCATCCACCATGGCCACCATATGCTTGTTTTTCACTATAAATATCCCTTTTCTCTTCAAAAGAATCACAAAAAGATTTTCAGTACTTCTTTTGTTTCTACTCAATTTTCTAAAATGGCTGATCAACCTATCTTTGCTTTCACAAAAAAAGTCTTTTCCTCCTATAACTAGTCCTCTCAATAGTATTTCTAAAGTTGTCTCACTTGCTCGTTGTAGTTTATTCTATTACTTGCCTCTATTTTGCATGAACATAATTCTCTTGGAAATCCTGTTATGTTCAACATCAAAGCACCCTACCTTAACATGAATCTTTTTCAAGATCCTCTATTTGAAAACTCATTATGGTATCTTTAGGCACTTTCTGCCCTTTATGTTTGTGCTTTTACAGTTTCTCCTCTTCAACTGTATCAACATCTCTGTGATCCTAAAAGTGGCAGTTCTTTATTATGGACATTTCTAGAATACTTTTAACCATTAGCTCAATGGAAGCATCAATGCGCTATCACAGTTCAATAGCATCGTCTATGGACAGCTTTATCTAGACGATGAATAATGAAGATAGACGATAAACTGCTCAATCCTTCTTCATTATCCATCGTCCAAACAGAGAATCACATACTGGTATTCTTTACATAGAACAACGTGTCCAATTCTGACATACATCTTTATATTGGCCACGACATAACAAAAATGTATTAAACTCTTTAAGAAACTTGCTTAAGGGTATTAATAACTTTCCAGATCTTCCAGTATTAACAACGTCTATTAGACCACATCCTAAAGAATTTATTCCTGGTGAACCTGAAACACTAGAAGTTGACATTCCTAGTTGCAATAGTCTTGAATATGATACAAATTCAGAAGATATATAAACAAGAGTCTCACACTCTGTAGGACCTTCTCAACCATTCAACTCAGTTTTTCAAGATGTTCAAAATCCCAATGAAGATACTCCCAACATTGATGAAACTAAGTTAGATAAATTCCTGCATCAACTACACATGGCTGAGTTCAGTCCCACCAAAAGATGATTTTCTCATGCTGGTACTAATGACTCAAGTGATCCAAATTCTCCATCCAATCTTCAAGCATGACAAACACCTATTCGCCATAAATAATTTCTTGGATACTTTGGATCTATCATTTTGTGAGACATTATTTTACCATTGTAAAGTAAACACATCTTTTGAGAAAACTACTGACATGATGAAAGATGGACCAACATATCACCATCAACACTGTTGAAGATTCCATCTTATCTTCTTTTCATTCACTTTTAGACTTTTCTTAAAATAGTACTATTTACTTTAAGACTTTTGTAAAAGTAGATTCTTTTTTGATAAGATTAGGTGAATTATTAGGTTACTTTTCCTAAGGTGTAATCATTTTGTTTCTAGGTAGTTTTACCTTTCAAACCCTCGCTTCACTTATAAAAGCAGGGCTTTACCTTCATTGTAAATATGCAAAATTTGAGATTGAAAATGAAGAAGGTAGTTTTCTTCTAAACTCCCTTCTCATTTCTAAAAACTTCAAACCCTGAAATCATGTTTTCTCAGTGCCTAAGATGTAGGATGAGTATGCTCTACACTCGCCTCTTTTGAGGATCTTGTGTAACAGAAAGTCTATGATAGTCTGAGAACTGTTGCTTCTAAACATATCTTTTGCCTTGAATTAAAAGTATTAACGGGGAATGATGAGTAAGAGTATGTGAGTGAAGTAAGGTTTTTAAAAGGCGAGAGCATTGTGCCTATGTAAGCCGAAGGACAGGCATTGAGGGTTGTAGCTTCGATATCTGGAACTGTCTACGTAGTGATACATACTTTCAATCTGACTTTGGTTAGTCGATGATGTCAACCAGATCTGGTTGTTTAAAGTGGTGTTAACCATAGGGTTAACCAGAGTGTTGTCATAGTTTCCCTGTGTGCCCTTCGGGGTCCTTGAGTGGAGGGAAACTATGACAACACTCTAGTTAACACCAATCTAAATAACCACATCTGGTTGACATCATCGACTAACCAAAGTCGAATTGAAAGTATGTATCACTACGTAGGCAATTCCAGATATCGGAGCTACAATCCTCAACGTCTGTCCTTCGGCTTACACGGGCACAATGTTGTCACCTTTTAGGAACTGTACTTCACTCACATACTCTTGCTTGTCATTTCTTGTTAATGCTTCTGACTCAAGGCGGTGGATATGTTTAGAAGTAACAGTTCCCAGACTTTCATAGAATTCCGTTACACAAGATTCTCAAAAGTGGAGAGTGTAGAGCATACTCATCCTACATCTTAGGCATTGAGAAAACATGGTTTCAAGTTTTCAGAAATGAGAAAGGAGTTTAGAAGAAAACTAACTTTTTCATTTTCAATCTCAAATTTTTGCGTTCCTACAATGAAAAAGAAGCCCTTCTTTTATAAGTGAAGCGAGGGTCTGAAAGGTAAATCTACGAAGCGAGGGTCTGAAAGGTAAATCTACTTATAGACAAAATGATTACACTTTAACAAAAGTAACCTAATAATTCACCTAACCTTATAAAAAAAGAATATACTTTTACAAAAGTCTTAAAGTAAATAGTACTACTTTTAGAAAGGTCTAAAAGTGAACATAAAGATAATAAGATGGAATCTTCAACAGTGTTGATAGTGATATGCGGGTCCATCTTTCATCATGTCAATAGTTATGTCAAAAGATGCGCTTACTTTATAGTTGTAAAGTAATGTCGCACAAAATGATAGATCCAAAGTATCCAAGAAATTATTTACATCGAATAGGTGTTTGCCATGTTTGAAGATTGGATGGAGAATCTGGATCACTTGAGTCATCAATATCAGCATAAGAAAATCTGTCTTTTACTGGGACTGAACTCAGCCATGCATAGTTGATGCAGGAATTGATCTAACTTAGTTTTGTCAATGTTGGAAGTATCTTCATTGGGATTTGAGCATCTTGGAAAACTAAGTTGGATGGTTGAGAAGGTCTTGCAGAGTGTGCGACTTTTGTTTCTATATCCTCTAAATCTGTATCATATTCAACACTATTGGAACCAGGAATGTCAACTTTTGGTGCTTTAGGTTCACCAGGAATAAATTCTCCGGGTGTGATCAAATAGACGTTGTTGATACTAGAAGATCTGGAAAGTTATTAATCTCCTTAAGTAAGTTTCTTAAAGAGTTTAATACATTTTTCTTATGTCATGGCCAATATGAAGATGTATGCTAGAATTGGACACATTGTTCTATGTAATTCCAGTATATGATTCTTTGTAATGACGAATAATGAAGAAGCACTAAGTAGTTTGTCATTTAGCTGAAGCTGTCCATAGATGATGCTGTTGAATTATGATAGCACATTGATGCTTCTACTGAGTTAATGGTTGAAACCATTCTAGAAATGTCCATAATAAAGAACTTCCATTGTTAGAATCACAGAGATGTTAATAGAGAAATTATAAAAGCACAAGCATAAAGGGCAGAAAATGCCCAAAGATACCATAATATATTTTCAGATAGAGAATCTTGAAGAAGATTCACATTAAGGTAGGGTGCTTTGATGTTGAACATAATAGGATTTCCAAGGAAATTATGTTCATGCAAAAACAGATGCAAGTAATAGAATAAACTACTACGAGCAAGTGAGGCAACTTAAGAAAGACTAGTAGGTGGACTAGTGATAGGAGGAAAAGACTTCTTTGTAAAAGCAAAGATAGGTTGATCATTCATTCCACAAAATTGAGTAGAAAAAGTACATATTTTTTTTTAATTTTTCTGAAGAGAGGAGGGATACTTATAGCGAAAAAGAGCATTTGATGGCCATGGTGGATGTTGTCGGAGTAGTGTAGATAGACCTGTAGTATCTACATTGGTTTGACTGACATCTGTCTAAGAGAGAGATAATTTCTTATCAGAAAGTTTCAAAGGTGAAAGATTCTGATAGATGTTCTTAAGATACTTGACAGTTGTAGTCTGTGTTTTTCCCTATTATGGTGGATTATAACGTAAGAGCTTAGATAAGCAAGATGTATAGGTTGCCACATTTAGTATAAAATCTCTGATATAATTAATAATTTCAAGGAACTGCTGAATTTGTTTCACAGTGAATTCATCCGGAAGGAGCATTAATTCTTTTGCAATATGTGGATCTGGCTGGTTGAATCTATCTTTAAATTACATACCCAGAAATTCTATTTCTGTTGTACCAATAGTACTTTTCAAGGTTGAAAACATAATTCTATACTGTTATGTAAGATATAAAATTTTTTCAGAAGGTCCTGGTATTCCTTATGGATCGTTAAGAATAGTAGAATATCATCGATATAGATAAGGGCACTATTGAGGGTAGGTTCATAGATTTTTGTAATGGACTTTTAAAACAATGATGGTGTAACTTTAAATGGTATCACAATCCATTGATACTGAGCATTGGGAATGCAGAATGCAATCTTGTAATGTTCTTCAGGGTGAACACTCAATTGCCAAAAACCTGCTTTAAGATCAAATTTTGAGAATATAACAGCTTCCTTGAGCAATAATACTTGCGTATTGGTTTTAGGCAAAGGAAACTTATCATCCTACAGGAAAGTATATCACTAGATGTTTATTTCCACATTTCTGCTTTGAACATTTACTGACATAGAACGCTTGACAAGCCCAATTTGACTTTGTGGGTTCAATCAATCCTTGCTGCAGCAGTATTGCACACTAATCTTGTGCAAGCTTTAAGTTTTCAAGGTTCATCCCTAGATGTGTGGCTTTCGTAGGATTTATATCCTCACTTTTCTTGAAAGATAGACTTATAAAAAAAGTCATAATTTTTTCATAAAGGATATGGATGAGTAAATTGTTGATGGGAATTTGGACAGTATTTCAACAGTTTATCTCAAAGTCCAATGTAATGTGCAGGAGCCTGTGTAATTTCAAACATATTTTTTATATCAATGTATGGACTGAAAAAATTTTGATACCTGAGGTCTGTGGGTAGGATTTGCAAAAGTTGGGCTTTACTGTATGTATCCATTTCAATCAGAATATCTGGGTTTGGTAGATTGTTTCCAAGTATTTTAGTCCAAACTGTACACTGAGGAAAGAAGCGAATGCCAATTCGTCTTCTTGTTATCGATCTAATTTTGAATGAGTTACCATTAGCGGCAGTAAAATACTCTTCATGAGAATTACATGCTTCTGATGATAAGATATTGGACTTCATGATTGTACGACTGGAGCGAGTATCCATAAACCTGATGGTTTTAATGGGTCTGTCATATTTATCTTGTTGAAATATCTAGATCTAGACATAATATCATTGTACTGGAGTATGATCTATCTTCATACATGTCTATTGTAACATGTATAATGGATCATCATCAATAGAGGTAGATGAGTTTGATGATTCTCCTTCACCAGTAGACACAGAGATAGCAAACTGTGTATCACTGTCCTCATGAGACTATTCCTCAAGTAATTCTTTAATGTTGCTTTGAGGATGAATAGGCAATAGAGTTTCAAGTTTGTTAAGAAACTTGACATCTTTCTTCATTGTTTAAAGACACTTATTTGCAAAGTGATATAGGTTTCCATAAATAAAATATCGAGGCTTGTTTCGAAGTGAGGATTTTTTGAAGAACCTCATAAATTTGCACTTTTTGCTTATGTTGTTCTTTTTTAAGGTTTGCTTCTAAGGCTTCTTCGACCTTTCCTTCTTTCTGTAGAATGTTGTCCTTTGGTAGACTTGAGAAAAATGAGCTTTTTTCTTACTATGACACTCACAAGTCTCTTTATCTTTACATTTTATCTAGAGATAAGGATTCTTGTAAGCCTGTTTGAGAACTGAATTGTCTTTAGGGATATTCTTGAACAAAGTATGCTGATCACGTAGTTTGTCAAAAGACATTAAAGCAAGCTGATAGATTTCTACAAGAGAGATTGTTGACATGTCTTGTTGTAGAGAAACTATGGTCCTTTGCAGTTTTGACTGTATTTCATCTGGAAGGGAGATATAAAAGTATAACGCAAGTTAACATCATTCCATCCATTCAAGAGATAATACCTATCCGTCACGCATTTGTAATGCTTTTGGATATCACGCTTATCAAAAGAACAACATTTCATCGTAAAATACTATTGACGAAGTTGCTTATCAATCAACTGGAAATCACCAATAAATTCTTTGTAAATTATACCAAGTAGTGCTTTAGTTGTAGATACTTGTATGTACTGAACGCATTGATATTCGTTAATACTTTGCCACCATTCTCGCAAAGTATCAGTGAAACGGGATGTGAATTTAAACAAAATATCCTGAAGAGGATGATTAGGTCTGGTCATTTGTAAATCAATCCATGCACCGAATTCATGTATTTGATCCCTTCATTTCTTAGGTAGAAGATCATCGAATATAAACCAAGGTTCTGAAGTAGGCTTGGTATTTATCGTCGACTATGCAGCTATTGTATCTGCTGTAACTATTAGTGCTAGTTCAGGTTTGGATTGTTTAGTACTTGTTGATTTAGCTTCGCCAACTTCTAGTTTAGCTTCAATATATTGAGGTATAGTCATCAGAACATTAGATAATTTTGATAAGTCAGCAAAGTTTTCTTATGAATCAGTTGATGGTGAAGAAGCTGGTGCATATGATGGTTGTTGTTCAGATGAACAATCAGATGGTGTTGTAGAAACTTCAAATGTTTGTACAAATGCATTGAAACTAATTTCTGTATTATCTGGTTGAGAATTTGAATCTTCTGTAAGAGATTTAGAGGTTAGAGTAGCTATGTACTCTATCTGTTTAGCTTTATCCTTCCCATAAGATGAGGTGGAAGGTTATACTGGAGGTGGAGATGTTGGAGGCATATGGATCTGTAATATCTTTCTCCACTATTTAGTTAGTTCAAAAGGTGTATAAGAAGATGATGCTTCTGGAACCTTTGAAGATTCAAAAACTCGAGACTTAGGTATACGATCAGATGTAGATTTTGGTTTTGATCGTTGAGGTTTCTTATGAGTTGTCTGAGGATGTATATACTGTCTAATTAAAGGATAATTAAATTTAAATACCTTTGAATAGTCAGCTTATTCTGAATACTTTTGATACATAGGAGATGGATATGATGACTGAGTATTTGGAAAATCTGAAAAGGATGAGCCATATATCTACTTAGATTGAGTTGTATGCATATCATCTTCCATTGATCGTACAATTCCTTGTATCTCTTATATCTTACGAACTTTAAAGTCGAAGTTTGGCCCCATATAATGGGCAGAGATGTATTGTCAAAGTTTAACATCAAGACGTATTCATGAGCTTTATAAGACTGATACATCGTTTATATCTGTTCTGAAACAGAATCAACTTTCTTGTGAGTAACAATGTTTTGTTGACTAATTCCCTCCAGCTTGGAATCAATCATTCTCAGAACTTTGTTTGTGCTACTGCATTAGATGTCTGTCAGTTAAGAACTTCGTTAGTTAGATTTGATGTACGTGTTCCTTGTGAAGTAATTCCTAACGCTCTGATATAAGAGTTATAGATAACCCGTTGTGTCTCATCAGTACTCTTAGACAAATGAAGAAAGTCATCCTCGTATGGTCCCACCATCATATAGGGTATAGGAGTAGGAGTCAAAACAAGAATTGTTGGCGGAGATATGCTAGATCTATCAATAGATCTGTATGTAGATGACCTGAGCATCTCTTTAAAAAACCTGGGTCTAGATCTTTCTATCATCAATAGACCATTTGGATCGTCTTGATTTGGATCATCACTAAGAGGATGGTACTGTTAAGAAGGCTAGCATCGAGATTTGTGTTTTTTCTTTTCCTTCTCCATTGAAATCTTGGATCATCATCATCACTATCTGACTCAGGATTGAGTCAAATCTCATAATCTGGTTTGCACATGGATGAGTCGACATCCTATACAAAATGTCCACAATGATGGTTGACATAGACTGGATCTCTGTTAGATTTAAAGTAATGAACATGAGGACCTTCTTTACCTTCCGTATGAGAATATATGGCCTAGATCTTAAGGCTTGTTGCCCTATATGATAGATCTTGAGACTGTTCAGTGGGCTGGATCATCAGGATTAATCCTAATATCGAAAGACAAGGCGCAAGGCGTGTCGTCGTTGGACCATGAATAGATGGATTTTACTGAGCCATCTCTTAGTATCTTCAGAATTGAAAGAGTTGTTATATGAAAAGAGAGTTAGTGAGGTGCACGGAATATCTTCTGGTAGTTGGTAATCCATTCTGTTGGCATCAACTTTTCAAGCTCCTATGAAGCTAACTACTTCGGGATTTGGATGATGGTAGTCTGATCATTAGATCGATCAGTAACCATGTAAAGGGCATCTGAAGTAGAATTTGGAAAGTTTAAGTCCAAAGCATGATTATGTAGATAGTAGATCATCTGGTGATGTAAGGTAGCCATGATGACTATAGCATCTTGGTCGACTCTAGTGGTCTAAATATGAACTTGTAGTCATTCAAACAAAGTAGGATCCTCCAACCTAATGTTGAAATCAGGTGCTATGGTCAATATGATACTTCTGTTGTAGTCAGCAAAGTACTAATAAGAGCATTTTGGTACGTTGTGTAGGCAGTGTCGAGAAGGGATATCCTGGCCATTGCAGGAATACCTTTTCTTCCATGGAGTGTAAGAACAAGTCGTATAGCTCTAACATGTAGATATGTATAGTTGTGCTCTCTCTATAAGGCGATCAGCACCTTAGGAATTTCAAGCTTTACATATTGTTCTGCTATTGTAAATCTAAGACCACACTATTCCGATCTGAAACTTTGGATGATTTATTTCACACGAGGTCTAGTAGTAGATAACACACTACGAATACTTCTCGTCCAAAAACGACCACAAGAATATATACTATACGGACTTAACAATGGTAGAGAAGACTCATAAACACGATTTCTACAGGCACATGAGTAACTTCTACTAAATTATCGATTTTGTTTGATAACACAAACTTTACACTAGAAGACAAACTAGACAAAGACAAACTTGACAATAAATGAACTGGATTTGAAGAACTTTCCATATTTCTTATGCAACTCTCTTCTTAATCACTTCCTAACCTGAATCAATGTTATCTACCCGACAAAGATGCGAAGGTTAACTAGATTTCTAGGTAAACCACAAGCAGTAGTGGAAAACCCTCTGTAGCACAAGGCTAACAGGACATAAGGTGATAAACACCAAGGGGTACGTAGGTGTTTTCGGCTGAACCGACTATACCTAACCACAAACAAACCAAGGTAAGGGGCAAAGTGTTCCCGAGCTTTGTTTTGTTTGGCTTTGATACCACTCAGGGTATCGAAAACTCAGGGATAAACATATACCCAATTTTGTTCTGGCTCTTATACCACTCGGGGATCTTTTATTTCTCAAAATTTCTTTTTACTATATACGTCTTAGAAGATGTTATGTCAGCGAATGCCAATTTAACATCACAAGTTACAATAATTATCACGAATAAGTTTATGGCATAAATTTTGTATAAAATAAAATCATGCATTGTTTTATAATTTTATGTTAATTTTTAATTAAATAAATTATTTTAGGTTTTAAAATTGTTGTATTGAACTTTTGATTAAGTAGATCACTCTTATGCATATCAAATTCAAATATAATAGAAACCATACCTGTATGTTAGGGATAAAGATATATCTGACATTTTCTTGTTTAACTCTTTTTATTTTATTTTTAAAATGTATATATTATCAAATAGTTCCTATATTTAATTCTTTATTTCAAAAATTTTAAAATATTTCCTTTACGCTAATCACCGCATTAAAATTTAAGAGTATATAAAAATAATATATTCAGTTTAATTAGTATACATCATAATTATATATTCAATAAATAAGATAATTTCATTTAAACAAAGGAAAAATATTAAACAAAATTCTCGAACTCGCTTCAATTAACATAAAATAAAGTTGTGCAAAATTCTTATAAAAAAAGTGGTGTATTAAGCTATTTCATTAAGAAAAGATATAGGAATTTGATAAACATACAAGCTAACAACATTTAGAAATATTTAATGGTAATTGACGTTAAGGAATTCTTAAAATCACCAATTAAGTACAAAAACTTATTTATTAGATATTAAAATTTAAACACTAAAATAGATAAAATCGCGAGTTAAGTTTAAAAAATTATTCTTTACATGCCAAATCTTAAAGAGAAACAAAATGGTATTGAACTCTATTGAATAAGATTTTTTTATTTAAAATAACATATCTATATTCATTATTTTTTAGATTCATACTAAAATGTTTTTGACTATATCTAATAAAATATATATATAAAAACTGTTCAAAAAAGAAGTAAATGAATCAATTTAAGTTGACGGAAGCAAATGACAATTAAATGACCATTCCTTTTACATAAATACATGCATGGTTACTTTATATATAACTATGAAAATGTCATAAGCTTAATAATTTGAAATAATTATTAAATAGGGGGTTGAAATGCTAGTTGATAAATGAGGACTAACTAACAAAAAGCCAACATATGCCATTCATTAAGTAACGGCTTGTTTTCATGTGGAAACATCGGAAGCAAGTTGTATTTAGGCTCGTACGCTTCCATGTTCAGTATGTATACTTTGTAACTTTTGCTTGCCATTCATGGCTTAATTAACTATTATTTCCTAAAAAAAGAAACGGTTTGTTTAAGCAGATACACCATTTTGATGATCGAAGACAAATGCCAGCTAGAGAATAACAGTTGCATAATGTAGCACTTAAAACTGTCGAATTAATTAGTACCCATTTGTTTAAAGCAACTTAATAATCGAAAGATCTTAATGGCTTTAGGTTAGCAAGTCCCACGTGGCATCTCAAAACATCATAGACAGTTCAGTTTGATGATCATTAGAGTAAATTGTAATTTAAAATTTGAATTTTATTTTATTCTATTAATTAAAATTATTAATTAAATTATCAATTTTCTAATTTATTGTAAAAATATCTCATCATTAACTTCTCAATTAATTATACTAATGTGGACTACACGTGGATTAGTTTTACATGCTTGATCCCACCTAGTTAAGTCACATTGGATTTTCATGCCTAAATTATGCTAGACTTTAGCAAAGACTCACCAATAACTAGCAAAAAGGTCATATAATGTTAAGAGGTTAAAAATATACTCATACCAAATGAATCTAACAAACTCATTAGAACAAATTGAAGGCAAGTGTGTACCTAATCTTCGAATTTCCACAAGGCTATATCTTTCTCCTAAATAAATTCTAAAATAGGCTTAATCTTCCATTGAATCAAGAACTCTATCCTCAAATTCCTCTTACTTTGTAGCATCTCAATTTAATCATTGAACTATTTCCAAATAATCAATAGTGCTCGTTCCACACGTATTCTATTTGTGCTTGTTAAATTCTCATTGTAAGGTTTAAGACAACTAATATGGAAAGTCACGTGAGTGCATTTTTAACCGTTTAGGTAGTTTTAGTCAATATGCTACATTCCTAAATTTTTGAAGGATTTAAAATTAGTGTTACAGATTTCATACCGTACCGGCCGAAAAATGATACCGGTACGGGCATAAAAGGTACCGATGATAAATTTCGGTCGGTATTGGCCGTTTTTGATCAGTATCGACTGGTACCGCCAATACCGAAACTTTCCAGGTCATTCCACAAAAAAGAATATTCCCAGGGACCATTTTGCAAAAAAACAAATTTAACCCTAAATAATCTACCCCCCGACTCCGGACTCTCCCTCTCATCTCTCTTCGTCTTCTCTCCCTCCCGCCTATTGCACCGCCTGCTTCCGACTTGCCTCGCTGTCTGTCACCGACACCGTCACCGCCTCATTCTTCTCCGCCTCCTCCTCTTCTCCTTTGTCTTGGAGTCGTGGAGTCGCGCTCGCCTTGCCATCTTCAACCTTCGCCCAAGCAGTCTGCTGAGGTCCACCGTCCGGCATTCACCACACACCCCATCGTGACCAGCAGCTAGCTCCTCGCGACCTTCTCCTTCGTCCTCCTCGCGAAGTCGACCCAACCGTGACCTGACGTCGACCCAGATTGGTGAAGATCGATTGTTTTGGCATTTTGATTTTTGTTTCATTTTTCATGGCATTTGGAAATTTATTGCTTCTGTGATTGTGTTGGTTGTTAGATGATGGCGGATTTGGGGTTAAAAATTAGTGTTGTTGTGTTGGATTTGGGGAAAATTTTGAAGTTGATTTCGGTTGAAGTGAAGTTGTGTGAATGTTGAAGTTGATTTCGGTTGAAGTGAAGTTGGCATTTTGCATTTTGGCATTTTGCATTTTGAAGTGGATTGGTCCGATTAGAAATTAAATTTGGAATGGTGATTGTGATTTAGTAGATTTTAAGGTATTAATATTGAATTGTTGAATTATTGATGAATGAGAATGAATTTGAGTTTGTGCAATTGAATTTGAGATTGAGTTTGATAATCAAAATCAAATCAACATTTAAACCTAATTGTAAAATTGATAATCAAATGTGAAA
>JANITW010000003.1:32654230-32666054 GCA_027564335.1 Erythroxylum williamsii
GGAGTATGATTTACGGCAAGAAAGTCGGTGTTTGGAGTCGGGATCAGTTCACGTCTGCATTTGTATCATTTTGAATTATGTATAAATTGTATTTCCGCTGATTTGTACTGTTATTGTAAAGGGCCCAATTGATTTGTAATATGAGTACTGAAAGAATATTTTGATTGAAAATGTTTGCGCGCACTCGATTGGTTCTGAAAAAAAAATGTATTACCGAGTTTTGAACTGCATTGACTGCTCTAGCATACCACCCTCGTGGGTCGCGGGCTCGGATATCACCGTCGATATCGGGTTCGGGACTTGCGGGTGTGGGATGCTACATGAAAGGCTAAGATAGAGTTTATAGCTATTTGGTTATAAGTTCATAATCTCCCTCCCTTGAATGTTATATGGAAGTTTCCTCTCATATTTAGGGATTTAGATTAGTAAATATATAAGGATTGATAGGTCTTTAAATTTCTTTAACAAGAATAATATAAATGAAGTACTATATGTCATTTGTTTTGATTGTGGTGTTTAAGATTATTGTAAGGATCAATGTGGTAGTACATAAAAGTTAATGTGAATCAACAACAACAAAAATCATAGTGGAATTGCAAGGTGAATAGGTAATAACCAAAAAGCCTACCTAATGTTCACGTCAAGCCAACACTTTGGTATTAAACTTCAGGGACTTGTTAGGAAAAATAAAAAAAAAGCATTTATCCGCAATATATTCTTTTAGGATCACGTTTTCAAATTATCATAGACATGGATACTACTAATCCCATGAAACCCAAGGATTCTTCCTTGTTATATGTTTTGGCATGTGGGCCTCATATGTATGGGAAAACTATATACAAGTTGCATTATTAATGGAGTTAGATTTCACATAAAAGATCGTGACAGTTGACTTAGAAGCCCAAATTGTGGAACAACATAAGGATAGTTTTATTGACTTCTATGATGTTATCTTGGAGATAACAGAGTTGCAATACATCAAGGATAAAAAGGTTGTTCTATTTAAGTGCAAATGGTTTAATCTTAATAACAAAGGGATTAACATAAAAATAAATGAAAATATTCCTAGAATCAATGTTAATAACATATGGTATGATAGTGAACCATTTGTACGTGCAAGTCAAGTGAAGCAAGCATTCTATCTCAATGACATCGTATTGTGCAACAATTGGAAAGTTGTTCAACGTTGAAATCTTTTTTATTGTTTTGAAAAGAAAATGTTCCAATGGGTGAAGATGGTGATGAAGTATATCAAGAGATTGAATCGAAGTGGAATAATGGAGCCTTAGAAATAGAAGATGTGGATATATTGTCACTCTATAGGAGAGATTTTGATCCCAATATACTAAAAGCAAATGAAGTACAAGCCAATCTTGTCTTAGAAAGAGATAAAGATATATTTATGATAAATTATATGACAATCATGATACTTTAGCTAAATATGATAAAAATGAAGAGTTGAATCATAATGCAATTAATGACAATGATTTCAATATCTTGATCATGATGATTGAAGGCATCATGAAAGTACTCTTTTTATTGCCTAAAACATAATGTTAGTGACATTTACATTGTTAATGTACGTAATGTTGATGATTAACATATGTTAATGAGATTAATGTTAATGATTGCATGTATGTTGATAATGATCATTGGATATATCATAAAGTACTCTGCATATTATCTCAAAAGTAATGCTAGTAACATTTATGATGTTAATGGATGTAATGTTGATGATTTAATTATGTTAATGAAATTAATTTTAATAATTGAATGTATATTGATAACGATGATTTGATGTATCATAAAAGTCCTCTTTATATTGTCTCAAACATATTGTTTGCAACATTTATGTTGTTAATGTACATAATGTTGATGATTGACTTATGGTAATGTATTTAATGTTAATGATTAAATGTATGTTGATAATGATGATTTAATGTATCATGAAAGTGATCTTCATATTGTCTCAAACGTAATGTTAGTAACATTTATGTTGTTAATGTGTGAAATATTGGTTTTTTACTTATGTTAATGTGATTATTGTTAATAATTGAATGTATGTTGATAATGATGATTAGATGTGTTTTAATGTTACTAAAATATATGTTTTTTTAGATATCTACTATCATGTCTCTTGGTAGAAACAAACGAAAAAAGGTGGAAACTTTGGAAATTGTAGAATAAAGGGCTCTGCAACTTTAACTAGATCAATCAGTTGGTTCCATCAATGCAATTCCTAGCCAACAAAAAAATTCAACCTTAGAAACCAATGAAATTAATCATAAACAACATCATTCTGCCTTAAACAACAATGAAGTAACTAACGCAAGTTTGTTAATCTTTAACACCTACAAATAGACTTATACTCAAATATATATTTATATATTCTAATATTTTCTTATCATTATTGATTTATTGTCAGCTACCAATACTAGTATTAGAAAAAGATATAAAGGTAAAAATAAAGGTTATGAATTGCAATGAATTGTACGTTATCAATGCAGATTGATATTCTTGTAGATGAGATCCAATCGGCAAAAATGTCAAGTGAGTTAGGCATTATTATGAGAACAAATTACTTTACTGAAACATGTCAAGGACTTGAATTTAAACAACTTGCTTGAAAATAATCTGGATAAAGTTATAGTAATTTTCAATATATTTAACTATTTGTAATATTGCTTCAATGATTTTAAGATTAATTATACTTTTACTTATCGTTCACAGTTGAAATGGTATATTGTGCATATTAAGAACTCATATGTTTCAAACTGTATTACTTCATTATTAAAAGAATGTAATAGGGATCGTCGTTTCAAGTTATATCAATATTATAAATCTTTTTCATCTGATGTGGAGGCACGAAGATATGTTCCCATACGAATGTCTCAAAAAAATTGGAATAGTTTGTGTGATTATTGGGTTGACCCAAAAGTTCAAGTTTGTTTTATTTGTCTCCACGTTTGCTTCCATTAATCTTGTTAGATGATTTAACGACTACCTATCTTTTTTCTTTATTTAGGAAATTGTGAGAAGGCAAAGGTTAGTAGAGCTAAATTGAAAACAACTCATATTTAAGGGTTAAAGTCATTTATAGTTGTTTGAAATGAATATATAAGATCTTTGTTTACAAGTTATAACTATATCAATAAACACTATATTATTTATTGTGCCTTATATTTTTCTTTCATAAAACATTGTGAAAAAACTACATTAACAAAAGTGTGTTAGGATCACACTATATAAAGTCATTCACTATAAGGAAGGTAAAAGGTGGATGTTAGAAGCAAAAAACAATTATGTAAGTATAAAATTTTGTTCAATATTTTTGTTCATTTGTTAATGAAGTAGTAAGTAATAATATTTGGATTGGATATTGATTTTATGTTTTTTAATTTTAGAATAAGATGCAAGAGTTGTTAGAGAAATCTTTGTCTGAGAGGAATGAGTTCAATGTAGAAGACATTTTTTTTGGTAATTCAGAAAAATCAAATAAATAATCAAAATATATACAAGAAATTTCACAGACACAGCCTCAAAAGGCTCGACCAGCAAAACCACAAGGCAGACCAAAATAAACAAAGGGAAACCACATCAAAGGAAGAAGTAGCTTTAAACCTAAGCAACAACAACAAGAAGAAATCCAAGAAAAAACATAGGCAAAGAGAGACCTAGTTACAAGGTCCAATGAGAAAACCTAGCCAAAACAAACCAACCAGTAGGAAGCATGCCTAGGAGAGACTAACATAAAGAAACTGCAAAAACATAGCTCTGAATTGGCCAAGATTAATACTACCACAAATGATGACAGGAGCTGCACTCCCAAGGTAAGGCAGAGCAAGCAAGAGCAGTCCGAAGCACCCTCGAAAGCAGTGAGTGATTGACCTGTAATAGAAAAAGATAAATAGAAAAGAAAATTACCTCCTCTCAGTGTATAGGCTGAGAAGTTCCCTAACGTGGGAGATTACTCCTGAGAGCACACGCTCCTCAGCTAAGGCCTCATTCTTGAAAGTTCTGGCTTTACGTTCAGTCCAAAGGTGGTAGACAGTTGTAGAGAGCAGAAGAGGGAAGAGAGTGGTGACAGAAGCTCTGGAAGTGGGAACAGTTAGGAACCAGGAAAGAATAGTTGAAAGGGTAGGGGAATTGATGGTGGGCAAGGTAAAATGGAAGAGGCAGTGGTCCCAGACAGCTTTGGAAAAAGGGTATGCAAAAATAAGTGATCAATGGATTTATTGGCTGAAAAACACAAGGAGCAATGGTTAGGAGTGTAGAGGAAGGTAAGCCTATCCTGGGTAGGGAGCTTCTGCAGGAAAGCAAGCCATAAGGTAAAGGAACAACGAGGTTTATTGTATTTGGACTAGACCAATGTGTACCAAGGAACGACCGGTGAAGGAGTACGCAAGAATTGGTAGGCTGACACATTGGTATAACACTTGGTAGGGCTAGCTAACCATTCCAGACAATCCGATAAGGAACTGTTAGGGTAATAAGATAGAGGAACCAAATGGTGAAGAAGGTCCAGGGATACCGCACTCCAGCTCCAGGTACCATTACAGATTACTTCGAAAACACGGGTTGTGAGTTGGAGCTCTGATCCATTAATCTCCCTCGGAGTGGACAAGGACTGCAGAATGCCACTAGGGTACCAAGGATCCTGCCAGAAAAGGGTAGACATACCATCTCCAATCCTAAATCTAAATTGAGAACCCAACTTGTCCCGCACTGTTAAAATCTTTTGCCAACTCCAAGAGCTATTATAGGAAGGCTTAGCACTCCAAAAGTTATGCCTATGCAAAATAATTGTATGAACCCACTTAACCCAAAGAGCTTCCTTATCTACAAACAGAAACCAAATACGTTTGCCTAACAATACTTGATTCTAAGTAGTCAAATGTTTTACACCTAAGCCTCCTTCCTTTTTAGGACGACAGATGTCACTCCACTTCACCCTAGCCTGAGAATGAGACTCTACCTTACCTGCCCACAAAAAATTCCTAAGCTTAGCCTCAATGTCCTTAAGAATAGAAGAGGGAAGAATAAAATGAGAGGACCAGTAGACATGGAAGGAAGAAAGAACAGAAATAACCAATTGAAGTCGACCCGCGTAAGAAAGACTCTTATGAGTCCAATGATTGATCCTGTTATCTATTCTATCAATAAGAGAAGCATAATCCCTCTATGAAAGACGATCAGTAATGAGAGGAACTCCAAGATACCTAAAGGGGAGAGAACCTTGCTGAAGACCTAACACTAGGTGCATCCTACGACTCAGATGACTAATATCCGGGGATAAGTAAAACTGAATTTTGGAAGTGTTCATGTCCATGCCTGAATACATAGAGAAGGAGTGTAGAGAATCAAGAAAATTTTGAGCTGATAGCAAATCCTCATGACTGAACATTAACAGATCATCCGTGAAAAGAAGATGGTTGAGCTTAAGGCCCTGACACCGCCAATGATATTGGAACTGAGGAGAGTTGTCCGTAGTCATTCTTAAATTCCTAGAAAACACTTCCATACAGATAATGAATAGGAAAGGCGAAAGAGGATCACCCTAGCGTAATCTAGATTGACCTTTGAAGAATTGAGTAGGAGAACCATTAACCAAAATGGAATGGGAGGGTGTAGTGATACATTCACTAACCTAACCAATGAACCTCCTCGGAAAACATGCAGCTACAAGGGTATTAATAAGAAACTCCTAATCAATAGAGTCATAAGCCTTCTGAAGGTCCACTTTGAAAGCACAACGCTTGTGAGAATTGGATAGGTGATAGTTCTTGAAGATTTCTTGAGCTAAAAGAATATTATCCCCTATTCGCCGATTCTTGATAAAAACACTCTGATTAGGACTGATTATAAAAGGAAGGATGTGACTGAGCCTATTTGCCAAAATTTTAGCAATAACCTTGTAAAGCAGATTACAACAGGAAATTGGTCTAAATTCCTGAACTGTAGAGGGATGACCATTTTTAGGAATAAGAGTTATGAAAGTAGAGTTCAGCTCTTTTAGGAGCTTGCCATGAGTGAAAAAATTTTGAATAGCATCAGTAACTTCTTCCCCGATAAGGGGCCAGGCTGTTCTATAGAAGTGACCATTGAAACCATCAGGACCCGGAGCCTTATTAGGATTAAGGGAATGGAAGGGCTCTCGAATCTCTAGAGGGGGTAACTTCGGCAATAAGAGCTTGAGCAGGAGCATCCGCTAGGGGAGAAGGAAAAAGAGGAGGGACAAACTCCTTGGAGGAGTGGATATTTTTCTTAGAACCTAGGGAGCATTTGAAATAATCAAAAAAATGGGATTTGATTTCAATAAGACTTACAACCCGTCTGCCAAGGCTCACCTCAAGAGAATGAATAGAGTTACGGTTCCTATGGGCTAGGAGAGAATTGTGGAAGAACTTAGTATTTCGGTCACCTTCCTTAAGCCATTTAATTCTAGAGGATTGTCGATAAAAAGATTCCTGATCCGTTAGAGATCTATAGAGATCGCTAATGGCCTCAGACTCCCTAGCTAGAAGAGGAGAAGAACTATGGGACACCTCAGAAGGTCCTGAATGGAATTCAAATTAGCTTGACAATTTTCAACTCTAGCATTGATGTCCCCTATCTGACTCGAATTCAGAAGTTTAATCGCTTGTTTGACTATTTTAAGCTTCATAACAACCCGAAACATAGGAGTACCACTAACAGGGGAGGCCCAAGCTTCTGCGACAATCTGGAGGAAAGACGACTGATTAGCTAAGAAGTTGAAGAAACGAAAGGGGGAAGCATGTTTGAGTTGAATGCCAACCGACTTCACCACTAAAGGAGAGTGATCAGAAATTTGAGGGTTAGGAATGACACAATGGGATGAAGGGAACTGAATGCTCCAAGCAGAATTAATGACTAATCTGTCTAGCTTCCAGGCAGTGAAGGAGTTTCCTAATTGCTTGTTGGACCAAGTAAACCGGGAGCCACTAGTATTTATGTCAAAAAGCCCATTTGAACTAACAAACTGCCTAAAATCAATTTGACCATTCAAACCAGCCTGACTAGGGGGAGAGGATTCCTAGGGATGAAGAATAGCATTGAAGTCACCTGCTAGCATCCACGGAAGGGAACCAACCGAATGAGCTACAGTTGAGAGATCAGACCAAAGGTGCTGCCTATAGGTTGGATTATTAGCTCCATAAACACAAGAGAGCAGGAAGGGATTAGAGCTAGGATGGAGTTGCACATGAATAAACTGATCCGATTGACAGAGAACTGAGCACCCTAGAATTTCTGGATTCCAGGCTATCAAAATCCGCACATTATGGGAATGGTCTAAGTTGCTAAAGGTGTCCCATCTAGGAAATAAGGATGAGCAGACACTGTGCAAAAACTCAGGGGACCGAATTCTAGTTTCAACTAAACAAACAAAAGAAGCAGAGGATTTTCTAAGCCACGCTCTAATAGCCAGCTGTTTACTGGGGTGGTTCAAACCCCTCACATTCCAAAAAACTAACTCCATTTCACCAAACCAGCTAAGCCACAAACTAACTACTTCAACTTCTGCCTAGCTTTCCTAGTTCGATGAATTGAACAATCCCCCTCTGCCAAACCAATAGCCGCAGAACTAGCAGGTCTCAATTCAGAAGAAGAAGAGGGAGGTATACTTATTGGAAGCGCTGCCAGGATAGATGGCTCCCCGCTATCTCCACAGAGACCTACAGAAGGTTGGAGAGACTGATCAGTCGTATGTAAAGTCTGTGCTTGACTAGCCACATTGACCTCTGGAGTCTGCTGAGCCTCAACACTGGACTATTGGAGCAGTCCTTCCACGGGATACTTCGGGGGCTCCTCTGAAGGAGCAGTAGAAAGACCATCAGTAGACCCTAGCGGATCCCCTACCTGATGAGCTGGGCCCTCGGTGACTCCACAGAGAAAGTCAAAAGAATGGACAGAAGGGACTCGCAGAGGGGAATTCATTGCAGGACTGACCACTTGGACCTCTGTTACCTTCTTAGCCTCAACGCTAGCTTGTTGAAGAGAACCATCCATTGAATTCCGCGGTATCTCATGAGAAGAAGTAGGAGGAGGAGTTGGTCGCTCCTCATGGGCATCTGACCCAGAAACCTGACTCCGCTCGAGCTCCTGATGAAGGCCAGAGACAAACGTCCTACCCGTGTGTGCCCAGACCTTACGTTTCTCACTTGCTGGAGGCTTCCATTCATACTCGATAGAGATTACCTGAAAGGAGAGCTGCCCCTCCTCTCCATACGTGGCCAATTGGAAAGAGGACGACCATTGCACCTGCAAATCCATTTCAACACACATTCTGGCGTAGCTAATCCTGGACATCCTCGCCGTCGGAGTATCCATAAGCAGAGGGAGCCCCACCGCACTAGCAATCCTTCCCAGACCTTCGGTGTTCTAGTATTCAACTGGGACATTGTAGAACCGCACCCACACTGGCGCCTTAAGAATTTCCACCTTGTCTCCACCATTCAGGCGCCATTAATGAAGAAACAGAGGCCGGCCTTGAATATGCCACGGACCTCGCTCTATCATAGATTGCTTACCCTGCTCAGACGCAAACCGAAATAAGAAGTTGTTGGAGCTGGTTATCAAGATATCCTGAAGGCCAAACTCAGCCCAAGCTTTCACCAAGGCACGATGTACCACCAGATAGGGCAGACGCCTGCCCAGAAAGAAGTCGACTAAAGCTGTGCGAAATTGAAAAGCACCTCGCTGCGCAAGCTCCCTCGGAGGAATAACATACAGCTGGTTCTCCTTAATCTCTGGAGGGAAGAAAGATAGTTCCTGAGTCGCAGAGGGGACCCCAGTGCCATCTTCTACAAATGACTTCCAGGAAAGAGGCGGAACCGGAGGAGGGGGCTTCTGAGGAGGGAGGGGAGAAATGGTCGTTTCAGGTGTTGGACAAGAGGAAGAAGAGTGAATCGAAAGGGGAAGGGAGGAATTAGAGGGGGGACGAGGAGAAGGGTCGGATAAAGGAGCATTAGGATTCGAGTTTTCTGAAGGGGAAGGGAGTAGTTTATGGGGTGGCTAGGAAGGGCTCCGAGAAGTAGAAGAAGAAGAAGGGACTAGGGGCTAAGGGGAACGAGGGATCGGGGAAGATGAAGAAGAAGCCATAAATGAAATGGACAATCTCTGCCGTTAGGAAGCTCTCGTCGCCGGATTCTCACATCGTAGAAGACATTTGCAATATCGTATTGGGTAAACGTTTTGGCTGTATCAAAGGTCTTGACTATGACCCTAAGTCAAATGTTTCAACCTTATCAAATAAAAGTCATTCAATAACTTCAAGAGGAAAACAAGGGCCATAAGGCTGCATTATAAGAAACTTGATAACAAAATATGATATGTTATTCAAAAGATTTCTTAACTCAAATTATCATTGAAATGAAGAGGAAAACAAATTGTATTAATTATATCTCTCATACTTTTTTTCTTTCAATTCTTGTTTGCATTATAACTTAAATTTAATACTTTTTTTTTCTCAAATTACAAAATTGATAAAGATGTAACTGCTGATTGATGATGTCGTGAATAGTAAAATTATATGATGTTTGCTTTAATTAGAAACTATTGTTTCAATACTGAAAATATTTTTAGTGTATTTTAAGTAAGCTTTTTAGAATGTCATAAGTTTATCGACATAGACAATATTAAGTAGTCATTCGAGTAATGTAGCCAAAAGTTTTTAGCTATATTTTTATGATATAGTTAATGGTTTTTAACTACAAAAAAGCAAAGCCAAAAACTACTGGCAATGATTTCTCAAAATATAGTTAACAGTTTTTGGCTACGAAAAAAAGACGTAGCAAAAAGCTAGCGTTGACGAGTTTTGAAAATATTGCCTATAATTTTCAGCTATGAAGATTTGACGACGTTTTGAGTTACGGAACAATAATGTAGCTAAAAATTATAGGTGACGCTTCTTACACATTTAGCTAAGATTTTTTTTCATAGCCAACTATCAACTTTATTGAAGTGAATTGTCATTGCTCAATCATGCCTTGCTTTATAAATCGAACACTTCAGACAAGTGAGTTATTTTCTTGGTCCAATTGTCTTCAACAAATTGCCAAGCACAGTATTCAAGGTAATAAGTAGCCAAAAGTTGGCCCATGAAACTGCTAGCTAGCCACATCAATAATATGGTAATTAAACTATAAAGTTGGCCATGAAGAGACGACTTCGATTGTACAAAAAACTTTGCTGGTGAGTGAGCCAAGCGCATGTTTATACACACAGACAAATAAACCCCATCAATACAACCTTTTCTTCTCAGCGAGAATGAATATGAAAATTTCAAAGGCCTCGGAAATCGAGTTAGTGGAGTTATTTGCATCCCTGCACAAACATGCCTTGACCAAGAATTTAAACACACCTTTAATTCCAAAAGAAACAATGAAAAGAAAAGAAATATTTGTTGTATAAGTCCCACTCACGCGAAAACCAAAAGCTACAATCTCGCCTTTTTATACGACCCATCGGGTGCCTTAATGCCCTATATCCACGGACGCGAAGCAACTTTACCTTGCTGTTGATCATTTGTTTCCATTTTCTTCTCCACTTCTTAACTTGGTGAAGTAGGAACTCAAAACAATGGGTGGTCACCGACGGGGGCCGGTTGGTGAAGGTGTCGGTTACTGGTGGACATTACGGTGGCTCATGGGAGGAGGAAGGTTCTTTTGTCATTACGGTTGAAAAGGTGATGGCAGAAGAACACACGAAAACAAAAGTCTTTGCAATTACACTCTCCCGAGTTCTAGCCTAAGGGGCAGAAATGGGAGATTGTTATAATTGCATCGCGGGGAATTGAGGGTAGCGGTCCGATTTACTTTCTAACTGTTTTTGGTCTTCAATGTTCGTTTTTCTCCGGTTTAACTGATGTCTTTCCACTTATACGCATCTTTCCCTTCTGTTTTCCTTTCTTTTCCTTTTGGTTGTGACATAAATCATGGATGTAAGGGATGCATACGAGGTAGCTTTGGTTAATGTTGATTCTGGAGTGTGGATTTGAGGAGTAGTGCTGGAAAAAATTGCCGCTGGGCATGCATTTCTTACACCTATCGTGTATTTATTTAACTTTTATCATGTAATTAAACATTTAAAAGAAAAATACTTTTGCTCCTCTTAATTGTCGTATCTTTCTTTTCGATTGTTATCTTTACGCACTTTTTCCGTAGATTCTTGATTTGTAACACTCAAGGACCTGATAAAAGTTGACAGGTCTGCCGTTTCGGGGTTGGAGCACCTGTTTCAATTTGTTTTGTCATTTACTCTTATCCTTACATAAATTTGTAAATAAAATTTAATAGAATAAAGTAAGAATTCGTTAATCCCACCATTTCGTAGCCTTTATCTTACTGCTCTTAATATTGGATAAGTTAAAAAGGAAACCAAAGATGATGTTGGAAAACTAATCTTAATCCAATCATGTGTATAACACAAAAATATTTTTTATTTTTTGGTTGAATCACTTTTATTGAATAAGTTTTAAAATATGAATTATAAATAAAAATGTTAAAACATACATAATTTGAACAAAGGTAAAGTTATTTCATGGAAGTGCTAGCGGGAACATCAAAATTGACATATAGTAATATTTCATGATATTTAAATATTAAGAATATTAAAGTGATTTGATTCAACCTATCTATGCATAATTATGATAAATAATTTAATCTTGTTATAAAAGATAGAAATAATATGGTGTACCACTAATTGTAGACGCACCATTTCATAGTTGATGTACATATGGATTGGTTTGGTTTTACCTAACACAAGAATGAGGTAGATGGGTTATTGGTTAGGTTTTACCTAACAC
>JANITW010000003.1:32814690-32834099 GCA_027564335.1 Erythroxylum williamsii
TAACGCAATTCAGCACACCTTGCCTATATCTATGGAGTCCTCACTCAGTTTAATCACTTTTACCAATAGTTTTACTGAAGGCATTACAAAGCTAACTCACCTTACCCTTAACATTATCCCTATTCCTCACAACTTGTAAAAGTATTTCACTCACAATAACACGTCCACCTCGTGCTAACCTCAACAAAGGATTTTCTTAATAGTATTTGATAATAAAGAATGAAAATAAAATAACTCAAATGATAGAAAGAATAACAGATATAAACAAAGACACTTGAGATAATAAAACAACTCTCCAAAAAATGTAACTTCATCAGTCGAAAGTGTGGGAAGTAATAGAACAATATCTGTTGTGAACTGTTGAGAAGATTCACAATCAGTTCATGCACAACAGCATCAAAATAACGTCAATCAAATAAACATTTCATCACCGAAACGTCACAAAAAATATAGCTGCAGCACCACGCCTATACTGGATATTTTCACCCGAAAACAATATATGATTAACCCCAAATCATCAATCAAACTAGCAGCTCCAAATCAACAAAAACTCAACAAAACAACAAATGTTTCATCACTGAAATGTTAAATAAATGGAGCTACAAAGCATATCATATCAATTCAAGTTTCTCATTTTTAGAAGAATGAGACTAATTATCAACGTCATTCTTTCAATAAATATATTTTTGTTTGCTTTTCAAGATATGCCTTACAAGTTTATACGTACATGTGTCAAGCTACCTACTAATGAATACCATGATAATTAAGTGATTGATTAAACGTGATTTCTAAACACTCACATGGACGTACTGATATTTCAGAGCTCGTGGTTCCATTTTTCTCGCAACCTTTTGGTTTTCTTTTATCATTTTGTTTACTTCTTAAAAGTAATGCAGTTATACTTTTTTATTATTAATAAATATACTGAATAAATATAAAAATTAAAATATTTTTACTAATTTATTCAGTAATTGATCTTTATCTAACATAAAAGTTTTACTGATAGTTATCAAACATATTATATTTTTTTGTTAATTAAAAATATAATATACATTTTAAGTTTCATAGATATGATCTGGTACCTAGTTTTAATGAAAATATTAATTTTATAAAAATTATGTGATGATAAATAACAAGTATAAAATCAATTAATTTCTATTTAACATATATAGTAAATATAATTATATGATTTCTCAAATTATTAGCAATTATATTCTACGTTTAAAATATTTCTATTATAATAATAAAGTAAGTAATAATAATTAGTTTATATTTATTATATGAAAATTTATGTAAAAATAAATTCATTATTTTGTTATAACAAATAATTAGATAAATAGAACAAGTTTCAGTTATTGAATTATCTCAAAATAAATTTTACTTTGAAAGGAATACATTTTACATTAACTAAAAATATTAATTTTAAAATAAAATAAAAATATTATTCTTAAAATTTTCTATAAATCACTTTATAATTTAAATATTAAATTATATTTATTTTATTTTAAATTTTGAAATACTTTTTACTTCATAAATAATTTGATTTTAAAAATAACTTCAATCTTTAAAATATTTTAAAAACTATTGTTAAGTTGTCAAATTAGAATAGTCATAAGAATTATTGGTAGTTACTATTAAACAATTTAATAATATTAATTTAATCGATGCTGAAATATTATGTTAACAATATGAAAAAGAAAACTGATACTGATTTTCGAATCAAGAAAAAAAATCAAAATAAAATTTAAGGATCCAATAAAAAATTGCCGCGTTTGGTCCATTTTATTGACTTCTTTTGCGGAAAGCGATTAGTTAGTTGACTGACGTTCATCGCAAGCAGCAAGAAGTCTTTTTAGTAATCACAAGACTATTGGAGGGGGAGGCTTTTGGGGTTTGAAGAGTCAATAAGTCTTACAGTCTTTCCAGTGCTAGTCATTGTTAGAAGCAAGCTCCTGGAAATTTCATATGCTCCTTCCGTCGCTCGGTCCATTTCACAGGTCGTCTGGGTCAATTTCCAAGTCAACTGACGTGTTTTAAGAGAAACGTAGCTTGTTGCAATTGTTTGAGCGGACTAAATTCTGGCTGCACAAATAAATTCATTTGAGCACCTCATGTTCTTCTTTATTCTTTGAATCCTGAATTGGAAAGTATGGGGATGGCTCTTCTCATCTTGACACTTCTCTTTGTTCTCTTCCAACGGGGGTCTGCACATAGCCCAGAGGAAAACAGAAGATTTATCGAGGAATGTCTACCTATATATTGTGCAAACACTGAGATGAATCAGAACTCCATCGACAACATCAAACGTCCCAAACTCTGCGAACCCATTAAGGAGCGTAACTGTATTGAAGGATCAGACGATATTTACTTTCCTGGAGTAGGAGGAGGATTTTACAGCTTGCAAATCATCTCCGTCGTTTCAGATGACTGGAATTTCCCGAGGCATCCGAATTCCAGCCTCTGCAACAGCGTCAGAGACATGAGTGCTGTCAATTTCAATTTAAGTTTCATCCCATATGATTTATGCAACTGCTCTGTCAACGGGAACAACTACTATAGCGGTGCTCATAAAGTAGATGCCAAACAACACTGTCAGCATATTAACGGTAGCTACACTGAGCACGATGAAATACGCTTTGGACTTTTAACTGCTGCATTATCTTTTCAAGAACACCAAAGGCTGAACCCGAAATGTCTGAGCGACGGAGATAATTTGGAGGAATGTATCAGCTCCAGTAAAGGTAGGCAAGGCCATTTCACTGACTCTTTCACCAAATGGACACTGTCAGCTTACTGATGAGAGATCAGAAACTCATCGTCTACACAAACTTATTTGAGCAATTTTTGTTCAAGGTTTTTATTTTTTATTTTGTTTAGAAATCCATGGCCATAATCTTGTTCGTTCTTGTGGCAGATGGAAAACATACAAAACGGAAGGTTATAATAGGTAACATGCTCCCTGATCATCTCAATTTTTTATCCAGTAGCACCCCGATTGAACTCTTTTTTACTGTTTCAGTTCTAGCGGTCCTCCCTCCAGTAATACTTTTCTTGCTGTCCGTAATTTTCATCTGGTATCGGCACAGAAGAAATTCAGCTTTGGCGAATGTTAGTTCAGACTTATCGAAATCTGAGCGACAACTAAGCAACATCTACTTTGGGGTTCATCTCTTCTCACACACTGAACTTGAAGAGGCTACCCATAACTTTGATTCTGGAAATGCTCTTGGTGATGGAGGCTTCGGAACCGTCCATTATGGTAATAAGATGAAATTTAATGGATTAGAGAAATACTATTAACAGCTGATTGATTATTGTTTGATAATTCCCCGCCAGGAAAACTCCGAGATGGGCGAGAAGTTGCAGTCAAGCGCCTGTATGAGCACAACTGTAGAAGGTTGGAGCAGTTCATGAATGAAATTGAAATTCTCACACGATTGCACCACAAAAATCTGGTAGAACTTTATGGTTGTTCTTCTCGCCGCAGTCGTCAGCTTCTCCTTGTTTATGAATACATTCCCAACGGCACAGTCGCTGATCACCTTCATGGTGATGAGGCCAAGACTGCTTCACTGACTTGGTGTACCCGGATGAGGATTGCTATAGAAACAGCTAGTGCATTGGCCTATCTTCATGCTTCTGAAATCATTCACCGAGATGTTAAAACCAACAACATTCTTCTTGACAACCATTTTCGCGTCAAAGTTGCAGATTTTGGGATTTCCAGGTTTTTCCCAACTGATGTTACTCATGTCTCAACTGTTGCACAAGGGACTCCTGGGTATATTGACCCAGAATATCACCAGTGTTACCAGCTTACTGATAAGAGTGATGTCTATAGCTTTGGTGTCGTCCTTATTGAGCTCATATCAGGGATGCCAGCTGTTGACTTGAACAGGCATCGACATCAGATTAATTTGGCTAACTTAGCAATAAGCAAGATCCAAAATTGCGAATTTGATGATCTGATTGATTCGAGTCTTGGGCATAGAACAGACAAAGAAGTTGAGAGAGAGATAGCTTTAGTTTCGAAGTTGGCATTTTGTTGCCTGCAACAATATAGGGAACTGAGACCTTGCATGAGGGAGGTGCTGGAGGAACTAAAAAGAATTGAAGGTGGAGAATATGAGTGGGAAGTAGATGTGAAACTGTTGAGAGAATATAGTGAATCAGATCCACCACAGCGAGCAGATTCCAAGTAACAAGTTGGTGGTTCACTAAGGCTTCCAATTCTGATGTTGCATGAATATACCATTACCAGGGTGGTTTACTTTTATTTTTCTGTTCATGTACTTGCCTTACTTTGCCTATTCATAATCTTATGACTAGATGTTGTATGAGGAACCAAGGGCGGTTGTATAAGATTAAAAATGTAGCAATATCTATTTCACGGCCCAGACAGAACATATTCTGGGGGGCAGAAACAGACCTAGAAAACCAGTGATCACCAAGAATTTCAAATGTCTTATGCTATAACTTTGAAGCAAGAATAGGATCGGGTAAAAGGTTAAAAGCCATCTCTCCTTTATCTCGCCAGCCAGAGCTCCAATAGTCCTTCAAAATCAATCTTGAATTTGGCAAGCCTTATAAACAGCCAAAACTTGCGTGGGTTCAAGTAGCTGGAAGCCTGGAACGGAGTCGTCATATAATCGTCCTAGTTTCGTTAAATTTACATTTGCTTCGTCAACAAATCATTGTTATATATTTATGATGTAATACTATACTATGACTGTTGGCATTCCTTTTTTACTTAATTTACAAAATCAACAATAATTCCGGGAAAGTTTAGCTAATACGTGAGATTTAGAGAGGTCTAAAAATACACAATCTTATCTTTAACTTATAAAGAAGTTGTCCATATTAGACCTACATAAATATATATACACAAATACGTATTAAAATAATAAAGTAATAATAATTAAAGTAAAATAATAATAGACATAAATAATAATGATAATAATAAAATAAATATAAATAAATAAATACGTATAAATAAAAATTTTTCAATAAATATAGAACAAAATAACAAATAAAAAGTTAAAAACAGAAATAAGGAATGAGATAAGTAAATACATAAAACAAACAAGTAATTACAAAAAAATATTTAGGTTGAATAAAGAAATGTTTACGTTAAATAAGAAGTACTACAAATTAAACGTTTAGGCTAAATATAAGAAGTAAGACTAGAAAAAAATATTTAAAAAATCTATAAAAAATAGAAGAAACTCTTTATGTGAGATCTTTTACTCTTATTTTAGTACATCAAAGTTTTTATTAAGGGTCATGTTCTTGATAAGTTCCAGGAGAGTAACATCATTTCTGATCACCTCCTTCTAGTTCTTCTTAGGCCTTTTTTTTTCTTTCTATTCTCTCTTATAGTATTTAAATACAATATTCTTGTATATTCTTACTAGAGCATCAAGTTGTCTCTTATTAACATGTTAAAATCACCTAAGTCTTGTCTTTCTTAATTTTTCATCAATATTAGTCACCTTTAATTCGTTTCTTATCATTATATTTCTGATCTTATCTCTTATAATAAGGTTGCTCATCCAATTAATGAAGTATCCTCATCCCCGCCACCATTAATTTATGACTATGCACATTAGGCCCTATAAAGCATGACCAACCTAATTGCTAAACAATAAAATTTACCTTTAAGTTTGAGTTATATCTTCTTGTTATATAAAACTCCTGATTCACTTCTCTATTTGAATCATCCTGATCTGATAAGGTAAATTATATCTTTATCGATCTCTTCATTTCTTTAAATGATAGATCCCAAATAATTAAAACGTTCTTTTTATGGTATAACTTCTGAATCAATCTTTACCTTCCCACTGAAATCCACCATATGGCTCGAAAAGTTATACTCTAAGTACTCATTCTTAGTTTTGCTCAATTTAAAGTCTTTTGATTCTAATGTATCCTTCTATAATTTTATCTTGACATTGATACCCTCTCTTGTCTTATCAACTAAAACTTTGTCACCAACAAACAACATATAACAAATCACATGCCCTTTGATATTCTTGGTGAGCTTATCCATCATTACTACAAACAAGATAGGACTCAATGAGGAGCCTTAGTGTGGCCCACTTTCGATAAAAATGTTATATATCTCCTCTTATTATTGTTACTCTAGTCTTTACATCTTCATACATATTCTTAATAACCTATCTATAAGTCATAAGAATTCTCTTAACTTCTAAACACCTCTATATGATTTCTTTAGGTACCCTATCATGCACCTTCAGGTTATATTGTCTTTCCTGTAATATTCCATTAATCTTCTAAGGAGATGTAAAGCTTTTATCATAGAGCTTTTTGGTAAGAAACCAAATTAATTCTTCGAAATAGGTGCATATTTTTTCACTCTCTTCACAATCACTTTCTCCTATAACTTTATAATATAACTAAGTAGTTTGATGACTATATAATTTTTACCGCTATGGATGCCTGCTTAGTTCTTGTGTAAAGGAATTAGCATACTAAGTCTTCACTCATATGATATTTTGATAGATTTAAGGATCACATTAAAAAGCTTGGCTAGCCAAGGAAGACCTTTTTTATTTAAGCTCTTCCATAGCTTTACGAGTATCCAATCAGGCTCTACTGCCCTTCTATTCTTTATCTCCCTTAAAGCTCTTTTACTTTCTTCCTTTGTAATATGCCGATAACAAGTAAAGTTATAATACCTCTCGGATATACTAAGATCACCTAAAGAGATATTGTCCTCAACACGTTCATTAAAAAGGTTATAAATGTATCTTTGTCAACTTCTCTTAATTTCATTTTTAGCCATAAACACTCACATGCTTCATCTTTTATACAATCAACTTCATCAAGTCTCTTACTTTTTTATTTCCTAGTTATGACCAATTTAAATATATCCTTTTCTCCATCTTTAGTTTCCAATCTTCGGTATAATTTCTCGTAAGTTATGCCTTTAACTTCTGAGATATCTTTGCAAATTTGCAAATTCTATTTTTAACTACTCTATCTATCTTTGTGATGCTATCCAATAGAGTTTTATAAGCACTCTTCTTAATCTTAACTTTTTCTTGCAAATCTTTATTTGATCACCAAGACTCCATCTTACTGCTTCTGAGCCCTTTAGAAACACCTTGTATTCCATAAAAGATTTACTACTATCTCTTACATTTGGTTAGCATCTCCATCTAATTTCCATTATTCTCTATATATTACTCTATTCCTAAGTTGTTTCATTGTATCCCTTTTTAGATTCCACCATGTGACCCTAGCACACCTCCTAGGATTTCTCTTCTCCTCCAACCATTAATTATAAGAGCTATAATCAAAAATCTATATTGAATTGACAAGCAAGTATTAGGTATCACTTTGCAAGCCTTGTAACTAGGTCAATTGCTTTGTCTTACAATAAAGTATTCAATTTGAGTTTTTATGGTTCTACTATTGAAAGTCACATGGTACTCCTCATTTTTCTTAAAAAAGAGTTAGTTATCACCAATTTAAATGCTACCATAAGATCTAACAAAGCAGTCCCATTATCATTTCTATCACCATACTTGAAACCCCCATGAGTCCATAAATATCCATTCAAGGTTGCCTTTATATGACCACTAAAGTTTCATCCTAAAACTCTCTCGTCATAGGGATCTACTGAGTTACCTCATCTAGCTCTTCTAAGATTAACACTTAAGTTGTTAGTCAAATCCTATTTGCGGTGCATAAGCACACATCATATTGAAAACAACACTTTTCACCATAATATTTAAAGACTTAATCCTATAATTAGTCATCTTTACCAACATTGCATAATGTATGAGTTTCTTGATAACGAAGATACCTACCCCACTTTGTCATCTCAAATACCTTGAATACCAGAGTTTAAACTCATTAATCTCTTTCGCTTTAGCCCCCCCATCTACTTTATCTAACATCACCTTTCACCACAATATTTAAAGACTTAATCCTATAATTAATCATCTTCACTAGCACTATATAATGTATGAGTTTCTTGACAACCAAGATACCTACCCCACCTTGTCATCTCAAATACCTTAAATACCAAAGTTTAAAATCTCTTTCGCTTTAGCCCCTGTCCACTTTGTCTCTTAGATGTATGCTATATGAATCTTACATTTGTCTAAAATCCCTACTAATTACAAAGACTTTCTTGTAATGGCCTTGATATTCCAAGAACCTATCTATAATATGTCAGCATCTTCTCTTCTCTTAGGCTCAAAACTCACCGAAGGACTAGCCTTTGCTCTATTATGAGAAGATAAAGCCACCACTCCTATCTTAAAGCCCATCACAAGATATAGAAGACAAGTCCTTAAATGACTATAATATTACTCGAGAAAAGAAACAAAGATTAATATTGAATTCTAAAATAGGCACCATAATAAATGGATGTAAAAAATCATAAATACACATGACCACAAGCAAATCAAAATTATATGATCCAAAATTTGAATCAGTAATAGCAATTAGGTTTCTGCAGAATGTTAAAACATAGTACTAGATGGTCAAAAAAGAACAAGCAAATTATTGAACACTTTAAAAAAACCTTAAAACTTTCAATGGTTTGTTGAAGACTGAAAACTGAAATTCCAACATCTAATAAGCAACAAATCAACGACGAGTAATGAACACAATCAACTATGTATATTCTCATCATAGTTAGCACTGTTCAATAGAAATTCTTTTATTTTTAGACACTCCAAATCTACAAAAGATAAGCCAAATGAAGATAACAAAATAGTGATACTGATGGGTTCGGAAAAAAAATGGGTTCATGGGTGTGGGGGTTTTGCAACAAATAAAAGGTTCAAAAATACTCACAAATAAGAAAAAAAAATCCTAACCAGTAAAAACCCCAATTTTGCATATTGATTTGTCTCCTACTTTGATTGAAATTCTTTAACCCAAATAGAGGAATTTTATAAACTTTTTTTTAATTGCTCACGAGATGTCTTAGGAGGATCCTAACTATAGAAAGATACCTTTTAGTCATCTACATCTAAGACTAATCCTTGCTCGAGCTGAGTAGGTTTCTTGCGGGAAGTAAAATTCTGACCCTAAATTTTAAACGGCTGCATACATGAGAAATGTTTAAACCTACAATTTTACTTAAGTCAGGAGAGCCCCCTTATCAATTTACCTGCGCCATGAGGTTTTATAAACTTTAGATAGAGGTGCATGTGAGAAAGAATATTATTTACATTAAATAATAATTGTTTAAATCATAAACCAAAAATTAATTAACTGGGACACGGTAAAGCTATGTCAGATTTGTGCCATACAATTGATAAATCCTCACGCCGCAAAAACAATTAATAAAGGCTGCAGATATTACCCAAAGTAATAAAAGGTTTTGGTTGGTGGTATTCGATGTTCAAAAGCTTGCGGCAACTCGGCAAGAGAGGAAGACTAATGGACGGCTGGCTGAACGACCAGCTATTGTCAATGCTGGTGATCGGCAGATGAGTGAATGTGAGTCACTTACAGAGGTGGTGAGGAAGTAAAAAAGTACCTATCTTGACTTCGTTATCTGTATGGAATCTAAGTAAAACAAGTATTGCAATCTAGGCATTGACTAACGGATTAAGCTTCGAAACAGAAGAACTTAAGGAAAGTAAAGATACTAGCAGAGAAGGCATTCGAGTCTTTAGATCTGGGCGTTTGAACCCTTAACTAGACCAGAGAAGTAGCATCAAGAAGGAAGGATACTGATCCCTATGGATTCCAAATTAAAATCGCCAGAAAAATAGTCACGAAACCAAGCATCAGACTAAAATGCGAAGTTAATCATTGTAAGTTTTAAACTTTTCGTCAACCCAAAAGAATTTTAGCACGTTAAAAACATAAGCACAGAATGAAATAAGCTGTCAATTATTAAAAAATTCACATCTGAGATGAAGCGTATGGGATCATTGTATAAGAAATCAACTGATATTACACCACGCCACCCCCAAAAACCAAGGTAACAGAGAAGATTACAACTCCAAAAGCAACTTCTGGAAGGTGCCCTTTTCACGATTCATCTTCAAATTAGAGAATCAAAAGGGATATAGGAGAGAAAGAGGTCTTTAACACACATGATTACATTAATTATAATCATTTTATTATCTAAATTAATCCACGTTCGATTGAAAATTGTAACTAGAGGTTCATAATTTTTTATACATACTGAATGCTATCTAACTTTTTGATAGATCAAAAGCCTCCGTTAAGAATATAAATATTGGCCCATGGATTTCAAGAATCTTACTTTGGAAAAATGAACCGATATTCTTTTTCCTTTCCCCTCTATCTACACCAGAAACTTCAGTCAAAGCACCAACTTTTAAGGTTCATGTTATGAAAAGAATCATATAAAAAAAGAAAAAAAGTACAGAGGGCATTCCAATGCAAAAAGCACCAACTTTTAATGTTCATGTTATGGAAAGAATCATGTTATAAAGAAAAAGTATAGAGGGCAATCCAATGCAAATCCTTCTGTGTCAAGCATCTTTTTTCCTTTTCAAATTCAAAGCACTTATGACTCGATTTCAAGGAAAACAACTTTTAAATGTAGAGAGACCAAATATCAAAGGTGCATTTTAATCGTTTATAATAGAATACAACTTGAATCTTGACGTTTTGAAACATTTAAATTGAACTTCAACATTTTCAAAAGATTTAGAACACACCTTAAATAGACAAAAAATTTGAAGGGATGAACTCCGTCGCTTAAATGTTATGTCAATACTGACATGATATTTTTATATTTTTTAAATAAAAAGTAGGCTTTATTGTCACATAATTAACTTTATTTAAATTAAACAAAAGTGAGTGCAACTGTCACGTAATAGTGGGTCTCACCTTTATATATTTCAAATAATAGTCCCACTTGCTGTGTGACAATGCGACCTACTTTATATTTAAAAATATACAAAATAATGTCATGTCAGTATTGACGTAATATTTAACTAATGAGAAGTTAACTCCGCTAAATTTTACATCTGTTTAGGTTCTATTTTGAATGTTTTAAAAATATTAGGGTTCAATTTGAATACTTTGAAATATTATGACTTGTCCTGTATTTTGTTATAGGCATTAAGTTTCAAAATGCAAATTTAGTTAGAGATCATATCAAATAAACCTACCTCTATGCTCTCCCAATGTCAAGCTTTACAGAAATTTAAGCTTGTTACAACACAATGTGCGTATGGCATCAAAGACATCCCTATTATGCATCTCTCACATTGCAAAACCACTTATGGAGTTCTTCAAGCTAGTGCTACTATCCATAGGTGAAGAAGTGCAACAATTTGGAAGACTTGTTTGACTATTACATGCAGAGTTATGGATTTCGTACCGTTCTGGCCGGTACCGGCTGGAAGGTATCGTAACAGCCAAAAAATGGTATGAAATCAGTAAACGTTGGTACCAGCCTCGAATACCGGTCGATACTGGCCGGAAAAAAAAATTTCAGCTGGTATCATAAGTTTCTAAAATTGTAAGGACTAAATTGTAATTTTTGAAACTTAACCCTATTTAGTCGGTACCGTAAGTTTCAGAAATTGCAATTAAAATCACAAGGACTAAATTGCAATTTCCGAAACTTAACCCTAAAACTACCCCTCGACCTGATTCTTCTGTCTGCCTCTAGCCCTTTGCTATCGTGATCTCTCTCTCTCCCTCACGACTCTCCCTCTCATCAACTCCTCCTCATCCATCTCTCCTTCCTTCGACCTAGGCTGGAGCCTTAGCGTGACATCGGTTGAAGTCTTGAAGTTGAAGAGGCCACGTCTTCGTCTTCCTCCACACCGTAGCATACCGTCGTCGTTCGTTGCAGCCACACTGCACCCACACCATCCATCACACCTCAGACGCACGATCAAGATGCGACGCAACGTCAACCCAAAGACTCGATTGTTTGGGTGTGTGTTTTTTGACTTTTTTCATTTTTCATTGCATTTTGAATCTTTGATTGTGTTGGTCCATTGGATGATGGGTTTATGTTGTGTATGTTAGGTTTGGATGGTGGATTTTGGGTAAGAAGGTTTGCATTGTGTATATGTATGTTCAATGTTGGATTGGATGGTGGATTTGGGTAAGAAATTTTGCGTGGATGTTGGATTTTGGGAATGGATATTGAAGTTGAAAATCAAGAATGCGTTTTGTGGATTGTTGAACTAAAATTGGATTTGGATTTTGGAAGTGGAATGTATAAATTTTTTGGCTTGTGATTTACGGTGATATTGAATTATTGATGAATGAGATTGAGTTGAGCACTTAAGCTTGAATTGAGAATTTGAGATGCTGAGTTCAATTGTACATGTATTTTATTTAACGATAATTTGGTTATGAATATGAGATGAGGTGAGGGTGAGGGACTCAGTGTTAAAGTTAAATTGTTGATGTTGATTAATTGATTGGTAAAACTTAAAATCGAAAGTTGATAATCAACATTTAAACTTAAATGTAAAATTGATAACCAAATGTGAAATTAATAATTAAATGTGAAATTATAAAATTGATAATCAAATTGGTAAAATTGAAAAAACTTAAATCATTAATTGACACATTCTTAATATTTGTGAAATGGTAATTTATTTTTAATATTTGGGTATCGAATTTAGGTAAATAATTAGTTTAGTGTAAAATTATGCAATTAGAAATTAATAATAATTTGATTGTAGTTAATAATAGTATTTGCCTATTTAGGTATTAGTTTTGGGTAAATAATTAATTGAGTATAAAAGATATTAAACTTTAATGGAATGGTAATATATATGTGTAGGGTATCATAAATATTTATAATTGGTAATGTGTGAAAGTACAAACTACAAAGTAGTGATGTAATAAATGTTTTCGAAAAAACTTTTTATTATCAAATTGTGATTTGTGAATATGTTGTAGACTTGTAGATTCTAATCATTTATACTTACAATTATTAATGTCTATTGAGAATAGTTATTAATGTCGATTGAGAATTGTAAAAGCAACATATATATTTAAGAACAAAATATAAAATGATGTATATAATATTATGGTTTGTTAGAAATGAAAAGAAGATCCAAAGCTTTAAATAAAAAAAATATTTCCACAGAAGTTATATCCTTCAACTTGTGATTATTGGAATTGGACATTGTTGTAAATGGAAGGAAATGAAAATAGAATTATGATAGTTTTGTGATTGTTGGGATTGAAAATTGTTAGGAATAGAAATAGAATTATGAATATTTTGTGATTGTTAGAACTGAAAATTGTTATGAATAGAACTAGAATTATGATTATTTTGTGATTGTTGGGATTGTAAATTGTTGGAAATTGTTAGGAATGAAGATGAAATTATGAATGCTTTGTGATTGTTGGAATTGTAAATTGTTAGGAATGAAAATGAAATTATGAATGTTTTGTGATTGTTGAAATTGGAGATTGTTGTAAATGAAAATGGAATTATGAATGGTTTGTAATTGTTGAAATTGAAAATTGTTAGAAATGAAAATAGAATTATGAATGTTTTGTGGTTGTTGGAATTGGAAATTGTTAGAAATTGTTAGGAATGAAAATATAATTATGAATGTTTTGTGATTGTTAGAATTGAAAATTGTTGTAAATGGAAATGGAATTATGAATGTTTTGTAAGTGTTGGAATTGAAAATTGTTGGAAATCGTTAGGAATGAAAATGGAATTATGAATGCTTTGTGATTGTTGGACTTGGAAATTATTGTAAATGAAAATAGAATTATGAATGTTTTGTAATTGTTGGAATTGGAAATTGTTAGGAATGGAAATGGAATTATGAATGTTTTGTGATTGTTGAAATTTGAAATTGTTGTAAATGAAAATAGAATTATGAATGTTTTGTGATTGTTAGAATTGCAAATTGTTGTAAATGGAAATGAAATTATGAATGCTTTGTAATTGTTGAAAATGGAAATAGAATTATGAATGTTTTATGATTGTTAGGATTGAAAATTATTAGAAATCGAAATAAAATTATGAATGTTTTGTGATTGTTAAGATTGGAAATTGTTAGGAATGGAAATAAAATTATGAATATGTTGTGATTGTTGGGATTGAAAATTGTTGGAAATTGTTGGAAATTGTTAGGAATGAAAATAAAATTATGAATGTTCTGTGATTGTTGGGATTGAAAATTTGTTGAAAATTGTTAGGAATGGAAATGGAATTATGAATGTTTTGTGATTGTTGGAATTGGAAATTGTTATAAATGGAATGGAATGAAAATGGAATTATGATTGTTTGTAATTGTTGAAATTGCAAATTGTTGGAGTATATTTTGTTTTGCGTTATTATATATGTTGAATGTTTTGAATTGTTAGCTTTTGACTTATAATGAATTGTATGTAATGTAATCATACAAAACGAGTTATATTATATAAGATGGATATGCATATTGTCATTGTGTACTGAAAGTATGTGTTATTTATTTTTACGTGTACAGATAAATGGAAGAAAGTTCAAATACTCCCGATCAACCCATTTCAGGAAGATACAGTAAAAGGTGGAGGAATCACCCGATTGAAAAAGCATTTAACTGGAGTTAAAAGAGATATGGAAGTGCATAAAAAAATAAATCATGATGTAAAATGACAGATGAAAACATTGCTTTATGAACATCAATTTGAGAGAGATAAAAGGGAAAGATTCAATTTTAAAATTGGTAGTGGAAGTTCATTTTCTAGTTTTTGTGATGATTATAGAAATGTTGAAGGTGGAAGTGGTAGTGGTAGTGGTGGTGTTAGTGATACTGGTAGTGTTCTATCTCAGGATCGTGAAGAATCTGATGTGAGGAAGAGAAAAAGGCAGGTGACTAGTTTCTTTGCACCATGAACAACTCTTGAAGCCCAACCTTCAATTTGTAATGCAATGCAATCAAGATATGTGACTCACGATATCGATATGGCAATAGCTAGATGATGGTATGATACAGGTTTATCATTCAATGCTTCTCAGTCTTATTATTATCAATCTATGATGGATGCAATAGCCTCTTATGATCCGGGATACAAAGGGTCATCGATTGTTGACTTAAGAGATAAATTTTTGAGTTGCGCTGTTTTTAAAATTAGAAATTATTTGGCTGAAAGAAGAGTGAGTTGGTATATTTATGGATGTTCAATTATGTGTGATGGTTAGACAAATAGGAACAAGAGCCTATTGTAAATTTTTTAGTTTATTCTTCAAATGACTCTATGTTTTTAAAATCTATTGATGCAATTGGCCTTATTAGAAATACTAAAACTTTGTTTGGGATATTTGATGAAGTTGTGAATGAAGTAGAGTCAGAAAACATTGTTCAGTTTCTTATTGACAATGATTCTACTTATAAAGCGGTAGGAAAAAGGTTGCAGAATATCTATAATTTATTTTTTGGACTCCTTGTGTTGCACATTACATTGACTTAATGCTAGAGAATATAGGAGATTCTAGGTATTTTCCTGCTATTAATAAAACTATGAAGAAGCTAAAAAATGTCAAAATTCATTTATAATCGTGCATGAATTTTGAATTTGATGATAAGGTAATTTACCAATGGTAAGAATTTGTGTCGCCTTGCTGTGACAAGATTTGTAATAAATTTTTTATCACTTCAGTCTTTTGTTTCGATGAAAAAAGAGTTAAGGTAAATGTTTACAAGTGATAAGTGTGTTGCATCTCAGCATGCTAGGTCTAATGCTGGAGTGGAGGTTTGTAATATTATACTGCAAGATAGAGAATTTTGGTCGCAGTATCAATTTGTTATCCGAGTTTGTGAGCCTTTAGTGAGAATGCTTCGCTTGACTAATAGTGAAGAAAAGTCAACAATGAGTTATGTTTTTGATGCCATAGAGAGAGCGATGGAAGCAATCAAGGCTAATCTAAAAAATAAGCCTTCTTTAAACACACCATATCTCTCAATTATTAATAAATCCTAGTGTGTATTTTATATTAGATATTGCAAAACAAGTTAAAGTTAATAGAGGAATGCTTTTAACAATTACAACAATTGTTAGACTTGACGCGATTTAAGATCTTTTAAGCTCACAAATGGAGCTTTACAAGGTGCCTTATGAAAATTTTGGAATGCCGATTGCTATTTGATAAAGAAGAAAACTTTCTCCAGGTATTAATTATTTTCTATTTCTTATTTGTTGAAAATTAAATATCACTTTATTTTGTTTATAACACTACTTTTGTTATCTTATAATTTGTAGTTCTTTGGTGGGATCAATTCAGAAATGGTATTCCAGAACTGAAAAAGTTTGCAATTCATATTTTAAGTCAATGTGTGATTGCAACAGGCTGTGAACAAAACTGGAACACATTTGAATTTATTCACTCATAGAAAAGAAATAGATTGGAGCATAAGAAGTTGAATGACTTGGTTTTTGTTCGTTACAATTTAAAGCTTTGGGAAAGGTATGTTATTTTCATTATTATGAGTATTAATTTCGATATAATTTCTTATAATTTTTTAATAATTAAATTTAATTGTTTACTAGGAGTCTTAATAGCACAAGTAGTTCAAATGATCCACTTGTCATTGATAATATTGATGTTTTGGCATATTGGGTTTCTAAAGAACTCAATTTGGTTGATGTGAATAATTTGAATTTGGAAGATAATCTTGGATGAGAAAACAATGACATGTCATTTGGTGCATTAAATTTGAATGATAATGATGATGAAATTCCTCTTAATGATGAGGATTTTGTACTAAATGATCACTAGGGTCAGTGCAATTCTAGCGGGTTTCCTCCCGTTGAAGATTGAATTTCAGGTTTTTGTTTTTCCTCTTCTTTTAACTTTAATTAAATTTGATGTTTATGTTAAATTCTATATATGTAATTGATAGGATTGAATTATCTTATATTTTCTTATACATTTACATGTGTTTTCAATCCTATTTTTAAGATAAAATGCTCAATTTGTGTTTAATTTATGTTTACTGCTAGGTTGGATATGTTGATGTATATTTGAGACAAAAAAGACAAGATTTTAAAGCAAATTGAGGCACAAATGTTTAACATGAAAAAGGCAACATAAAACAATAATGAAGACAACAACATTTAAGCTTAGACGTTTCCTTGATTTGTTGACAGGTGGTGGCCTTAAATCATAAACAAAGCTAAAAGGCCTTCCAGAATGTGAAAAGCAAATGAAGAGTGGGCTTCCTTTGACAAGTGTCCCACTAACTTGACAAATTACAAATCGAAGAAGCCTTGCGTGGAGAGGATGGCAACACTACTTGGGTGTGTGGAGAGCTTTCTCCATAAGAAAACAAAATTATTAAAAGCAGTTGAAGAGCTAAAACGACGTGCATGACCAACGTTTTCAAGGAGAAGTGCAAAAGCAATTAGGATTTCCAAGAAACGCAGCGTTGAGCTGGGAGGTTATTAAGCTACAATTGTCATGGACCAGAGATGGGAATTTTACTTGTCCACTCAATGCTACAGGTGCGGGGTCAACAAAGCGAAGACCAAGAGTGCATAGCAGAAGAGAGGCAAAAGAGTGGAACAACGCAAATGTAAGAGAGCAAATTAAATAGGTGGGCTGCGTGAACGACGTATAGAGTGGACTGACGCAACAAATAGAGCAGGCTTTAGAGGTTTGAGGGAAGAGCTCATTAAGGGGGCCCATCGAATCAACAAATCACAAGGATTAAACGAAGCTGCAGGAGACGTTGGCGTTTTATTCAACACGCAGGAGAGTAGTGGGCGTCGTTTTGAGCATAAGCAAGCATGCAAGGAGCTGAGGTTTTAACTTGATGGGAGACCCTTATTCGTCCCATCAATGAATAGTAGAGACACAAGAATAAAAACAAGCAAGAGCAGCAGAGCCACAAGCACAGTGAAAGGAGACACATGGATGGTTACAGACCATCCATACTTCAGCATGGAACAAGTAGCGTGGAGACACAAAACAGGCTAGAGATAGTCATCCACGTTGAAGTAGCAGTTAATGGCTTGAAAATAAGAAACCAGCTGGAGACGCATCTGCCAAACAAAAAATAAATAAATAAAAGAGCTGAAGTTACATGTAAAAGAGGAAAGTCTTGCGTAAGTGGAGTATGGGCAGCTGGACAAGGAGGAGAACTTTACTCCTTCGACCACAAACACGTCAACAGATGAAGAAGAAAAGGGGTGGAGCCAACGCATCATCACTGTACATTCTCCTCCAAACACAACGAGACAGCTGAAGCATGGAATGATTAAATTTACACTCAAAACACACACACTTTAGCTGAATGGGAGGAGTACGTTGCCGCTGTGACCTGAAGACTCTCCACTCACTCACGTTGAAAGTAGCAGATGGTGTTAGCTAGGGACAAAACACATGTTGAAGCATGAGTTGTTGACACCTATCTGCTGTGTAGAGAAGAACGTGAGCAGCTAAGAAGACTCCCGACAAAAACAGCTGATTAGGGAGACACGAAAAAGCAAGCTGGTGGGTGGGGGGAATACACTCAAAAACTTACATATGGGAGCTGGAGATTTAAAAAGAAGACGTGCATATAGTGGCTGGAGGATATGTGAGCTGGTGGTTAAGAAATAACCAAAGCAACACCTGGTAAAAACTCCTAAATAGCTGGTGGACGCAAGCCTTGAAGTAGCTGGTGGCGTGGCCTCTTTGGAGCAGCAGGTGGGAACGACAAAAGCAGCTGCTGGAGACACAAGAGAGGAGCAAGGGATTTACATTTGGCAAGACCCTTATTTGTCTAATCCAGCTACAGTAGACACAAGCTCAAGCAATAAATCAGCTACACAACACGCGGCAAGGGAGGAAGGAAGCAATAGTGGAAGGAGAAAAATAAAACAAGCAAGTCAAGGATTGCGGCTGCAACAAGTAGAGAGCATTAAAGGGGGGGAGCATGAAGAAACTATTGAGAGCAAGGAGAAAATAGGAGTCAGCGTGAAGAAAGCCTTGGAACTTGGGAGAATAGTCAAAGATTGCGGCAGCTAGTGGACGGCAACCTTGAGGAGGAACAACAGTGACGCAATTGAGAGGAAGGAGAGCTTTTAGAGACTATATTTATATAGACAACAAAGGAGAAATAACGTGGAGACTGCGGCAGCTTAGAGAAAGTCCAAGATTGCGGCGTGAGCTGGAGAAGAACGTGAGGCACGAGGAACAGAGGCGTGGACAGTAACCTTGAGGAGGGATTGCGGCATTTAAGCTAAGCCGAAACTTTATTCGGTGAATTAGGAATTTACAGAAGGTTTAACTCCATTTTTATTTGTCAATTTCAGTTTTAATTGTTAGAGATTAGAATTATGTGTGGCTAAGTTTTTAATCTAGACAAGGTACTTGATATTTGATGCATGTAGTTCGTGAGACTCTCGTGGTTTAATTGTTTTCGTGAATTTCTTATGTTTATTTAATCTCTGCGTTTAATCGATTTATTATTGTTGAGTTTGTT
>JANITW010000003.1:32884033-32897500 GCA_027564335.1 Erythroxylum williamsii
CAATTTCTCTGACTTTATGCTAAACAGCATTAGAGAAATTCTTTATGTTCTCCAACTGAATGCTGAACTGCATTAGAAACCCTTTATGGGATTAAAAACTTATATCCTCCTATGTCATGTTAACCTTTATAGCTAGCTATGTTAAACTGTATGTGTCTAAACGACATAGGCACAAGGTCAATCTGTATATATGCCCAATGACCTGCAAATGCTTAAGACTGACACAAATCTTAAGGCTTTTATACGTACTATGACAATGTATGATGAACCGTAATACTGAGGATAAATGATGATCATCTCTATCATAACCATCATACTATCATAATACTATAATTTGTACAAATGTACATGGCGCAAGCCTAACGATCCTCTAACCGGCAGTGTCTTACGACATCTAAACACCCATACTGTATACTTGTGTTACAAACACAAGTGGGTGAGGTCCTTTTAGTTAAAGGATCGACTCACAATTCCTCAGTCCTTATATGCTCCAAAACCTTAATGTCACTTTTTATGTCAACACCTTATGACCAACTAATTGATCTTTACATGCTATGACCCTGTGATATTCTTCGTTGTCATTAAACAACAATGTAAGAAGAATGTCACAGTAACACTAGATGGGTCTAGCCACTGAATGGACCACAGACCACTCAGAAATTAAATTTCTGAGTCAAACAGTCTGTAAAGTAGTCTCTTGGCACGCACTTTGCATGCCTAGTCGTGGAAGTTACACGTGTCTCTATGACACATTTCTATGACATTGTACCATCTGCAAACTTGAGCTGTAACCTTAGGTGAACTTTCGATCATCCGAACACATAGCTAACTTCAAACCTGAATTCCCTACGAGGTTCAGTCTGTTGACCTTACTATATGTCAACATATAATCCTTGATTCCTTTAACTATCTCAATACTCACTTGACTGTATTCTGAAAGTCTATAACTGGGTTAACCAGATATTGACCAAACAGTCAAACAATAAATGCAATGTCCTATCCAGTACATAACTGAGCATACATCAGTTATTTACCGTACTAGAATACGGAACATTCCTCATAATCTCTCTTTACTTTATTCTTTGGGTACTGTACCAAAGATTATCTCTCACTGTGAGAGACAAGTGTTACAACAGGTTTACAGCTAACCGTATTAAACCTTAGTAACACATACTCAATGTATGCAATCTTCGAGAGATCTGATGAGTGTTGAGATATGTCCTGGTAAATTCGAATGCCTAGGATAGAAGATGCTATACTATGGTCCTTATGTCAAGGTTCTTGACCAAAAGTTACTTTTCTTCATACAACATGATCAAGTGACTTGATGTGAGCAATTTACCATCCTTATGTTGTGATAGGAAGATAACTTGCTCCCCTCAACTTCATAGTATAGGCACCCTATAACCTTATTTTCTAAGAAGCCGGAAGACGTCATGACCTCACTAAGTGTAAGGTATCACCTTCGGGAGATTTACTGTAAATCATATATTGATCTGCACAACTTACAAACCAGGTCAATACTGTATGGATCCTGGGACCCTACATATTGTACCTCATAGACCACTTTATAAAAGTTTTTATTCAGGAAGATGGTTATGACAACCTTTTGATGGAATTATTTATCATCATAAGCTACAATTGCCTTTATTACTCAAAATGTATCCTACGAGGATACGAGAGAAAAGGTAACACAAAGTCAGCATTTTTCCTTGACTAAACCCTTATACAATTGAGCAAGCCATTAAACCATTGAACTTTATCCTGAAATCCTTTAAGCCTAAAACTTTATTTATAACTAACAAGCTTGCAATTCCTGAAGCAAATCAATTAGCTCCTACACCTTACTATGCTTAATGGCTTACATCTTGTCATTCATTGCATCCCACCACACATCCGTATTGGGTCCAGAAACAGCTTCTGTAAAAGTAACTGGATCCGTAATATGTCTAATAACATAGCCTAGTACACCTGACATACTATGTTGTCAGATGGGATAGCAGGTCGTCTCAATCCAGTGGATTTACTTAACCTTATTAGATCTTGTATCCCTAGGAATCCCTCTATGTACAGGTATAGGTTCCTGTTCCTATGTAGGTACGGTACAAAATCTAGATCCACCGGATTTAACTGTATGAGTAGTGGATACATGACAACTGTAGTATCCACCCTACTATCGTCCGAAAGGTCAAAAGACCCACCATCATAGACGTGATATTTCATAAACTTAGCTGTTTTGTAATTCCACTATTTTGGTCCCTCCTAATCTACAGTAAAATCTGTAGCCCTAAGTGGTTGAGATATTTTACTAAATAGCAATAAAGGGAACGAGTATGCAATCTCTCTTTATAAGGATTATCCTATCTTAATAGGGTAGTCCTTTACACAATTGTGCGCAAGGCTAAGTTCTTTAATTTCTAGATAGGTAGATTAGTTCTGCTCTGCATTGGCTTCTTTAAGTCCTTTAAGGTGGAGCTATGCCTTTCGACAACACACCATTTTGCTCAGAACTACTTGGCATAGTGAACTAAGTCATTATTCTAACTGACTTCATATATCTGGCAAACGGACCTGTTAAAGTCTTGAAACATCATGTTTGCCATGATATTCTCCTCCATAGTCAAATATGACTATCTTGATAAATTTTCTCAACTGGTTCTCAACCTTCTGACTTTAAGTAAGAACACATGACTTTGATGTGAAAAATCACCAAGACATGTCAGAATACCTTATAATTGCACTATGCAATTATATGAGGTCTACTGAAATCTTTATGTATCAGACTCGACAAGTTAGAAGTATGAGTTGACCCTAATGTCCTTATTAGTCAACTTACCTCTGTGATCGTCAGTACCTGTTCCAGATCATCGTAATCTAGAATTGAAAAATGTTTTCCCTAATCACTCTCTCAATCCTAGCTCTGGAAATGTGACTTAACCTTTATGTCACACCATGTATGACTTTTCATTCATCAGGTCCTTCATACCTTGTTCAGCATGATACGAAGAAGTGTATATCTAATCCGGGATAAGACACACTCTATACAAACTGTATGACAAGAAAGTTGCATCTTTATGTTTTGCATTAAACCACAACTGTATAACAGAAGTACTAATTGCAAAATGTCAACCTTCAGTGTCCTTAATCGATCAAAAGATCACATATAAAATGTGTCGTGTGTATCCTAATGAATCTTACTATAAAGTTCAGTATATACACCCCTTATAGATATTACTTCCACATCTTTACTGCTGTGCACCATCAGTTCCTCCTTCCCTTTATTTGGCTTTATCCTGGATATGAATTACTGCATTGTGGGACCATCTTGATCAGATGTTCCATTAAATAGTCACTTATACTTAATGCGACTATCGTAAATTAAATTCATAATTGATAAACCAAAGAGTAACCTGATGGTCACAGTCTTCCTTTAAACCTCATACTACCGGTTTCATTATGTCCTTGGACATTTACCAGAACTGGTTTGACCAGGATCAGCAAGTGGAGAAGATTTGAGCTTTCTACCTTTGAACTTAATGAGCTTCATCTTTGTTTTCTCTTAAGCTGCTTCCAGGACTGTAGGAGTAACTACTGTAGTTTCTCCACCTTAGCAACACAATGGGATATCAAAGCATTGAAGTCTCAATATTTTCACCTACTGTGAAAATGAATTATTCTCGATAAGCTCTCCATTACTCCCCTTTTTCTTTGTATACTTTATGGAGAATAATACTTTCATTAAGGCACATGTCTCAACACCAGATGAGACTATATACCTCTGGGAGACTTTATCAAGAAACTCCTTCGCTATATTTGTGTTCGGAAGTTCACTTTGCAGATAGTTAGGTACGGATTCTTAATGGTCATAAGATATAATCTGTTAGACCGATTCTAGGCTTCATAGGCTACTTTATGAGCTATCGAGCTCATGGATGTAATTGGAGATGGCTTACCCATCCATATGGCCATTTCAACTACACCTATCTCCGTGGCCTTCAAAACATCCTCCGTCCAATTTTCGTCTAATCCTTTATATTGAAACCAGCAAGGGTTTCAATGACGACACTGATTTAGTTGACTGAAAAGGTGACTACATGATGATGATCTTTAAATTAGCACAAATGTAGGACAACAACAATACTAAAGCCATTGATAGTATCTTATGAAACACCTTTGGGCTGAATACATAATATATGCAATTAGACTTTCACACATAGCGATCGGAGTATAAACTATCAACTCTGATGACACTACCACCTTAGGGTGAATAGATCATTTAAGCAATAACCTTCCTCCATCTAATGCCTTCATGTACATCTCACAATTTTATGTAAGGCCAACACCTCTGGGCAGAATAACCAAACATAAAATCAGAGACATCCCCCAACATGTAAGCAAAGCAATTCAAAATACTGACTCGAAAGGCCATTTTGGTGACTACATTCTCACCAGCATCCAAAAAACTCCGCAAACACAAGGGATACATCTTTATGTCATCCTCACATCTTTATGGGCATACCATATGTGACAATGTAATCTCAATAAATGCAAAAATCCTAATGCACAATCTCATTGCCACACACACGTGCTGAAGACATTTTTCGAAAACTTGATTCGAGACTTTCGTGAACGAAAAATCTCAATAGAGTGACTATCGTGTGTCACCGGATACTGAACCAACCTTCTGAGATATGACAATGCCATGTATCTCCCTTATGGCAAGTTCATTGCACAAAAATTCACTCAAAAATGGCTTCAGAATGTCTCAATTCCTATTTCCGATTGATTATCATGCAATCTCGAACACTAAAAATGAGACCTGAGACACGACACCTCATGTATCTCCCTCATACGAAGTCCGAAGCATGAAAATTCAATCGAAATCGGATTCAGAATACCTCAATTTAATTTTCTGGAGCTAAACTTTAATTTATTACAAATGTAATAAATCCATAAAATAGAAAAAGGTTATTTTATAAATTTCCCGGACCCAAAAACTGACCCAAAACACCCCGGGAAAGCTTTAAGGGAAATTTGGAATTTTTGGGTTTTTTTTAATTAAGAACACTGTAGCTGTACGTCAGCCGCCGACATCACAGCTGACGTCGGTGCGCGTGATGGCAATGCGCACAGCCAGACGCACTGGATCCGCGCCTGGCTCGCGCTCTGCACGCCCTCCACGCGCACGACGCGCGGTGAATATGCGGGGCGTGCCAGACACGTGTCACCCATCCGCCTAGCCACGTGTGGGCTGCGTGAACGGCACGGATGGGCGCGTGCGACACACGCGTCCGCCGTTCCACGCAGGTCGGTGAGGAGCCAGTCGCTCCGTGGAGCGACATGTCGCGCCGCGGTTGGCGCGTGCGACGCATGCGCCATCTGGACGGGCGTGCCCCACGTCCTGGAACAGTGTCAGGCTCGTGTACCACACACGCCTAACGGTCTTCCTCATCTCCGACGCCGGAGGTGATTTTCGATGTCCCGGAACTCCGTTTGGCCCGTTTTCAACCCATTTTCAGTAGCTAGCCTTATGTATACTACTTTTACATAATCAATCACGCAAAAAAGCTGAAAAACGAATAAAAAACAACGGAAAATCAAAAAGAGATAAAAACCGAAAAACCTTCGTTTCCGGCAATCCGATCACGTAACCACTCTGATACCACGTGTTAGTACGTAGAGGAGACCTTATTACGTACCCCAGGATCACGTGAAAAAATCAAAAACGAAGGTAATGCGGAATACCTGCATTCGGTCCCATCTCAAATTCCGATGCCGATTTCGAGCTCTAAACCTCTGCGAATCTCCCGGGTCCTTTAGTGAAAAGCGCTCACCGACTCACAGGCTAGGCCTTTTTACAGTTTCCTCGGCGTTCCGAGCTTCCTTAACGAGTCAGGAAGCTTATGCTTGTGAACGTTCTCTTGAGCAACTGCAGGAGATCTAACCTATATATAACTTCCATATCGGGCTTCCCCATCACAAGGCCGATATGGATCCGGTCCACATTGATCGGGACCTATTTTCTACCCAGACTTCGACTTATTAATTTAGATCATTTATTGGGTCACTTTATTATCTTTATCCGGATCAAATGGTACAACTTAACTGGTAATTTGTTTAAAAACCAAAATTGTAATTAATGTTAGTCAACTTTAGAGACATTAACAAAATTGCCCAAAGGGTAAAAATGTCTAACAGATAAGACAACGGCAGGGTACTGTATAATGCCGAACGTATAGGTATAGCAAATGATTGTGGAGATAAGCTGCTTTTAATTTACATCTACTTCTACCCATGTGCTTGCTTGCACACAGGAATTTGTACCAGCCTATCGGGTTGTACAAACACGTGCTTGCTTCTATGACTTGATTCATCATTTGGATGTTCTCGGGGAACCTTTGATAAACTATTAAAATAAAGAAGGTTTGTATTCATCGTATATCTACATTTTCATTTATTTCTGCTGTACCTACCGCACCAAAAGAACTAGAATCCACTTGCATCCTATCTCAATTTCAGATGTTTCAGTAAAGTATAAATATTATTATCAATATGTTCAATTGGATCACATTTTGTAGATTATTATTAGTTTCTTTTAAATTCAAATTATTTATAAAATGTTTGAATAAATTAAAATTATTCTTCTTTTTAAAAAATCTTATAAAATGAAAATCTGATATGTGCTTGAGGATTGTATTTTTACCAATTATTCTTGTACATAATTATTGAAAATTTAGACTTTTTGATGAATTGATACCTTTTATCTTTTATGTTATATACAGATAAGGACTTAACATATTTGATAATTATAATATTTCAAATTATTGTATCAATCATTTTTTTTTATGTTGTTTCTTATGCTGTATAAGAAAAGAGATTTTCAAACTCTGCAACATCCCGTCTGCGCTTAAAAATTTCGAGGAAGAATACCGGTAAAGGAGATATTTCCACCAAAATATAAAATATAAATATTATATTATATTTTTTAATTTAAAAACACATTAAATTATAAAAATGTAGGCTTTGTCTAGCCTTTAAAACATTTTTTCATTTTTATGTTAATTTCGTGAGAAACATGATAATATTTGTTATTTGATAACTTCTTTATATGGAATAAATATGTTTATAAACTATAATAAATAAGTTAAAATTTTAATTTTACAATTTTGGTTGGATTTTTTTAATAGAATGATTTTAAAAATGAATCATAAATAAAAAATTGATATGTGAGTTCAGATTCTACAAAAAAAAAATCAACCAAAAAATGTCTATATCTCTAACTTCTAAGAATATTTACAAAGCAGAAAAAAAAGAACTCCGTACCTAAGAGAAAAAAGGCACAAGAGCAAACTCTCTCATATTTTTTTCCTATTTATTAAAAAAAAGACATTAGAGTCTCCTTTTTATTAAAATTAAACTTTCTAGTTATAATTAATACAATTAGATAAATTAAAATTTTTAAATTTATTTTTAATTCTCCGAATAAATTATTATAATCATAGATCAATATTCATATATAAAAACATATTATAACTACTCAAATACGAAAAAATGTTAAAGTGATTTGACTCAACTTATCGATACATGATTATAATATATAATTTAATTCTTTGTCATCTAATGCTCTAATTAGATATAGAGTACGTAATCGATTTTGTTAATTAGCAATTGATTTATAATTTAGATTTAAAAACAATCTTTTCAAATGTCAATTTACTCTAGCTACAGTTTTTTTTAATCAATAATAATTAAGAATAATGGAATATTCCCTCTAATTATTTTATAATGATGAATCCTTTATTGACTTACTCAATTATCTCTAAATGATTCATACTAAGTACTACCGATTGAGCTACCATAAATAGAGTAGGCTGTAAACAGCATTAGAATAGAGTAATTTTCACATAAAATACTTTAATAATCTCAAGTTTAAAGATCATTTATGTAATTATTATAATAAGAAAATTAAAAAATACATAAGTAATATTATATTTGGGATCCTCATAATCAGGTCAATTCAATAAAATTATTCTTTAATAAACATTTATACATTTATTTAAATATCTTTATACTTTAATTGGTAATATTAATTACTTTCTTTATAAGAAAGAAATTAAATGTGTACTAATTTTACAGCTATTTCAATATCTTATCTTGATGAACTACAACTAGAAATAATTTAGGAATAATACATAAATACAAATTGAATCTCATAATTATGATCTTGTTATAATTTCAATTGTAAAGAAATTATTACAAAGAGCTTACCTTTAGTTTTAAAATATCAAATATGATTAACAAAAATATATAAAGATAAATAGTACCTTTAATTAGTTATATCACAAAATTTATAACCAACCAATTAACTATAAGGTATACACAAACAATCTCCCATTTGTACTAAGTTAATCACTTAGGTATCTTAAACCAAATTCCTAAATGATAATTATGCTAATGTTAAGACAGTGGCTTACTGAGAGAATTATACAAAATTCTCTATAGTAATACATACTTAAATATTATAACCCTCTTTCTAATTATCATCATAATTAAGAGAAATTGTCTAAATAGATAGTCATATTGTTAATGAGAACTTAACTCCTTTAACAAGCACAATGGCTCTAATTTTCTAAAATACATTATTGTTTCAACAATGCAATAACTATATCAAGTTTATTAAAGAACTTATTGGTCCAGATAATCATTTCTACTAAATGAAAATTTTATTATGACTTTATTAGCAATAAATGCTATATTGGAACCATTATAATATCTAAATAACATTACTCTAAGTACAATATACCTTAACTAAGAATTAAAGTTAATAACCACATGATCTAAAACTCAAATATCAACTTATACGTAAATAACAAATATCTTTAATACTTTAAAGGTATAAGATATCTCACATATGATTTATGTACTTAAACTAGATTAGGTGAATAACTTTTATATCTAATTCTCATAATCAAGTTGTTATTTTTCATATCTAATAACAGTTATCTTAGACTATCATGTTTTTAACAATTAAAAATATGAATTTTTTTCTTTGTGACTTGTATGTCTTTACACCCACTATAGAATGCAACTATACTCCTAACTTTCTTGCAGACATGATAAATCCATAATCATCTTTAAGACAAATTCTTTGAATTCATCATAAAAGTTAATCATTCAACATTTGATAACATTTTAACTATATATCAAATGAATCAATAGAGGCATTAGTCTCAGTTAGATGTATTTTCATGAGATTTTAACTTTTCAAACTTAATCTTTCTCCTACAACTTATTTTGAGAACCACTCTCCAATAAGTATTCATTGAAACAAACATTTTGTTTATTGGAGTTTGTAAGATCATAAATAGCCTTTTTAAATATCTTGTAATTTTCTATTATCCAATTTAGTCCTACACTTATTGAATAATACATGCTTTATATAAGCATCATATTTCAAAATCATTAATTTTATCTCTTTTAAATTCTTATCATTCCATATTTATACGTAATCTTTTTAATTGATTTAATTTGAACTAACAAAGGTTAATTATTATACTAGGCATATTCATAGAAGAAATAAATATTTTAAAAAAAATTAAGCAATAAATATTAAATTATACAATATCTTATATTGTGCACTCCTCCCTACACAAACCTATACCATTAGAGAATTTAGCATGAAGATAGTAACTAGAAAATACCATTTCCTATAGATAATTGAGGAAATTTATTTCTACCTAGATCAATCTCATCAAAGTGCTTCAATATTCTCAATACTTAAAATTCTACTTAGATTTAAACAATTTAAACTTTTTAAAATCTTAAATTAATATTTCATTTAATACCTATAACTATATCACATAAAGTCATTAACAAATCTAATGAAATACAAATATCATCATTTTATGAATTTTTTATACATCCAACACACCATATATATATATATATAATTTAACAATTTAGTACCATCGTCATCCTTTTAATAAGGTTGATTTGGTTATTTTTTCAAACCAACAAGCTTTACAAGTTTTAAGAAATTCATAATCAAAAGGATACATATACCCTTGTAGACAATTTTATGATTATCATTATGATGATTTAACTAGCACTGAATAAAAGGGTAGTCTCAGTTATCTAACATTGTATTCATGTTAATCATATTAAGCATAAATCTCATTTAATCCAACATATACAAATTGTTTGTATAAACTCGAATTAACTACTTTTAATTAGCTATTATTTCTTATTATGCCTTCAACGTTGTAATAATGTTAAATCTAGATTCAATATCAAATACTTAAAAGCATGAATCAGAAATATATATGATCTCTACCATCTCATGTATTGACAAGAAAAATCATGTAATTATTTTCTTCTTATGATAACTATTATCATATTGTGGAAAATTCCTTTAATTGTAGTCTAAATATATATTTTTAGTTACTTAAATTAAGTGACACAATTTCACCAAAACATTGTACCTTTTAACTTTATGTAATTATTTGAATTGTGTTATCATGGTATTAGAATTTGCCTTACATATTTCCTTAATTTTATAAGACATTAGTTAACTCAAAATATCATTACATTTTATCATCTATGCGATATTGACGTATTTTTAAAACTGTCACTAAATCATTAATAGAGATTAATAGAAAAATCACATAATGGACAAATAACTCTCAAACCTAGCTTATGTCTAAGAACTTTGTTTCATTAAATCTTAAGAACAACTACTAAAATAAGTTAATTTCTACTCAGGACAAAATAAATGTAAGAAAGTGAATAGTTGGTTATATGTCATGAGAACCAAATATAAGATTAAGACTTTAACCATTTGTTTAGTTACTCTTACTATTTTAATGGAAATAATAACTCTTACTACTATTCAGAAAGAATACTCTAATCTTGCTAACAAACTAATTCAAATTTAGTTGATATTAAGTTTGGTCTATAAACCAACTAAACTTAAATTAGGTAGATAACAACTATATTAATCTCATCTTATATGATTACTAGATTTGTTAGGTAAAAACACTTTTCAAAATATATCTTATATATTATTCCCAAGATGACCTCTAAATTCATATGATCATAAGTTTTTTCATCCAAGTAACACAAAATTAGTTAAGTAAGACCCATTGTTTTAAGGCTAAGCATATTTGGGTTAAAACAACTTTGATTTTGCTTAACAAGCCTAATAATAAATAGAAATCTAGTTTAGTCTTATAATAGTGGAAGGTAACAATTATATTTTTAACATACACTTAATATTTTAAATAAGAGATGCAACTTTTGATGGTCTTATCATACAAACATTTCATATAAAATGTCATATAATTTAAATATGCAATTTCTCTTGCACATATAATTAAATTACAAGCATAAAACAATATTTGATTATAATTATCAATATAATCTCTATAGTCTAAAATAACATTTACAACTCTTTGGCTAATTAAATTAGATTAAACCAATGATTCTTAAATAAACCAAATTTTTATTCAAACTAAAAATTAAAATTGATTTAAAAATAATTTTCAAGTTCAATTGAAAACCATTTATAATAAATTAGATTAAACCAATGATTCTTAAATAAATCAAATATGTATTCCAAATAAAAACTAAATTTGATTTTAAAACAATTTTCAAATTCAATTGAAAACCATTCCCAACTATCTTAACTCCTTTAATGAATTTAATTAAAAATTCATTAAATTAATCTTCTTAGTTATTATTTTTTAGAAAAAATTTTCTTCAAAATTTTATAAATAACACATTTTTATCCACTTAAAACACAATTTGTATTCTAATTAGAAATAATTTTTCCTTAATTAGAAAAATATATTTTTAATATCAAGAAGTCAAAATTAAATAAAATATTTTAATTTAATTAAGAAAGTCTATTATATTATTTTAGAGATTAATTTTCTCAATTATATTAAAATAATTCTTTAATAAATTAGAAAATTATTTTTCTAAAATATCAAAGAAGGATCTTTTTATTAATTAATAAACGAAAACATTTCCAAATTTAATCAAAAAATAAATTTTCTAATTAATTGATAAAATTATTATTTAAATTAATAAAGAAACAGTTTCTAATTAAAATAAAATAATAAACTTAATTCATTTACTTTATTTCAATTTATTAATTACTTAAAATATTTTCTTAATTTTAAAGGAGTATAATTAATTAATTATTTAATTATAATCAAATTGAAATTTAATTAATTTAATATTTAGAAAATAATTTTCTAAAATATTAATTAGGAGTCAATTTAATTATTGATCTCAATCAAATTAAAATAATTAATTTAATTTTAAAAATAATATCTCATCTTAATTAATATAATCTTATTATACTAATAATATCTAACGTAATCTATCTATAAAAGATAACTCGTTTAACTTTTGCTTGATTTTAATTATTGATTTAACAACTAATTTAATTTAATAGTTCAACTCTTCCCTTAAAAAAAAAGACAACCATTTCAATAATATGAAAAGAAAGACAACCAATGAATACATAAACAAATGAGAAGTTTATATAATTATTCATTTCAATGCGAAGCATAAAGCTAATGATTATATTTTGTATCATTGTCACATACATAGCCTTTATATAAATAGCTAAGGAGACAGAGGATTTCAAGAGAGTATATATAATTTTCAATTTTAATAATCCAATGCCATCTTTTTTAATTCCTTTAATTTTAAAAAAATAAACAGGAGGAAAAAGAAATTAATTTTTGCCTCCTTTTTATGTGAATCGGAGGAATTACGAATCACCTCTAAATTGGGGTTGGAGTATGTAGAGAGTGAGATAGAAGTTTTGGAAGAGAAAAAACTCTTACATTTTGTATTAATGCTGTGGAGTTTATATACACAAACTGTACAATAAAAAGGAATAAAATATGTACGTAACGCATATTCTAACTAACTACTGACAAGTATGAAGACGCAAAGGTGTAACAATCTGTACAAAGTGTAAAGGAATAAAAATGATTGTACTAGTGAGAGTGTAGCGGGAGCGCAGCAGTGGTCTGTGGGTGTCGCTGGTGTGGTCTGTGAATGCTGATGGTGTTGGGGAAAAATGTGGATGCTACAGCCCCTCCTCAAGTTGGAGGTTGAGTAACCCCAACTTGGCAAGGATAGCAGAGAGGGAGTGCCGGGGGAGAGCTTTGGTGAAGGCATCTGCTAATTGATGTTTGGAGGATAAGTGGGTCGTTTGAATGAAACCTTCACGGACAGCATTGCGAACTAAACGACAGTCGATGTCGAGATGCTTTGTGCGTTCGTGGTGTTGGAATTATGCCCATGACCCAATCATTATGTAATAGATTGAACACTTTAATTTTGTGATTATTAACTTTGTGTAATAACATGACAAATATTTTTATCATATTATGCTTATTGTTTTTATTATAATATGATAAGTCCTTGATTAAATTTATACACTTGCCA
>JANITW010000003.1:32931565-32945482 GCA_027564335.1 Erythroxylum williamsii
CTTCTATACCAATCTAGATAGATTCGTCAAAATGGCCTTTATGAAAGTTATAAATCTTCCTTTTCATCTTTCCAACAATATATAGTATGAAAACTATGGACATCTGAGCTGAAAGTCAGGGTCCTTATAAGGGAAGATGTTCAAAAGTAAAATTTACTTCTTCTGCCTTTTTGCTTCTTCTGTGATGACGTCATTGATGACGTCATCTTCTTCTGTGTTTTGTTTCTTTTTAGTTTTCCTTTTTCTGTGATGACGTCATTGATGACATCATCTTCTTTTGTGTTTTGTATCATCTGTGTTTTTCTTTTTCTTAGTTTTGCTTATTTTGTCTTTTTGCTTCTTCTGTGATGATGCCATCTTCTTTTTTGTTTTGTTCGTTTCTTCTGTGTGTTTGTATCTTCTGCCTTTTGTATCATCTTCTTTTATATCTTCTGTGTTTTGTATCGTCTGCTTTTTGTATCTTCTGTGTTTTCGTCTACCTTTTGTATCTTCTGTGTTTTGTATCATTTACCTTTTTATCTTCTGTGTTTTGTTCCTTCTGTGCTTTGCTGACGCGTCTTCTTCTGTGTTTTGCTGACGCGTCTTCTTCTGTGTTTTACTTACGCGTCTTCTTCTATGTTTTGCTGACGCGTCTTCTTCTGTGTTTTGCTAACGCTTCTTCTTCTGTGTTTTGCTGACACGTCTTCTTCTGTGTTTTGCTTCTTCTGGGTTACTGTTCATAAACTTCTTTTAGGTTACTGTTTATGAACTTCTTCTGCCTTTTTCTATCTTCTGTGTTTTGCCGACTCGCTTCTTCTATCTTTTGCTTCTTTTGGGTTACTGTTCATAAACTTCTTCTGTGTTTTGTTTCTTCCTTTTTTCTACATGGCTTATCTTCTGTTCCATTTCTGGTCCTTCAAACGATAAAATCCGTCCTTATGTCTTGGTGAAAGTTGTTGGCCGACGAGTCCAATTAGGTTTGAGCCTAAAAAATGTTTAATCCCTGAATGGAAGTTAGGCACAGTACACTATTTTTGAATGTGAACAATCCGATAATATTTGAGACATATCTTCTGATGTACTGAACTAAATGCAATGATTCTGGTATCGGTGGAAAGAGAAGTTATAGAGGAATACTTTTCTAGTAGAGAGTTCGATCAAATTACCTCAGTTCCACCTTCTGATTGAGTAAGAATAGTAGATTCGAAAGGGTGTTTTGGAAAAATCTTAAAGTAAGCCAATGAGTAATGAATTATGATTTCAATAGTTTTAGTGAGGTATAAACCTAAGTATAAATCATACTTGGATGAGTTTTGATATGGAATCGAGTTTACGATGAAAATTGACAAAAGTACCCCGGAATTGTTATGGAACATGCATTGTATTGCATTAATGAATATTTGTGTATTTGTGCAAAAATGTGATTTGTGTAAATGTATTGTGTATGTTATAGAGGAGCAACTGGAACATCAACCTCTAGACGTTGCCGGATCTTCCAGGCATTGTTTCGGGAGAAACTTGTGAGTAATATAGGCGGTCTCACTTAATTACTTGCTTGTTTAGATAATATTTTGAATAATGAATGAATGAGATTTGATTGAGAATTCTAGACAGAAGGTCCAATGACTGTGAAATGTGGATTGAGATATTGAAGTGTGGCTTGAATGTGAATGTGGAGACCTAAATACTTATAATTTGAACGATTGCGGTACATGCATCCCATTCATGAATGCATGAAATATAATAGTAGTTATGACCAGAGTAGCCAACGATCAGAGCTTAAAGCTCAACGTGTGGAAAAGAGCCTCGAGCTCAAAATGTGTTTCAGAGCCTCTGGCTCAACGTATAATGAGCCTTGTATCCTCTTCGGATAAGGGACAGTTATTAATGAGCCCGATATCCAAAATGGATATGGGACTGTTCAGAAACTTAGTCACAACAACGTAACAATTGGAAAAGAGTCTTATGAATATTTCATATGCATTTGGTTATGTATGTTTGATTGATAAAAATGCATAATTTGCTTCTTTTTAAGTGAAAATGTAATACTTATGTAAAGTGCAAAAATGTGAAATAATTGCTATGTGAATTGATGTGCTGCATGAATTGAGTGAACCATCGATGATGGTTATCTCATTGAGTTCACAAAACTCACCAAAATTATAACGTTGTCTTTTCAGGACTGAGAGACGACCCTTATTACTGAGAGGCTCCACTACCGTGTAGATTGGGCTTTTACAAGTGAAATCATAGTTCAAAGGTCGGTCAACTGGGATTTTTAGATGACTTGGATAGATTTGATGTATCTTCCTCTTTCATGTAGTACTTTTGTACTAGGTTTTGTTAATGTACTTGTAGAAGAAGTTGAAAGACAATGTAGACCCTGTTATGTGAGAAATGAAATGAGGAAAAAGTTGGTTTTAAATTTTTGTGATTTTCTATTGATGCTTAGTAAGTGAGGAATGATATGATGCCATATGAAGTGAAGGAAATGATTGAACATAGCTAGCCCTTATCGTAAGATATGTACCGGAATGACCTCCGGGCGTCCTGATGGATACCCTGCGGTAAGGGGGCATTACATGGAGATTAATCAAACAGAAGATGGGACTTTTATATCTCAAAAGAAGTATGCAGCTGATCTCTTTCGAAGATTTAACATGCAAAATTGTAACTCTACGATAACTCCAGTGAATGTTAGTAAATAGTTACAAGCCAATGATGTTTCAGAACCTATAGATGGAAAATTCTATAGAAGCTTAGTGGGTAGACTGATTTATTTATGTCATATAAGGCCAGATATAGCCTTTTCTGTTCGTGTTGTTTCTGGATCCATGCACGGTCCTTCTAAACAATATCTTGGAGCAGGTAAAAGAATTCTACGGTATGTTGTCGAAACTATGAATTTTGGACTTTGGTATACTACAAGCTCAACTTTCAAGTAAAAAGGCTTTACAAACAGTGATTGGGAAAATTCTATTGAAGATAGAGGAAGTATTTTAGGTCAAGTATTTATTCTTGACTTATAGGTAGTATCTTGGAGCTAAAAAAAACAACTGACAACAGGTTTGTCATCAACAGAAGCAAAATACATGGCTACAACTGCATCAGCTTATCAAGTTGTTTGGCTTCGAAGGTTACTGAAGGATCTTAACCAGGAACAAAAGGAAGCGACTGAAATTTTCTCTAATAACAAGTCCACAATTTCAATGTTAAAAAATCCAGCTTTTCGTGGGAGAACTAAACACATAGACACTCGTCATCACTTCATTTGGGAGTTAGTTGCAAATGAGCAAATTGTCTTGACTTATTGCAACACCGAAGAACAACTCGTAGATGTTCTGACTAAGGAACTTTCATTCAAAAAGCATGCTTATTTCTACTAATATTTTGGTATATGTGATTTTGAATCAAGGGAGAGTGTTAGAAATTGATTCAAAATTGACAGCTTATGTTTACATTGTTTAGTTGCTAAAAACACTACTATTTAATCTCATTGCTTGTTGAGTCAGAGAACATTATTGATAGTGCCGTATTTCTCTATTGTTACTATTATTGCATGACTATAAATAAGCCATCAATTTTCTTTCGTGATAATCGAATAAGAGAGCTTTTCTTCTTCACTCAATCTTTTGGCATTTTCTATTTCTATTTTAGGTTGATATAAAATTGTAGATATCAAGTAGTTTTCTGTTTCGGGCCAACGTTTTGCCACATAAACAAAAACCAAACTGAAAAAAGATGTATCAAAACACAACTATAGCTTTCTTTTGCTGGGTGCAATCCTTTCAATGAAATTTGACCAAAAACACTCTTCACTCCTCTTCAAATCTCAAGAAGTGAAGAAGATAAGGGTGTGTTTATTGATATTAATACTGAGCCCTTGTTTGAGAGAGAAAGATGAAAGAGGGAAGAAAGAAAATGAGAGCATGGGGGCACCATTCTTAAGTTTGTCTAACATTTAATAAAAATAGAGGATCCACGTTTAATAATAAAAAATATTTTTGTTTATTTAATTAAAGTCTAATTCTCACTAGCACGGCAAAGAGACCTACTCATTTTAATAAAAAACTGTTTTTCGAGTATTATGTCAGTGCATGTCAACATTGAAGTGGTATAAGGGATTTATCTATTTTAATAACAATTATATTTTAAATGCTAAGTTAGCGTTGATTTAATACTTAACATAATCTTTTGAATTTTCTGCTAAGGTGAGATTAAACTTTAACATTTTCCAAATGTTAATGTTATAATTGTTCAATTAAGAATGTTATGGTTAAAAACTTAAGGTCAAAATTAACCCTCTTATTTTATTAAAATTACAAGGGGTAGATATTTCAGTGACAAGTTTGTCAAAAAAAATACACAAAAAATTGGAAGTTTCTTATTCCATAATAGAATTGTCAGTTCGGGAATTCAATCATCCAACTTATATCCATCTTTCCTACTTCAAAATCTGATTTTAGGTAGGTTAGCTTTATCTCAAGAACTTGATTTGAAGAAAAATGAAATTGAGGTTCTTGACATTTTGAACTAACATTGCAGGCACGTAGTATTTTTGTTCTTATTTTTAGAAGGAAAAATTTGAAGAATTGAATGCTCCATAGACCACAGAGTCACATTCATTTCCATATCATTTCATCAAATCCAAGGAGTAATTAGGCCTTAGCCCTAGCTGTCATTATTACATCAGAAGAGAATTTCATGGTTCTTCATTGACTTTCACGCTATTAGGCTACAATAAGCACATCAAGCCAGCTTCTCTTCCAATTGGTTAGTGATGAAGTATCCGTGTTCTTATCTTTTTCCCTTTACTCTCCTTTCTTTTCTTATTTGTACATGGAAGTTGATTACTTTTGTTTTGTGGTATGGTTAAATTGTCACAAGAAAATAAAGCCTAGAGTCTTGAAAGAAAATGATAACCTAGGGTTTATTGCAAACCTTTGTTAAGTAATTGTGATGGCTAGAAACTCTTTGAAGCAAAGAGAAGAAGCTTAAATGATGTAGGTTGAAATACAAAAGTTGGACATCGAAGTAAGTAAAGTTCATAAGGATTTTTTGATTTTTGAATTTTTAATTCATAATTTTCTTATACAAAATTTATATTTCACCATCCAAGTGAAAAATGTATTAACCGACGTAATTTGACACATTAATACCATTAGTAGAGACACTAATGACAAACTATTTTTGTAAAAAATTAAAATTTTGAAAATTTTATTTCTACCTTTTAAAGATCAAGTTATAATTATAAAATTCAATAAAGTTTAAATTTTTTTAGTAATTAAACTAAAATTAATATAATTTAATAAAAATAATACATTTGAACCTCGATTATAACATAACATAAATATGATATTGAAACTTACTTATTGATTAAAGAAAGATAAATATGGGTCACTTTAGTAATAAAATGACGTTATGTTGACAAAAACTCGGTTCCATTATATTTTTGTTTATTTAAAGTTCATTTATAACGCTTTGAAAATGTTAGGATTCAAATTAAAATTTTCAAAATGTTAAGATTCAACTTATATTTTGATAAAAACACTATGGTCCAAAGTGCACTTTTGATCACAAACTATTTTCATCCATCTTTAAAAGAGGGACAAATAGGATCTAACCATATTTGAAGCATTGGACCGACAAAGAAGTGATCTTAAAAGCAAAAAATTGAAAGTAACTTGATGGTCCAAACTTTTAGAAATTGGTTAATGTTGTAATATTTTCACAAGCCAATTCCTTCAAATCTAACAATGGTATAGTGTCACTTACAACCGTAAATTGCAACTTTAGAAGATACCTTTGACAAGTCTAATTAAGAAACAAGACTGCAAGTCTACCTAGAATTATAAATTAATTCTTTAATACTCTCATATTGTTTAAATTTATTAGAAACAATTAGCAGCATCTTATGAGAATAGTTAAAATATTTAATTTAATTGATATTATGAACTTATTTAAATTAAAGGTTTAGTTGTAAACAAAATCTCAATTTTAACTCAATTTTGTAATTCTAGCTCGAACTTTAAAAAGTTAAGCTAAAATGTTCAAACTTTTAATTTGTTATAAAAATAGTCCAAAGTTAAGTTCTCAACGAATGTTATTCATGTGACATAACGCGTCATATTAACGATTTTACCATATATTCAATTTTTTTCCATGTAATTATTTTATTACTTAATAAATTTGGAAAAATAAAAATCTTAATGAACTCTTCCTCATCTATTCTACTTCTCCTGCCTGTTGATGCTCTTCTGCTCCTAACTTCGATCACCTTGGTCCTTCATCCTGATAGAGTAAAGCTACAAGATTCGCTGCAAACCCATCAAACCCAGTTGTTGTATGTTAACAGGTCTTTCTCGCCTAGATTTTATCAAGAATTTAGAGGTAAGGTCAAACTTGTCTTGTCTGCTACAAACTCATCAAAATTAGAAGCTAGAAGCTTTGTTGTAAACCTATAACACTATACTAGGTATGTTCTTGTACTACTTTTCTATTTTTATTTGTTTTTTTTCCACCAATTTGATTGTTTAGTATGTGAGTAGAAGAAGTTGTGTGAAAAAGCATAGTCATGGAATGTAAATATACTCTCTTTTAAACATTAAAAATATAGAAACCAAATGGGAATCCACAATTTTCACTTGATGCATATAATGATTTCATCCATAAAAAAGAACTTAAAGCTGTTAGCAATACAAAAAGTGGTGAAAGTCCAACAAAATCCATCTAGATTCAGTGCCGGTATTCATGAGATAGGAATTTAATCAATTATAACACATTATATGTTTTAATAACTTCATAACAAATACGTTGTCTGCTCTAGAAATTGCTTTTTCGAGTTAGTTCTTATAGGTCTCATGGGTTGTCCAGAGCAAATTTCCACCTAGGCGTATCAGCTTGCTTAGAGCATGAATAATCACATGCAAGATTACATCTTAAACGTCATCCATGGTTTTAGTCACAAAATTTAATCCCGCCCTTGTAATATAAGTTGATACTTCATCCCACATGCTAGTGTTTCTATCCCTAAAATGTTAAAGAGCATACTATTGTTATTGATTTCAACAATAATAGTAAATGAATACTTAATATAGAAGTACATAAGATAAGGACCTACAATGAAAATAAGCTTAAAACTATAACTTAAAGTTAGATCATTGCAATGTAAGTTTGTCCAACTCTTTAAAATAATAGAAATTGCAGGTCCTACACTATCCAATCCTAGATCAAACCACAAGAAGTTGAAAATTCAAAAGGTGTTGAATAAGACAAAAATTATCCTTGTGAGTTTGTAGCTATTGTACTTCACAAATGTTTAGTTTTATGGCTTTGTATTGTTTTAATGTCCAAAATAAAATAATGTGTTTTTTTATTAATGTTATGTTTTTTTGGGTTTACACTACCGACATTCGAACCCATTGGGTTGACTAATCCGATTCGGGGCTTAGTCACAATTAAGGCTCTTCGCCTCTCCCTGCATGTAGGTATGTTTAGTGGGAATCAAATTCGAGAGTTCTTCTCATATGCTCAGCCTGTGTAGCCAACTGAGCCACAACTTGTAGGTTTATTAATGTTATGTTAAACCAAATTGTTTTCACTGAATATCTCATGGCCTTGATCCATATTGACAGGTCCTTATATCAACAATAATCAAATTTGATATCTTTATCTATCCTTATGCAGTATGCTAGAGATTGTTGCTAATGAGTTATACCTTGGATGAGATGATTGTGAAAGCTTTAGGTATTTCATTTTTGAATTTTGGCCATAATGGCTACATTGGGAGCATTTATAAAGTAGGATGATGGCACCAATGATTCCCAAAAGGTAATCAAGAAGATACTTGAGATCCTTAGATGAAATTATTAGCTGGGATATAGTGGCTTTTTTTACTTCTATAATAACAACAATTTAGGGAATAAATCTCTTCATAAAAATTTATAAAAGGTCACCGTCTGATTTTTCTCGTGTGGCTCCTCTATTTACATGAAAGTTTTTTTGGTTAATATAGTGTTCTTAATGTCTTACTAGAAAGAAATTTGTAGACCTATGGACTTTCACTTGCGATTAAGTTTTTGTGAGGTTTTGAATACATCTGTAAATCTTACAAAAATTAGTGCTTCAATTGAATGTTTGTACTACAGAAGATAGCTCGTGTTATGACGATTGTCTATCTACTTTCTCTCAAGGCCTAATTAATTAGTTGTATAAATTGATGCTCTGTCTTTCTGAATGCATGACCAACACTTTTAGATGCAAAATAAAGTGAAAATCTTGCTTATACTAATAGGAAACAACAAATTAGAAACTAGCCTCGTGACATTGGATTCTAACGACTCATATTTTTTATGCATCGCTTGTCTAAAGTTTCACCTCTGACTGGACTTTGTACAACTTGATTACATTTACGCAGAAACAATCCATTTTTAACTGGACACTATACAACAAATTAAAAAGACCATTTGTGACCCCAAGGTTTTTGAACTTCTCTACATGATTCGTAGTTTAGTGGTTTTCGTTTTATTTTTCTGATCAATACAACTAGTTTTAGACCTCCAATTACTAATAATCGTTTTTGCATAAAACCATTTATCAGTTTTCTTGTCAGATATTAATTACTCAGATTCCTTTTTCTTGATGTCGAATTGGAATGCTGAAAACTTGAATAGTTTTCCACTTCAAATTTTGAATGCAAAGACCTCTTTTTCAAAGCCAGTATTGAGTTACCATTAACATCAAGGTAAACTTTTGGTCCTCCAACGTTAAGTGATGATTGCTCAAAATTCAACAATTGTGCTTCAACCATTGCACATTCAACAAACAAAGAAGCAAGCCAATCAATAGCAATACGCTCCTGCAATCTGTTTATGTACAACTCCCACTCCTGATTCAAGGATTGGACTACTGCTTCATCCCTACCTTATGTTCGCACTACCATTACAACCCGTTCCCATAACTGGAAATAGAATAACCAATAATTCAGGAGACTGTTAGCTCAAAATTGCTTTATGACATGTCTATCTCATTCTAATACAAAGCATAGAACGTCCTCACCAATCTCGAAGAAAAAGATAACTGGCAAGATAGGCATTGGAGTTTGATACACCATAAAAAGAATTGCAGTTGCAGTAGACAAGCCTATGAAAAAGACTTGATCTAAAAACATTTACAAATACTAGCATCAACATGAAACATAAATTTATATAGTAGTATCAACAAAGAAAAACATGGGCAGAGATCAGAAAATTTACTAAAATTGCATCCCAAACAGCAAAGCATAGTAATCAAATGCCCAGACAAGGAAGGCAACGAGGAAGTAAACAAGCAGAAGGAAGGTCGGAGCTACACAGAAAACCAACAGGGAGAAGAAGAAGAATAATAGATGAACGAAGAGTTCAATAGGTTTTTCTTTTCCCCAAATTAATTAAATTATAAAATAACTAAGTGAAAAAAAAAACAGCAACGAGGTGACAAAGGTATGTTAATAAAGAAATTAATGTCAGGTTATTTTTGCAACAAATTGATAGCCTCTTAAAGCATATTTTGCGATTAACAGAATAGTGTGTAGTCCACAGACTGTTCCCGTCCCCGACCATCCCTAGCTTTTTACATTATTCCGACATGTTTGGAAGAAGCAATCATCCCCTTTTTCAACCTTTAGCCCATTTCCAGTGTTTGGTTTTTTGATTTAACGACACAAAGTCCCAAACTACACAGGTTAAAGTTCCAATTTACTTTTAACAAAAACAAAATATAATAATATTATTGGGAGCCTCAGCCTCTTCCAGGGACCGTCTTTATTAAAGCTAAAGCTGGGGCTGGCCACCTACTCCCGAATTTGTTTATTCCTCCTACAATTGTATGTATCTGTCTTTCTTTCTTTTTCTTTTTACCTGTTCAATAGGACTGCCTGGCTGACTGTTATGTTGTTGATTTCTGCCCACGACGCAAGATCCTTTGTTCTTAAAGTTGACGTGCCCTTTTTTTAGGTTTAATCTCAATGTTCCATATTTTGTAAGGTCCATTTATTTAATAAATAAATATTTCTGGACCAAAATTATGATAAATAAATAAATATTTATAGAACAAAATTATGATAACAGGTCCAACGCACTCACTTCTTCATCGTCAATTCCAACTGGTAAAAAAGCAAAAACAGAAAAAAGATTAACACATCAGCAGCACCACCTTCGAGACTACTTAATAATTATGCATCGCGTATCAATTTAGTTAATTGAAGGATAGTATAGTCTTTTCATCTCATTCATAAAACGCTGCGAAATCCAATCCCATCCACCCAATCACAAGTAAGCTTTCTATTACCAAACTACCCTCCTTATTTCCATTTAATTATATTATCACCACACTTCACTTCACACTCTTTCACAAAACCACTAACCAACCGGCGCAAACTCACTCACTCACCCACCCGCCCCAATGCAGGAGCAAGCTTTCGTCGCAACAATGGCGAAATCACCCACCTCGCTTCTCAAACATTTCACTCTATCCCTCTTGTTCCTATGCTTCTCTTCAATACACGCCTCTCCAAACCCAGATTTCGACGCTCTAATGCAGTTCAAATCCGCTTCCGACACAGCCAACAAGCTCACCAACTGGAACTCCTCAACTGGCCTCTGCAACTGGACCGGAGTTTCATGCATAAATAACAGAATCTCGCGTCTCGTACTCGAAGACCTCCAGCTCAGCGGCTCGTTTCAACCACTTACATCTCTAACCCAACTCCGTGTTCTAAGTCTCAAAAGAAACAATCTTTCTGGTCAACTCCCAAACCTCTCGAACCTCACTGCAGTAAAGCTTCTCTTTTTATCACACAACAAATTTTCCGGCGCTCTTCCGGTGTCTGTTCAAGCTCTGTCAAGACTCTACCGTTTGGATCTTTCCTTTAACAACTTCTCTGGCAGCATTCCCATTGGTGTAATCAACCGATTGAATCATTTGTTAACTCTTCGACTTGAAGGGAACCGGTTCGCTGGCTCAGTATCTGGGTTAAACATTCCACGCTTGGAGGACTTCAATGTGTCCAACAATCATCTCTCCGGTGAGATACCCAAGTCACTTTCGGGCTTCCCGGAGTCGGCTTTTGGTCAGAATTCCGGTCTTTGTGGATCGCCGGTGCAGGCCTGTAAAAGCATCGTATCCGACCCCACAGAACCCGGATCCGACGGAGCCCTTGCGTCGCCGTTAATGCCCGGAAATAGCCCGACAATAGTCTCATCACCGAGCTCGATACCAGCAACAACAACACCAAACAAACCAACGGCAAACACCAACCACAAGAAAGCATCCAAGACAAACCCTTTAGCACTAATAGCTATAATACTCGGGGACGTGTTAGTACTAGCTATGGTCTCTCTACTGCTGTATTGCTACTTTTGGCGTAACTACGCGGCAAAAATGCGGGGTGGGAAAGGTTCAAAGCTTTTGGAAACGGAGAAGATAGTGTACTCTTCAAGTCCGTACCCGAATCAACCAGGCTATGAGAGAGGTAGAATGGTGTTTTTTGAGGGGGTGAAAAGGTTTGAGCTTGAGGACTTGCTTAGAGCGTCGGCGGAGATGTTGGGGAAAGGTGGGTTTGGAACGGCGTACAAGGCGGTGCTGGAGGACGGCAATGTGGTGGCGGTGAAGAGGCTAAAGGATGCGAGTGTTGGTGGGAAGCGGGACTTTGAGCAGCATATGGAGGTTTTAGGGAGAATGAGACATCCTAATTTGGTTAGCTTGAAGGCTTATTACTTTGCGAGAGAGGAGAAGTTGTTGGTCTATGATTACATGCCTAATGGCAGCTTGTTTTGGCTTCTTCATGGTACGTAATTCTAATCTTCCATTAACTCCATTAGGTTCTCATTCTTGCTTTGGATTCGTTTCTTGATCATTGCTATGCTGCGTTACTTAGGCTGGCTTTCCGAAATGCTTTAAGAATCTTGACTAGTTTTTATTTATTTGGGATCATAGACTCGAGGGGGTTGGGTGACCAACTAGAACTAGTTGACCATGGAATAGGACCCCAGACCCAGATCACGACATTCCTGTCCCGCAAGAATACCAGACCACCACCATCTGGCCCTGCACTGCACTACTGCACTGGATGTATAAAAATAAAAAATCTTAAAAAATAAGAGAGCATGAAGATTTATTTGGTGCCCTTAGCTTGCAGCTTAGTTTTTTGGCTCTGTGTTTTTTAGCTTTTGCTTTTGCACCTTTCGATAACTCTTATCCACCGCAGCAGACAAAGGTAAAGTTCCCTTTCTTTGTACAATAAACTACGGCACACCTGCAAGACTTAGCAGCAGATAGATACTTTTACTTTTTGTGACATACTAAAACAAGAAAAAGCCATCAAAGCCAGCTAGACCTGGCTAAGATGAAGCCAAATCTGGAATTTGGGAATTTGATCTCCAGCATCTGAACCTGATGGTGACCCTATCTCTATCATATATACTATTGAAACTTCCACAGGTAACCGAGGACCGGGTCGGACGCCGCTAGACTGGACCACACGACTCAAGATAGCTGCCGGAGCGGCCCGTGGACTGAACTTTGTACACAGCTCTTGCAAAGCCCTTAAACTAGCCCATGGCAACGTAAAGTCCACAAACATCCTTTTAGATAAAACCGGTGACGCACGTGTCTCCGACTTCGGCATCACCCTATTAACTTCACCCTCTACCACCTCAAGAACCAACGGGTACAACGCGCCGGAGGTGTCCTCCGACGGACGCAAACAGACGCAAAGGTCCGACGTCTACTCTTTTGGGGTGTTGTTATTAGAGCTGCTGACTGGGAAGTGCCCGTCGGCGATGGACTGCGGTGGCGTGGTGGATTTGCCGAGGTGGGTGCAATCGGTGGTGAGGGAGGAGTGGACGGCGGAGGTGTTTGACTTGGAACTGATGAGGTATAAGGACATTGAGGAGGAGATGGTTGGGTTGTTGCAGATAGCTATGGCGTGTACTGCCACGGCTGCGGAGCAACGGCCCAGGATGAGCCACGTGGTGAAGATGATTGAGGAAATTCGTGGGGTAGAGGTGTCACCTTGTCACGAAACTTTTGACTCTGTGTCGGACTCGCCTTGCCTGTCCGAGGACACTTGCGGGGCTAGCCAGTAGTTAGTTTTTATTTGCTAAATGTCGCCTTCTCCAAGATATTGTTTTCTTTTTACGGAAGTCTTGTTCTTGAGCTTCATGAACATGTATCATATACGTATTTCTTGAATTTGCTTGGGTTAAAAGATTAGGCGACGCAATGCAATAGGATTAAATGAAGTTTGATGTCATAGCATTATCCTTTTTCATGAGTGAGGCCAAAAGTAGGAAAATTAACTTTTGGCAAAAATCATTAATTCGTTGGAAAAGTAAAGGTGATTGATCATCAAGTCATATTTACATAAATGATGAAGCTGTTCGGACCTAATCTTTTAGGGGGGACTTCCAAGTTTGAGTTTTCACTAGTGATGAGTTGACGAAAGACAAAACAGTTTGGAGAAGATAAGGTTAGCTGAGCTCCATATATCATTCTTTTCAGTTTCCGTTTCCATTTCCATTTCAGGGGCCAAGGGTTCGGCTTATGTCTGTCGAAAGCCCAAGCCTTGATTTCAGGTTAATGGAGAACGATGAAAATAAAAGAAGGTAAAAAGTTGTAAATTAAGGGGATGTTTATTTCTATTTTTATTATTTATTTATTTTTGTTTTCAAAATCAGAAAAAAAAAACTGTTTGTTTGATTTTTTAGTTTTTATTTTTAGTTTTAGTTTCTTCCTGTTTTTAAAAATTATGAAAATTATAAAATGTAGTTTTTGTTTTTGTTTTATAATCTGATTGACTATATTTTTTTATAATCTGATTTATTATCATTTAAATATATATTATTTAATTATTAATAAAAATTATGAATAATTTAATTCAAGATTATATATTTAATAAAT
>JANITW010000003.1:32945582-32963360 GCA_027564335.1 Erythroxylum williamsii
TTGCATGGGATATTACCTTCTGCTAATGGGCCGGAAAGGAGCTTGGGCTTTAGATGCAGAGCTGATCTTCGATGAGTAGACCGATCGACCCGCAAGTCGTCTTGATTGGGTCCGAACCCAGAATGGCCGACCCGACCAAGGCGGTTCCGAAAGATAATGCACTCCCGGATCGAAAGTATATGTATGGTGGGAGAGGCTATCGGCCACGGAGTTTCCTTCCCGATGAATGTGCGATAGATAGGCAGAATCAAAAGTATTAAGAAGCTGTCTAATCTGATGGACGAGGCTTAAATAGCTTGCACTAGGTGAAGTAACATCATTAATCATATCAACTGCATCAATAACATAATTTTATTAATAATTTGTTAATAAATATTATATAAAATATTAAATAAATTTATATAATTAAAAATAATTTATTTTTATGTTTTATTTAAAATGTAATTAAAACACTACAACAAAAAATAGAACTAGAATCAAATGACCAAATTTTACATAAATTGAATTTTTAAAAAAATTAAAAAGGTATAAACTAAAAAAAAAGTAGCATGGTAGCATTTAGAAGCATTTAAAATGAACGGATATAAAATATTTAAAATAAAATTTGAGTGGACAGAAATTAAACGAAACTAAATTTCTTTTTGTTACATATATTATTAAATTAATGATGGCGTCACAAATTATATAATTTTAAGTTGACACGTGGGGTCCATTGTAATTTGTGACTTTCACGTGTACAATAAATTCCATGATTACAATAATTATAATATGATTAAATAAAATATCCCAACTTCCTCAACAACCCTAACTTTTAATACAGTATAATATAATTCTCCATTTCTCCCGACCACAACCATTTGAAGCTGAATAGCTTCCAACATCAATTATTGTCTGAACGTCAACTTCTAATTAAACAAGATTTTTCTTGTTTTATTTTCCATCAACGCAGGAAAGCTCCCCTTCTTCCATGTTGCCTGTGTAAAGGTTGGCTTTATTATTTTTGTGATTGCTTATGAGATTCATATATGATTGTTGTTTGAAATAACTACTTATATTTTGTAAATCGTTTGATCCTATAACCATATACATTTATTGCCAAGATGCAAATGTCTGAGTTGATTGTGATCCATTTTATGGATTCATATAAATGAGATGTCTTGTTGTTTTAAAAAAAAATGCTTATGTCACTTGCAAAAATAATTGGAGCTAGTAGCATCATATGATTAAATTTTGTGGATTTTAGGACTGTTCAATGCTATATGTGCAATAATTGCACTGATAATTCATAAAGCTATGGAATCCCTTTTATCTATTAATACAATATTAAGTTCAAATTATCATTATGTTGTTTGCTATTGTAGGTTAAATTTCCTGCTAAGAACTTCGTAGAGTGATCATAATCCAAGAAGGAGATGCCATAATTATTCAATGAGTTTTTATTTGTAATTAGTTTACAAAATGTTGAGCATAATTTTTAAATTTTGAATTATTTTTAATTTATATTAGAAAATGTGATTTTTTTTAATTGGTACAATGATAAATTTATTGAGAGCACTATCAAAGTTACTCATAAATTAAGGAAAGAAGTATATATATTAACGAAGATGATCAAAGCAAGCAATGATGCAACAAACATAGGTGAAGAGATTGAGTAGGTAAAGCTTACGAAGTAAGACATTAATTTGTTAGCAAAAGAGAAAAAGAGTTGAATTTTATGTTGACAAATATTGTAACAAGATTTGTTGAGTTTTTGATAGGTGTTACTTTTAAGGGTTAATTATTAAAAAGATCTCAAGCTTTACTAAAATTTACAATTATAGCTATGACTTTAAAAAATAGTAATAAAATGTTTAAATTTTTAAGTTTTTTTAAACATCTCGATGTTAGAGTCCCTATTAATACTGCTGATGTGGCTTGATATATGTTCCATGTGGATAATAAGTGGAATATAATCTATTTTTTTCCCTAATCTTTCTCCCCCTTTGTCTCCCATCTTGCATCCGCTTATATCATTTCCACTTTTTTTTTCTCCATCATGCTCTAACAACCTCACACCGTCCTTGTTTCTCCAATGACCTCAGTCCCTCTTTGTTTCTTTGACGACCTCTTTTTTTTATTCTTCCTACATTTGTTTCTTTCCAATGCTCGGGTGCATCTAACTATGAGGTGCTTGTCAAGGTTAATCCTTGCTTCTTAATTTTAATCTTAATTGTATTTTCATTTTCCCCGTTGCATTATTGTTATGGAGCCATATATAAGTCAATAATTTTCATTAATTTTTGTTTCCAACTTTGCAATCTTTTTATTTCAATACCGTTGTGGAGTAACCTCAATTTCGACCTTTGAGGAGGCATTTATATGAATTAATCCTTCATCATAAAAGATAATCATAATCAATCTAGCTTTCGAAATCAGTATAGGTCTTTCTCATACTTACTGCCTAGTAGAAAGATTCCTTTTAACTTGGTTCGTTATTGCTCATAGTTATTGAACACAACTTGGGTTTTGAAATCTTAACTTGCAATAAGTTTGCATGCCACATCTCTAACTTTATATGATATCCAAAAATTATTTTGATAACAAATTATATATTTTCAAAGTCAAAAGTCTAACTTAAACTATCTAATTATGATAATTTTGGATTAATAATTATAATTTCCACTAAGAATCATACACCTAAAAAAACTAACAAACCTATAATATTATTTGATAATTCAAATGGTTTAGAGGTTAGCAAACTCACCATAATGTTTATATATCCTTATTAGATTAAAAAATTTAGATAATTACATCAATAATTTTAGTTATTCAAATTCTAAAATTTTATTTCTTGTTAACCTACACACTAATTTAAGTTTTCAGAATCTATTCTTTCAACTTAAACACTTTATTTTCAAGTTAAGCCAATCCAAATCATTAAATCAATAGACATGAATAATGAAAAGTTTTAATATCTAAAATGATGATATTTGGATAATTATAATAATGTACTTGATAACGACTTTGAATATTTTTGTAGTATATTGATAAATGAAAATTAATAACGATGACATTTAATTTTAGTTTAGGTTTATACTAATTAAGATATCTTTAATAAGTTTTTTATATGTCAACACTTTAAATTGAAGATATTTTGAAACTTCAGGTTCATTATATTCGTAATACCTAGAATTTAATTATGAAATTTACCTATTATATAGGAACTATACCCTTGTAACATTTTAAGAATTAATACAGGATCTATAAGAACATCGTTTAACATTAATTGAGTTTAAGAATTTTTGCAATAACTATGAGATTTCTCATGTTATTATATCCTTACCAATTAACAGTTACATCAACATCCTATTGATCTAATTAGTAACTTTAGGGGGAAAAAAAAGCCTATTATAGCTTTGTTTGATGCATGTTTATGCTTTTTAAAGCATATCTTATTTAATGTTTGTTGTTCTATTTCTACTCCTTATACTTATTTAGATTCATACTTCCATATTTGTATTGTTAAAACTATTTTTTGAAAACTAATGTTAAGGGCAATATTAAAATGAACAAGGATATGGGTGTTAATAAACTTAGTATAGTATATTTAAAAGGAGCATTAAAATATAAAGGATATAGAATAGTATCTATGTTTTACAAATTTTCCAGTGAGTTGATGAGATGTTTAAAAGAGCTAAGCATACGCCATGATAAGGACATGTTGTTAATGATCAACCAAATACAAGAATTAAACCACCACGATGTTGAAGTCATTTATAAGCATGGTCATAAGAATCCTGCAATAAATGGTGAAGAATCTAATTATGATATTGGCAATGACTTTCAAACTAATACTTAGCAGAATATGAGTATCAATGATGAAGAGTTATTCCAAGTTTAAATTGAAAACGATGAAGTAGATTTCATTATTATATAGATGGGTGAATCTAGAGATGCTTTTCAAGTGAAGACAAGAGATGTGTGACTAACAATTAAGAATATTTTATCACAAGAACAAATGAGAATAGATGTACCAAGATTATACATAGTGAGTTTAAATGCGACAATGTACTAGATGGGGTTAGAAGCAGTAGAAAAGATTGTAATGAAGAGGGTGCTTATTTGAAAAAAATATAAAGACAAGAAGGGAGTTTACATGGTTAGTTTAGTCAATATGAGGATAATGATGTTGAATTTTAATCAACAATTTATAGTGATGATAGATACGCAAGACGTCTACACAAATAAGAATTGTATTGCATTTAATCCAAAGGTGGATATGAAGGATTTGTAGTATAAAACTAGCATGGAGTTTAATAATGAAATACAGTAAACGGAAGCAATAAAAAACAATGCAATTACTTATAGATATGATGTTTTAATGGCATGTTTAGGTGTAAGAATGAATGTTGTTTGTGAGCCAAATATCCATTTAGGGTATATATTAGTTGGGTTGGAAATAAAAAAGGTTACTATTAAGCTAGTAAAAAACAAATATAATTGTAGGAAAGTGAAAAGAAAGAAGCAAACTAGTAGGAAATGGATTGAAAATGAAAGTTTACGCACTTTAGGAGGATCCTAAATTAGCCAAATGGTGAAATATTAGATGAAATTCAAAGAAAGTATTTATTACAAGTGACTAAATTCTAATGTTATAGGGCTAAGTAGGAAGCTATTGTGATGCTACAAAGATCTATAGAAGGTCTTTATGTTAAGTTATGGTCTTATAGATAAGAGTTACAACGGGCCAATAAAGATGGACAATTCATTATTCAAACTAAACTTAATGAAAAGTTTGGACAACCAATGAGATTTTATGTGGGATTTAATGCATTAAAGTATGGTTTTCTTAGTGGTTGTAGGAAAGTAATTGGGATAAATGAATGCTTTTTTAAGATATTCCATAGAGATGCTTTATTAGTTGCAGTTGGTTGTGATGAAAGCAATTAATTGTTTCTTATATCTTGGGCTATTATTGAGGGAAAGAATTACCTATTTAGGCATTAATTTTTGAGCATTATTATTGTAGATCTAAACATAAGTGGGAACATATAAACTTTTGTAAACAATAAAAAAAGATAAACTTTAAATATTCATGCATGTGATATTCATTTCTTAATATGCTTTGAATTCTTCTACTTACATTACCTTTTTTATTAGTTATAAGTAGATGCATTAAAGAATCTCCTCTCAGAAGTTGAGCATAGAAAATTTGTCCACTTGTCTATGGAAACTAGTATAGTATTTATAAAGGCCATAAATATAAGAGTTTATTTTGGCAAGTAGTGTGTTGCTCAACGAAAGTAAAATTTAATGAGATAATATAGCAATTGAAGAGTATTTCAAAGAAAGCCTATGATGATTTCAAAGTTAGGATATCAAAGACTTTTGTCAAGGCATTTGCGAGAACAAGATCAAAATGTGAAATAGTTCACAAAAATATATCAAATACATTTAATAGATTCATTTGTGAAGCTCGTACAAAATGTTGATCAATATGTTTAAAGATATCTCAGTCGCCTTAATAACTAGGATTTATGGAAAAAGGGACATGATGCTAATAATGATATATAACCAAAAGTGAGGAAGAAATAGAGGTTATATAATGGGAAGCAAGAAATTTTATCATTAAGAGTAATGGAAATTTAAAATTCAAAGTCACACTTTCCAGATTTAATGTTGATTTACAAGCACAAACCTATTGCTTTGGGATTTAACAAGAATCCTATATAAGCATACAGTGGCTTCTATATAATATCAAAGGGAGGATATTGATGCTTATCTGAGTTGATACTACAAGTGTGAATATTATTTTAATAGTTATCATCATACTTAGAACCTATTGCACTAAGATTGAGGAGCAAGTAAAGCCATTAATTAAGAAATTAATTTGTTAAAAAAATAGAAAAAGATTTAAAATTTATATTAATAAATATTGTAATAAGATTTGTTGTGCGTATGATAGGTGTTACTTTTAAAGGTTAATTATTAAAAAATCTTTAAGTTTACTAAATTTTACAATTATAGCCTTAATTTTAAAACTAGTAATAAAATGTTTTAACTTTTAATTTTTTTAAAATAGTTTGATGTTAGAGTCTCCATTAAGAGAGCTCACGTGGCTTGATATATGTTCCACACGCATAATAAGTGGAATATAATCTAATTTTTTTCCTAATCTTTCTCTCTATCTGTCTGCCATCTTGTATCTGCCTATACCATTTCCTCTTTGTTTCTCCATCAAGCTTTAGTGACCTTATCCCTCCTTGTTTCTTTAATGACCCCAGTCTCTCTTTGTTTCTTTGATGACCTTTCTCCCTTTATTTTTCCTACATTTGTTTCTTTCATGTGCTCTAGATCATCCAACTATGAGGGGTTTGTGAAGGTTAATCTTTGCTTTTTAATTTTAACCTTAACTATATTTGCAATTTCCCCATTGCGTTATTGTTGTGAAATAATTCACAATCATTTTTGTTTCCAATTTTCCAATTTTTCCATTTCATTACCATTATAGAGCAACCTTAATTTTGGCCTCTAAAGAAGCATTTATATGGATTAATCCTTCCTCACATAAGATAATCATAATCAATCTAGCTTTCCAAATCGGTTTTGGTATTTCACATACTTACTACCTAGGAGTAAGAATCCTTTTAACTTTAATGCTCATTATTTTCTATGACTATTGCTTAACTTGGTTACTTATCGCTCACTATTATGGAACACAACTTGGGTTTTAAAATCTTTGCTTGCAATAAGCATGCATGCCACATATGTAACTTTATATGTTATCTAAAAGTTATTTTAATACCACATTATATATTTTTCAAAGTCAAAAGTCTAATTTAAACTATATAATTATGATAATTTTGAATTAATAATCATAATTTAAACTAAGAATCATGTACCTAAACAAAATAATATACCTATAATATTATTTTATAATTCAAATAGATTAGAGGTTAGAAATCTCACCATATTGTTTATATATCCACATTAGATTATAAAATTTAGATAATTGCACCAATACTTTTAGTTATTCAAAGTCTAAAATTTTATTTTTTGTTAACCTACTCACTAATATAAATTTTCAATATCTAAACTTTTAACTTAGGCACTTTATTTTTTGAGTTAAACCAATCAAAATCAATAAATCAATAGACATGAATACTATAAAAGTTTTAATATCTAAATGATTATGTTTGGAAAATTATAATAGTGTACTTGATAACGACATTGAATATTTTTGTAGTATTTTGATATATGAAAATTAATAACAATGAGATTTAATTTGTGTGCATTTTTGTAATAATTAAGACATATTTAATAAGTTTTTATATGTCACCACTTTAAATTGGAGATTTTTTCAAACATCAGATTCATTATATTCGTAAAACCTAAAATTTAATTATGAAATTTAACTGTTATATGGGAACTATACCCTTGTAACTTTTTAAGAATTAGTATAGGATCTATAAGAACAACCTTTAACATTAATTGAGCTTGAAATTTTTTGCAATAATTATGAGAGTTATCATTTCATTATACACTTACCAATTAATGGTTACATCAACACTCTATTGATCTAATTAGTAACTTTAGGAAGAAAAAAAAAAGAAACAACATATTATAGCTTTGTTTGATGCATGTTTATGTTTTAAAAGCATATATTATTGAATGTCTATTGTTCTATTTGTACTCCTTGTACTTATTAAGATTCAAGCTTCCATATGTTTATTATTAATATTATTTGTTGAGAACTAATGTCAAGGGCAAGATTAAAAGGAAGAAGGATATGAATGTTAATGAACTTAGTATACAAGATTTAAAAGGAGCATTTGAAGATAAAGGATATAGAATAGTATTTATGTCTTACAAACTTCCTAATGAGTCAATGAGATGTTTAAAAGAGTTAAGCATACATCATGATAAGGACATGTTGTTAATGATCAACCACATACAAGAATTAAAATACCATAATGTTGAAGTCTTTTATGAGAATGGTCAGAAGAATCCTACAACAAATGATAAAGAATCTAATTCTGATATTGGAAATGACTTTCAAACTAATACTTATTAAAACGTGAGTATGAATAATGAACTGTTACTCCAAGTTTAAATGGAACAAGATGAAGGAGACTTCATTTTTATGCAGATGAGTAAATCTAAAGATGTTTTAATTAAAGACAAGATATGTGCAACTAATGTTGAAGAATATGTTACTATGACAACAAATGAGAATAGATGTACCAAGACTATACATAGTGAGTTTAAATGCAACAATAAACTAGATGGGTTAAAAGCAATAGAAAAGATTGCAATAAAGGGGGGCTTATTTAAAAAAACCACAAAGAAAATAAGGGAGTTCACATGGTTAGTTTAGTGAATATAAGGATAATGATGTTGAATTTCAATCACCAGTTTGTAGTGATGATGGATATGCTAAGCATATGTAAAAACAAGAAATGTATTATATTTAATCCAAACGTGGATATGAACGATTTTCCGTTTAAAATTGGCATGAAGTTTAATAATGAGATACAATTCAGGTAAGCAATTAGAAACTATGCAATTACTTAAAGATATGATGTGTTAATGGCATGATCTGCTGTAAGAATGAAGGCTATTTGTGAGCCATAATATCCATTGAGGGTATATATTAGTTGGGTTGGAAAAAAAGGTTTGGTATTAAGATAGTAAAAAACAAGTATAATTTTAGGAAAGTCAAAAGAAACATGCAAACTATTAGGAAATGAATAGAAAATGAATTTTTACACAAGTGTAGGAGGATCATGAATTAGCCAATTAGTGAAATATTAGATGTTCTTCAAAGAAAGTATTTATTACAAATAATTTATAGGGCTAAATAGAAAGCTATTGTGATGATACAAGGATCTATTGAAGGTCATTATGCTAAGTTATGATCTTATGGATAAGAGTTACAACGGGCCAATATAGATGGGCAATTTATTATTCAAATTGAATTTGATGAAAAGTATAGACAACCAATGTTTAAGAGATTTTATGTGAGATTTAGTGCATTAAAGTATGGTTTGTTTGGTGTTTATAGGAAAATAATTGGGCTAGATGAATGTTTTTTTAAGACATTTCAGGGTGGTGCTTTATCAGTTGCATTTAGTCATGATGAAAACAATCAAATGTTTCATATATGTTGGGTTATTGTGAGGAAGAGAATTAACCATTTTGGCATTAATTTGTGAACATTCTTGCTATATATCTAAACATAAATGTGAACATATGGACTTTTTGAAGTGATAAAAAGGTAAACTTTAAGTATTCATGCATGTGATGTTCATTTCTTAATGTGCTTTGAATTCTTCTAGTTACATTACTATTTTTATTAGTTACAGGGTTTAATGAAAACATTCAGAAATCTCTTCCTAGAAGTTGAGCATAGAAAATGTGTCAACTTATCTATGTAAATTAGTCTAGTATTTATAAAGGCCACATATATAAGAGTTTATTTTGGCAAATGGTGAGTTGCTAAAAAAAGTGGAATTTAATGAGATAATATAGCAGTTGAAGAGTATTTCAAAGAAAGCATATGATGATTTCAAAATTAGGATATCAAAGATTTTTGTCAAGGCATTTACAAACACAAGATCAAAATGTGAAATAATTCACAATAATATATCAAAGACGTTTAATGGATTCATTTGTGTACCTCGTACGAAAAGTTTGATCAATATGTTAGAAGATATTAAAGTTGTATTAATGACTCGAATTTATGAAAAAACGGACATGATGCTCAAATCCAATAATGATATATACCTAAAGTGAGGAAGAAAATAAAGGTTGCATAATAGGAAACAAGGCATTTTATCACCAAGACTAATGGAAATTTGAAAACCAAAGTCACGCGTTTTGTCACAAAAAAACGCCCCTTCATCAAATATTGGCAGTTGTCTAATTAAAAAACCTACATAATCATGATTGGGTCAAATATCACGTGGTTTATCTTAAGAAGGGACAAGAGGTGATTAGTGAATATTTACATTTAATTTCAAGTAATTTGTATCAAATTGGTTGATAATATAACTACTTATGTTTCTACAGGTAGCAAGAGGATATGGGGTAACATTAAGAGAAGTTAATGCAGACATTTATTTTATGGTTTGACACTTAAATACATTTTATACTAATTATACGTAATTGTAAATGATAACATTATGTTTTTTGTATCATAGATGGATGGAATTCAATTTCAAGTACTTTAGCCTCCAAAGAATAATGCAAATACAACTCAATTTTCTAAAATACAATTGACAATTCAACCCAAATTAGTAGGATGATCAAATCAAAGGTGAGAAGATCAAAACAAAAAAAATCTCAAGTTGTTGATGGTAAATCTAATGCACATTTAACCATTTTTTGGTGAATACGGGTATTGTGTTTCTTATGGTTTCATTGAGAATTTAAAGATTGTAGTCACATGGATTGATTGAGAATTTGGAAATTATTATTGCTTATACTAGGTTGAGAATTTAGACATTGTATTAGTTACGCTTTGGTTGAGAATTTGGACAATGTATTAGTTATGCTTTAGTTGATAATTTAGACATTGTATTAGTTATGATTTAGTTGAGAATTTGGACATCGAATTGGTTATGCTTTTATTTAGAATTTGGACATTGTATTAGTTATGCATACTTTAGTTGACATTGTTATATATGCAGTTAGTTTCTTATAGTAATATATTTGTAGTTATTTTCTAATATGGGTTTAATTATGAGAAATTGACAACTAAAATGTCATTCTCAAAGTTACAACTTTTATGGGTTGAAGAGTAAAAATGGCATAATAAAATCAACTCATTATATCCCTAGCATGATGTGTTATGTTACTGTTATAGAAAGTACTCTTCATGCCCATATTGTTTTATAGTGATGTGTTGAGTCATAGCATTTCTATCATAGCTAAAACTTTACATATCTATTGCATTTCCCTATTAACTTCTTACTTTTCTATATGCACAAAATTTAAAGATTATATTTACAGACACAAGATCAAATTAGTAAGTTTTTCTTTTTTCTTTAATATGAACATTACGAAGATAAAAGATATAAGGACACTTATCTTAGTATGTTAGGAGTTATGCATTAGCAATTTGTCATTTCTTAATTGTTTTAGTATGAAAAAGAAGGAATAGAAACCTAAGAATTATTTAAAAATAGCTTGTTTGTACAGTGGGATTATGTGGTAGAATGAAACTATAAACCCTTTGCATTTTCTAAGCCATTATTTCTTAATTATATCTTTAGACATTTTGGATAAGTTGAATCTTCATCTTTATATAAATTTAATACATTGCACGTCGTGCATTGATATTCCTTAATTTGTCATAATCTACATGCAAATTTAGTTAACATAACTCTAAAAACCTATTAGATATAAAAATTGTGTCAATATTGAGCTAAGTACATCAGAAGCCAAAGATATGGTAGTTATACAGGACCTACAAAATAAAGATAAAAACACAAATATTACAATTATGTGAAAATTTCACTATTATATATATATATAGACCTCTTACAAGCAACAAGGAATCTTACAGACAAAACTATTATCTCAACACATAGAAGATTTTTTATATAATTTTTTACAATAACAAACCTTTAACTCATTTAGCAACAATAAATACCTATAAGTCAAATATAATTTGAACATTCATTAAAATTTGTATAGTAGTGACATCGTCAAAATTATAATTGAAATACTTACTTTTGTATTAATGCATTGATAAAAATGTTAACTAATATTAAGATAAGCATTTCATATCTATAACTTTACCTTGTCAATACAATTAGGGTAATCAAGATAAGGAATTTGAATATACATGTAAATTAAAAAGAAATACAATTAATATACCATATATAATAACTATAAGAAATACTAATGTTGTTTTAACTTTGAACATAATGATTTCTCTTGACAAAGTTGAGAATATATCTTTTGCTAAATTATCAAAACAATAATAAACAACATTAATGAATATATTAATGACACATTTACATTCTTCCTATATCAAGTATATACCAAGTGCATAAGCAATAAAAGCTACATATACTTTATTTTTTGACCATATTTGTTTTAATCCTATTATAATGTCATCAAATAAATGTAATAATATAAGCTATCACATACAAATAAATACAACATATCCAATATTTTAAATTTTAAATACAATTACCTCATTTGTTGGTTCAATTTAACCAAATGAGAAGCATTTAAACTTTAAAGAATGACTAAAAAATCATATTGAATTCCATTTTCACTAATAAGGAAGTAGAGACTAGATAAGGCTTTAATAAAGAGAAAAGATGGTATATATAATGAAAAGTTAAGGATTGCAAAAACTAAAGTTACTTTTTGGCATAAAGGCCAAGCTTTGATAAGAACTGAGGACCCTTCTTGACTTGAAGAATATCACCAGAAGTAGTGGCACTAAAGTAAACAAATGTTGAGCCACCTCTCAAGCTAAAAAAAACTTTAATAGCAATCTTCTCTTAGTGAATGGAGCTGTGAAAGTTTCAAAGAACTTTCTTTTCAGTTTTCCAAGCAAGACTGTCCAAATTATCAATCTCAATAGATAATTAAATGTCAAACAAGTGATGCATTCCAAGATTATTACAAACACATAATAGGTAGAACATTTCAGTATGAGTGCGAGACATAAACCATCTCATATCAAACCAAATGGTAGTCATTTTTTTTTTCTGTAAGTAAACTAAATGTTTGCATATAATAATCCAAGAAGGAACTGAGATGTTCTTGATTCTTTAAAAGATCTTATAATCATACTAATAACTTTTTAACAAATTTGTAGGCAACTAATTGTTAATGTTCAACAAAGAATGATTACCAATACATGAAATCATATATAATCAATCATGCAACCAATACATGAAATCATATATAATCAATCATGCACTTTATAACAACCACCTAAGACTATTTATAGTTTTTTAAATCTTTTCCTTTTTTGGATTTAAAAATAGTGCATGTTTAGTAAACATCATTTATAAGAATTTAAAGTGCAAGATTCATTCATCAATATTTGAGGGCATTTATTATTCAATGATTATAACATAATTATCTCTCTTTCTCACTTAAATAAAACATTCCTAGTTAATCTTCGTGACGTGCTGGAGTGTTAGAGCAATAGTATATTCAAGTAACTCTCAATCTACTTAAATATGAAATTAATTGCATTTTTGAGATGAAATTTAAGAACAATAAACTAACATTAATAATTATAGACAAACCTTGACAAATAGAGGCAAGAAGTTTTATGGAAGCTTCCTTGAGAACACGTTCAATGATAATAAGTTGTTGATGAGGTTAAGAACAGGGGGGATGAGGTCACCAGAGAAATAAAGAGGAAAGATGCTGCCAGAGCTTCATGGAGAAATAAAAAGGAAAAGTCTAGGCAGATACAAGATGTGATAAATATGGGGAGAAAGATTCAGAAAAAAGAAACAAATTAGTTTTTTTTTAATAAAAAACAACCTCTTTACTACATAATGATAAGGCTGCGTACTAACGCATATTCCTAGACCTCGTGACTTTGCAAAATTACAATTGGGTGTTAATGATGATGATATTAGGGAAAAAGAACATATTACGTTTTTATCATTTTCTTTTAATTTAATCAATTTAATATTAACTACATAAATTTATTACACAACAAATATGGGAAGAAAGATTGGGGAAAAATTAGGTTTTGTTTTTTAATTTTCTTTTAAGTATTGGGGAAAACGAATCATATTAGATTTTGTGTTTATTTTATTTTATTTTGAATTAATCAATTTAATATTAACTAAATAAATTTCTTACGTAAAAATTATATTTCACTTGCCATCTATGTGAAACATATTTCAGTTGACATGGCATGCAATATTAGCTCCATTAATAAAGACTAACGGCAACTACATTATCTCCATTAATAAAGACTTTAACAGTAGACAATTTTTGAAAAAAATTAAAAATTAAAAATTTTATTATTTATTTTTAAAGTCTGAGCTACAATAATAAAAATTAGTAAATTTTAGAATTTTTTATAATTAACCCTATTTTTAATATATTGTGGCAAATGGCATCTAACTGTAATGTTAAAATTTAAACTTAAATTATAATAAATGTAATGATTGTGCACTTGAACTTCTATTGAACTATATATTGTAAATTTACGTTGATTGTTTTTCCATCATTTGTCAATATTTGTAATTTATAAGAGTACTATATTCAAAATTCATGAATAAAAAGTAGACAACATATCAATATTAATAATATATTTAGAATTCATATACAAAAGTAGCAAACAAATACATATGTAGCCAAAAGTTATGCTAACAATACATCCATCCATAAGTTATGCCAAGAACATATCGATCAAAAAATTATGCCAACAACACATCCATTAAAAAGTTATAGTAACAAAAAATGACAACTTTAATATGGTTGATTATACATCACATTACTTCCCGCGTTTGCACTTGATTGTGAAACTTGCTCTTGTGATGATTTTACCAATGATGCTATCCTCTTGTTTGTTTTAACTTGTAACTATTATGAAATAATAGATTATCCTTTGAACCTTAAAGCCTCCAGTTCAAATGACAACTTGAATGTATGTGAATCAATTTCTCTAAACTTTCTTTTATTGGCATGTGATGAGCAACCAACTTGGAAATGAACATATAAGTGATAATGTTGATTTGGATTTATTTTAAATAATGTAATTAATGAATTTCATAAATGGAACCCATAGTATTGCTTTGTTGACTTATTATAACAATATTATTAACTTGGTTCACACTAGTAACCTATAATAACAAAACATTGTTTAATTATTACAAAAAATATAAATGGATCATAAGTTTGAGGTTTATATACATATGAAGTGCCTCATTTAAGCATGAAAATAATAAGAAATAAAAATTATTGACAGCAATTCCTAAAACAATTCATATTGTAAATTATTTATATAGACAAGCAAGGTTTGTTTGGATTTTTCAATTTTTAGGCTTAATGATTCTCCTTCTTACAGTAATGTGTCTCTTTAGTATGACTCTTTTAGATGGTGAGTGTATTACCTCAGCATTAATTATAGGACACAAAATCTAACCCCTAATAGGTTGCAGTATATAGTCATACAAACTGAGAAATTATTTCATCTTATAGCACTCATCAACAAAAATCTCAACCCTTTTATCTACAATGACGGATAACACTTAGTGCATGTTATTTATGAGCATCTATATAGATCCTTTGCCCAACAAACATAGGTTTATCTACCAATCTTTATAGTATGTTTTATAATCCTTAGAAACTTTTATGCCTTATCTCCATTACAAACTATTTTCCATTGCATTGTATCTTTTTTTATTCTTCTACAACTTTTGCATAATAGTAGGTGCAATATATATGTTCCATCCATGTACAAATTGTCTCATATCTTTATGTATTCTTATCACAATGATTCTAATTATTTCAAGTATGCTAATAACTGGTTTATCTCTATAAAATAAGATCCACTTATTATAAGTTTCATTAATGTTGTTATCAACTAGTAGGCATTTTGATACAAATTATTGGTAACATCTTACCCACCTCGCTTTAAGATATTCAAGAAATGTAGAAGTACATCCAAGTTTTACTTTGTTAATCCTTTTGATTTGTTGGTCGAAATCTTCTATATTAGTTGACTAAACATAGTTTCAAAACTACTTTCTCAAGTCCTTTCCTTTATAATTCCCATGCCAATTATGGTAAATGTGTCTCGCACATTCAATAAGTTGCATTTGGTAAAGTCACCTTTATTGTTCTAACCAATCTCTAACTAATTTTAAAAAAAGTTAAGTTAATTTTTTCCAAAATGATGAAGATTAATTATAAATATATGAAGATTAGTTACTTTTTGCATATTAGAGATGATTGTAATTCCTTCACCATCATATAATTCTAAATCATATGCTAGTAGATTAATAAACTAACTCTATAAATATGTCTTATTTACGTTCATAACAGTCCATGCCAATGAATACATTCCTCTATCCACATCCTCCCTACTTTACTTAGCAATTAGCCTTAAAACTCTATCTTCGGAAAGCAATGATTTATCCCAAAAATAGGTCTCAAATGTCTCCACTCTCTTTCTATGAATCAAAGAAAATATGTAACCTTTTGAATTTCAACAAAAAATGTATAATCATTTGCTTTGATCATTAAAGTAAAAGGTTATAAATTTTCATCCTCTTTTTATTAGCTTCTACTTTCACATCTTTTGCAATATAATCTACCCTAACACCGTTGTTTTCTTCTTTACCATCTCTTTCTCTATCCTACCTCTAAGCTCCTCTACTCTAGTTATAGGTAATAAGTCAAGTGTAAGGACTAGTGTGTCTAACTTATAGGTTACATACATTTCTACAATTTCATGGATTTTTATAAGGCTTATCAATTTAAAACAACTTTTATTTAATTCAATGAGTCTCAATAACTTACTGAAGTTGAAAACTAATACCTTATAGCATGCCTTTTCAACTTGAAGGTATCTTAAATCCTTCCCTATTTCACATACTTGCCTATAACTAAAATTATTAAGGTCAACTTTTTCAAAGATACTTGTATCACCATCTACATAGTTTAATTCATGTTCTAATATGAACTTCTCAATGTAAAATAACCTTATTCTTCCATATTGAGCCATTGTAAACCTATTTATACTCGTTACAAAACATTAAAAGTATTATAAGTCTATGTTATGAATTCTCAATATCAAAGCATGTTTCATATACATGTAAACTATACACTGCAATTGTATAGTTCCATATTTGATAAAATAATTGCCACAATAAATTTGACAAAAATGATCATCTTAAAATTTTGTTACTACTCTCATATTAAGAATTTATAATTTCAACAATTGTTTATTGCTTTAAACTTCCAAAACATATAATCCTTACTTTGCCTAGTAACTCAAGCACCCAAGTTTTATTTTTAAAATTAATTTTTGAGTTTGACCAATGAAAAGCAAGGCAAACTTGCTTAACCACATATACTTGGGACCTACCACGACATTGTTTCCACATTATAAAACAAACAACAGAAATTGCTTCATTTACTCAAAGGTTCGTCCTTTCCTCTCCACACTACAATGGATTCATTTATTAATGGCTGTAGTTGGAATTTTCTAGACAACCTCAGACATTTGTAACCCCACTACAATCCCTTTCTCAATCAGGATACTTTTCTTTGGCATGACAGAACAACTTGCAAACTAACAAACAAATTCATTCAGGACTTATTAAGGGTGAGAAAACCTGAGATCTTTTAGCATAGAATCATTTGGCATAAAATGATTTTACCAAGAATCTCCTTTATGTTATGGCTCACTATACAAAACAAGTTGAATACGGCTGATCGGATCAGGTATTTGAGCATCAATCCCATGTGTCCTTTCTGTCAAAACTAGGAAGAATCTAGAAATCATTTATTTTTTACATGTGAAGTGACTACTAGGATATGGAGAGCTATTCTCATGCACAGCGGTTATCTTATCCAAGAAAACATCATTTTTGTTGGACCCCGATCTTTAAGTGAAATTTAGAAATGTTAAATGAAATTAAATGAGTGTGTTTGTATAAGTATTGTGTTATAGATGTTATTGTGCTTAAAGAAAATTGATAAGAAAAGAATTGATTTAGTTTTTGATGACTTTGAGATTTTGGGTAAATTTGTATGTGTAAGGGTACCATGACAATCATGGAGAATAAATCGATT
>JANITW010000003.1:32963460-32975711 GCA_027564335.1 Erythroxylum williamsii
AATACCTGAAATAATTTCTTAACTAATTCTAGATATTTTATTATTATCAAAACATAAAGGGATTTAATTTATCAACCACCATTGGTCCAACATACGAAAGATGCAAGATAAGAAAGAGAAAAAAAAATTTATACCGGATTTGATTGGTTTAGATTAGATGTCTTAAGGTTTCCAACGCAAACGTTTTTCTTTTTTAATTGTCTTCGGATGTTGGGTTCAGTTTTTATTACGCCTTTGTTTGCTTTCCGATTTCAATTCGTATCCGATTTGATTCTGCCTTATGTTCCTTTTATTCACTTCGATTCCCCTTTCGCTTTTGCTTTCGCATCTTGTGTTTCGGTTATCTGATTTGTATTCGATATGCTTTCGCCATTTGTATCCGATTTTTCGCTGTTCTTTCGATTTTGCTTTCGTTTGTTTTTCGTGTCTGTGATTCTGCTTCGGATTTTCTTTGGTATCGAAAAATTTCGTTTCGTTTTCCAGTTGAGATCCGACCTTCGGATTGGGTCCCAACAATTTTTAATGTTATTCATAGGTTATCATCTCATTCAACAACTAAGATCTCGTCCCACATAATAATGGTTAGTATGTGTGTCCAATCCATATGGAAAGAGAGAAATGTTGGGTGGTTTGAATCCAAGTCCAAGCCTATAGACATTCTTATCTTTGAAGTTCTAGATAACATCAAAGAACTTATGGTGCTACGCAACATTCCCACCAACAACAACATTCTCTAGACTTTTTCTTTTTATTATGATATGTTGTTTAGCTAAATAGTATCTAATGTATTCAAGGCTTTAAAGGATATCCCCTAGAAATGTTGTAAGACCTTAACTATTTTTACCTTTAAATACATTTTATTCTTTCTTTTTTTTTTAAAAAAAAGTCAAGCTTGAAGCTATAAATAAATCGTGCCAACCACCTAGGCAATTAGGGCTCTCTTGTTTTCAAGAAAAAGAACGCTTCACCACTGATAAAAGATAAGATGCAAAGATTTCTATCATATGAAGGAGAAGACTCTAAGCTTTAGATAACCATCAATGTTGAGAGAAATTAGGATTAGGACTTAATGAAATTTTGATCAGGGTTGTTGAGAAATGCTAGGGAATTTAGAAAATTTAGGAATTAAAATTCTTCAAACAATTTTTTCAATTTTTGATAATTTTTAATCATATTATGATTAAGTTAAAATAGGTCATTATAGTTATTTGTAACAAAAATTAAAAGATTAGCTTAAATATGACACATGAGATTGACTGTATTACGTGAGATTTAAAATATAAAAATGTCATATCAGTACTAATATGTACGTAATAAATGAAATTTAAATCTGCCTAATTTTTTTATAAAATTGATATCTATTTTAAATGTTTGGGAAATATTAAGGGAAATATTAAGATTTATTGTCAATGCTTTGAGAAATATGGGTTTACTTTGTGTTTTAATAAAAATATTATAGCCTAGTTTATACTTTTTGTCAAATAAAAAAAAAGCCTTTTGAGGCGGCGCTTTAAGGGCCTAATGGAATTGCTATGACACGTCTATGCATTTAAATGAATGCTTCATCGGAACTTTTGTTCCGGTCCAGTGTCAGTGTTATTGTGATTTGATAATCGAAGTGAAGAACTGTGGTGGTCCTACAAGAAATTACAGATGTCGTGTGGAGCTGAGAAAACATTTATGTTGCGCCTGGTGGTGTTTCTCTTCCTTATTTGCGCACTCTTTGCTTACAAAGCAATAAAGAACAGCATAAAAAGTTGATCCAATCCTATTCTATGTGTTGAAATGCATGACATGAGGTGCCAACTTCAGTAGCCTTTCGAGGGCAGTAGGCAGGAATTTCCTGGCAAACAAGAAACAAGTGTTGGTCACTTCCCCGTTATAGACGCATTTATGCCCACTCCTCAGTTTTTTCAAGAAATCGGCGTCGATCTCGTTCCTCACAAACCGAGCAGGGTGTGGCCCACCTTTAGACCAGTCCACCCACGTCAAGCTCCGGTTCGAATTCCTCTTCCCATGTTTAATACTTACAAACGTTGGTATGTAATGTTCATCAGCGTAACATGAGCCCTTGCAGTACCTTTTGAAGACATTAAAGTATTTCTCGTCCGACACAACTTCAATGGCCAGTTCTCGATCCATTTCAAACCACTGTGACCCTTTTCTCCACTGTCTCAGAGTGATTTCGGGCCTCATTTTGCTGTTGTATCGACCGCGACCCACTGGACTGTTTAGATCATAGACTTCTACGAAAGTTTCGGTTGAGTTGATGAGGTAAGAGTAGACAGTGGGGAAGTTGAAGAGAGGAATGCATGATTCTGAGAGCAGAATAAAGCGTTGGTTGGAGATGTCAAGGAGTGCATTTGCTAGTAGGCGTCTCTCGGCTTCCACCATATTCACATCTCCCCATTTGACTTCCTGCATTTGTCAGGCCAATCGTAATTAGTTAAACTATATGAGAATTTGCAGAGAATATCTGGTAGAAGAGACACTGACGAATTATAACTTCTCCTAATAGTAATTTCGAAAGGTCATTGAAGAGAAAACAAAAGTCACTAACGAATATTGGTTTTCGTCTAAATAAATGTATATCAAGGGAAGAGACTGTCGGATAGTACTAACCTTACTGGGAATTCTTCTGCCACGAAAAACAGGACTTTCCGGCTCGGATTCCTTGTAATAAGGGCTCGAATGCACATATATTGAATACAATCCTTCATGTCCTTTGAAGAATTTTTCCCATAGAGGAGCCATCAGAACGGGTCCCTTCGTCAAGAACAAGAAAGCAACTTTCGGAACTCTGCTAAACGGATATTCGCTTCTCATAGGAACCATCGAAGATCTCCACAACAATTCCTCTTCGTTCATGTCATGTTTAACATCCGGCACTTTCAAGAACTCTGTTAGTCCCACCCGACTGCTGTTTTCTAATGGCACTGATAAGGGTGGCGATGGTGATGGTGATGATGATACAGTTGGTAGTGATTTTATGGTGGCAGAAGAAGGAGAAAATTTGGTCAAATGTAAACTAAATGACGTGTTTTGAAGATAGGAGCTAAGAATAACCCCAGTGGTAAGCCCACAAGCAAATAAGAAGAAATAAGACAGGACATGGAAGAGCTGAAAATGTGCATGGAATGGCTTATTAAAAGAACTTAGCAAATTATTGTTTTGGGACTTCATTGATGGTGAGAGAAGCTTCTGAATCCAAAAAACAGGCTGTTAACTGATAGAGCAGTCTGGGAACCAAAAACGCTTAAACCTTAGGTGATGTTTCCTTTGGACACAAGTGATCGACGTTTGTTGGAAACAAAATAATGGGATCTAACCAATACCACTATGATTCCCGACTTTCTGCATACATGGGCATGTACATATTTGTTCTTACGGTGGGCAGGGCAGCTTCTGTACGATCAAGAAGTAATCAAATTGACAAAAATTGAAGGGATTCGAAGAAAACAGAGAATCACACCAACAAATTCTATGATACAAACCGCTGTACACATCGAAACTATGGAACATTAATTAGAACTTGTGAAAAGGGTTTCATCTGCTTGAAGACTTGAGAGCAATGGAGAGCGAACTTAGGCAGACGCCTAAGGTTGGTATGTCTTGTCTTTAAATATATGAGGTCATCTTCTGAGATTTTGAGGGTTACCAGCCAATGGGACGATGACGATGACTTTTGAAGCCATAAGGGTAGGACTCTTCTATGTTTGAACTATTCACCATTTTTATTCTTGATTTCATTCTTATTTGGGTAATGCTTTTTGCAATCTCCAATCCAATTTAGCATCTAACAATTTCTTGTCTTTTTATCCACATCCAGTTTTGACCATGCCTAGGAGACTTTACAAACTTGGAACCGTCTAGTCTGGCGTCGAGCATACCGTGTCTATAATCTTCTTCTAGGTGATGGCTTTGAGCCGGAGTTATTTGACTTGTGAACCAAAAAAAACAAAAAAAAAGCCTCCACCAGACAAACCCTTTTCTTCCTTTTCTTTTAGGGTCACAAACAGCTAAATAGGGATTGTTATCAAAGGAAGAAATTCCCCCGTTTTATGTTGAAATTGCAATTACCGTTCATTTGATTAATCAGGAAACATTTGGATATGTATAAAAAATTCTATTTAGATAGATCAATTATTGACTTAAATGATTTGAGTAATTACTAATTATCGGTTGCGCCGCCCTGAACCTGCAAGTAGGGCTCTGTTTCGTACTTCGCAGTTACAAGAAAATTAAATCTTATTGGTGAAAGTTATTTTTTGTTTTGGGGTCATTTTCTCACTGTTAAAAGGTTTTTAAAGGGCTTTTAAACCCATTCCCTTCTTAATGATATTAGGATAGATTCTCACCATTTCCTTGAAAAGGGGTCGATTAGCATCAAGAGCAGTTCAAAACTAAGATAGTTCAATTCTAAATTGAAAGAGTGATAAAGATGAAGACAAATACGTGTATCATTGAGGTAAATAGGTGGATTTGTTCAGTTTTTAACCAAGTTCTATCGTCGGTGCATGACTTCAATTCTCTAAAAAAAGCTTATATAAATTTCAAAAAATTATAACCAAGTTCTATGGATAGATCATGTTGACCAGATTTAGCTAAAATAAGGGCTCAAACCCCATTAACAATGTGTTAAGATATATTTGTTTACTTCCTCATTCTTGTTCTCCTTCCATATAGAATATATCATGGTCGTGAAGGCAGTTTTGTATATATGGGCATCTTGTGACCTCAAATTGGCAGTACAATTGACCCAATTAAGAAAAGATAACTAGTCATAACTAATAAAAGCATTAAACAAAAAATGCAAAACTTTACTCCATACTACTTTAAAGAAATTTCATTGAAAGAATAAGTGTTCTCTATCTTCTTCCAACTCTTTACAAAGAACACAAATAGAGTCGTAAGATCCAAACCTTCTGTTTTAGTACGGATCCTGTTTCTTATAGCCAGCCAAGTGAAAATAGAATCCTTATGATTGAGAGAATGTTTCCAAAGGAGATTAAACCAAGGGACATACCTTACACTTTCCTGTAAAGCCATATAACAAGACTTATTAGTTTATTTACTTGAGGCATTTGGGACTCAAATTACTGAATCCTGTTTGTCTGTATTCGTGATCTAGGGGAGAAATTCAACTAGTAAGTTCAATCCTCTAAAATTACCCTCCCAACACCTTTGATTCATCAAGGTAGAGGCTTTGAAGTGAAGAGGAATCTCATTCATAAGTCTGGATAATTCATACCTCTGAATTAAAGGACTATATGTTGTCCAATTATCAAACCATACACAAATAGAATCTCCATTGCCTAAAACATGCTTTATCAAAGGAAATAAAACCTATCTCAAATTCAACATTTGGAAGAAAAACCAAGAATACTCCTTCGAGGTATTCTATTTACTAATTTATTTTTTTCAAAATTGAACTAAATTCGTTTGTATGCCTTATAAGAGCAATAATAAAGTCTTATTACAGCGCTGTGCAAATACAAGTTATGACAAAAACACACCAAACTTTTATAACCTATCATCACATAAGTTTGCTATAAACGATCTGACAGATTATTCTATATTCCATCTTCTTTCGAGTAAGTAACTCATGCCTTCAATAGGTTTGTGAGCAACAAGCATTTCTCTAATCCAGTTGTAGATCTTATGAGCAAGAGTATATTTCTCTATTTTGCGATTTCTAAATAGTCTTTGATTCCTTTCACTCTAAGTCATATACACTGAGCAGTTCACGCTTACGTTAAGACATTTTTTGTATTTTCTCATTCCTTTGTATTGTTTCTCAACCCACATCAAATTGTTATCCTAATCAGCGAATGGACAGATGAGGTTCATATTGTGCTGCATTCTAGTCCAGATGGTGGTTGTGTAGCTACACTAAAAAATAAATGATTTGTAGTTTCAGGTTCAAGACAACATAGGTACAAAGCTAGTCAGTGGATCCCTTTATTCTTTCTTTAGTTTTTAATCTCCTTCAACAACTATTTAAGTAACAAAAGAAGTTTTGGGCGTCAATGAGCCTGTCTCAAACAATGTTAAATGGTTGAAATTTTAGGTCTAAGTGTTTTTAAACAGGAGGAGTTAGTAAATTCACCTTTGCTATTATTTGTCCAGATTTCTTTAACCTTTCTTCTGGGTTAGGAATATAACTAGGAAAGTGGTTCTGCAATCTATTAGGACCTTTGCCAGTTGTTGACCAAGTATTTTGTTCAATGACTTTCATAACTTGAGCCTAAATTGGAATTCTAGTTAAAAGTGTTGAATTCTAGCTAAAATTTTAATGATATTTTTTATTTTAGTACATGTTAGTATTATTTTTAATATTTTATATCTTTAAAATTTGTATATAAACTTTTATATATTTTCTTATAAAACAAAATTTATGAAATTGACTAGTGAGAGAATTCTCCTCTCTCCTTATAATGTTTGTCTTTAGTTGTTACATTTTGATCACTTATACTTTCAACTTTGTCATAATTACCTATAATCTGGCTTTTTCAAATTTTCTTATCTCACTTACATGTGTTTATGTCTCCCTAATCTTCCTTTTTTTATTAGAACTTGTCTTTGCAAATTTGACAATTATTGTTATACACGATTGTCAATTACTAAACTCATTTTCACTCTACTTGATTTCCTTGTTTAACTTATTTTTGCTTATCTATCTTATATATTTTGTCCTCCTTAGACATTCTTGTCCTTTCGTTTTGCCTTTTCATTGTTTTCTTGGATATTTTTTCTCCCTTACCTATTAAGTAACTATTTTTTAATTTCAATAGCTCCATTTTCCTCTTTCTTAAAATATATGGAACTTCAACTTTTAAGCTCACATTTTCCTCCTCAAAAGGTCTCTAAAACTTCTCCACTAGTTAAGGTATGGAAAACATCCCTTAGGTATTTGACTTGAGAAAGGTATCCTCAGTTGAACCTATCTTTGTATTTTAGGTTTGAACTAATGGCTCAAACATGATGATTAATAATCTAACAAAAACTTTGTGCTAGGTTGTTAGTTATGTCTCTCTAGCAAACCAACTTAACTATTTTCCTCCATCAAGAATTAAAGGGCATAACATTGTAACTCCTCCTAAAGAAATTCTAAATCAAAGAGCGGCTAATTGGAATACTTATTTAGTTGGCTTCTTTGTAGATAGAAGACATGCATTCCCCCATAATGTAAACTTAGGCTATTGCTAACTAAAAAAATTAATTTAACAGAGGTCTTGATCAATGAACAAGTACTTTTCTTATTCAAGTTTGGTTCAGTTGAAGAAGCTTAAATAAAACTGGAAGTAGGCCCTAGCACTTGAAGGATAAATCAATGTTCAAGAAGTAGTGTCCTAATATGCAACTTGAATAGTTGAAATTAAAATACATTAGAGTTTGAAGTAATATTTATAATGTACCACTTGAATATTGGTTCACGATATGATGAAGTTATCATGTAAGTTATATAAGAAAACCTATATGTATGGATAAAATTAATGCGTCACTAAAAGGATTATATGTGCAAAATGGTATTAGTTAGAAACTCTATAAAATAATACCTATAATGGGATTCAATGAGCTTGAGGAAATGGTAGAGGATACAATCTTAATTTCTTATCATTGAAAACCTCCTGTTAAATAACAAGGAGTGGAGGAAAATAGGAATAATTTTTGTTAAGGTAATGGGAATGAAGAAATTAAACTTAAGCAGAGTATAAGATGATAAAGAGAACTTAGAGTTTGAAAGTATTAAACCCCCCAAATGAGATCAATAAAAGGGATAAAAAAAGATAAAGGAAAGGAATCATGTAAGGAAATTTACCCTAAGGTATCTTCTTAATCTGGAAAAAGAGACACTAACAACTAAGTAGATTATATAGAGCTTAATACAAGTAAATCCAAAAATAATGACATGCATAGGAACAAAGTAGTTGATGAGAGGGATGAAACAAAAACTTCATATGTTCTTAATTCCTATGATAGTAAAGAAGAAGCTATGAAGACTTCAGAGGGTTTTAACCTAACAATAAAAACGAAGTCTGGTAGAAAGTATAAAGTTAAAAGAACCAAAAACTACTTAAATATTTTTTAATGTCATTTTTAGCTTAAAATGTTGGGCTCAAGAAGCTTAATAAGAAATAAGTACTTTTAGATTATTTATATTCAGTAAAGTCAATATTGGTTGCCTTTTTAGAAACTAAAGTAAAGGAAAGCACCATAAAAAGCTATCATTCTTCAGGAGCAATTAGAAAATCATATCTAATTAGAATGCCCAGCATAATGAAAGTGTAGTTACAACTTATGAATATAATAAACTAAATAGTATAAGGGTAGTTACAACTTATGAATCTAAGAAGCTAGATGTCCTGGATTATCTAGTAATTGAACAAGTTCTATACCTCTACATTAAGTTAAAATTTGAAAAAAATTGAGTATCATTTTCCTTTATTTATGTTACAAATTTGGCTTCTCAGAGAACTACTCTTTAGAAGGACTTGGAAGATAAAAACTTAAATATGAACATTCTCTAAATAATACTTGAAGATTTCAATAATACTTTATATGCCTTAGAATATGAAGGAGATATGTGCCCAAAAGGACAATGTAATGAATTCAAATATCAAATCAACAATATAGGGATTATATATTGTACTTATAAGGGAAACCACTTCACATGGAGCCATAAACAATAGGATAGATGATTTATAAGAAAATAGTTTGATGGAACTTTAGTAAATCATCTCTGGCAAATGAAATTTTAGGTAAGGCTATCTTTGGTATTTGTCTCACCTCAGACCATTCATCGATTAAAATCTATAATATGTTTTTCCCCAATTTGAATCACCCCCTTTATATTCATAAACTATCTCACAAAACTTGAGGGATTCTAAAAAGCAGCAAAGGTAGATATGAAAATGAGTTAGAGGAATTTGAATAATACCAATGTGTTAAAAATCTTTAAATGGTAAAAAAAGAAACTTAAAGAACTTCATAAGAAATTTGTGAGCAACAAATGCCTTGACATCAAGGAGATCAGAAGTAGGCTTATACAAACACAATTTGATATGTACTTAGATTAAAAAAAACAACACCAAAATTGAAAAAGAAAAGTTAGATCTTAGCAATTACATTAAAGTTCTTAATGCTAACAACTTATTACTAAAATATAATTCAAGAGTTTAATGGATGTAAGAAGGTGACATTAATTCCACCTTCTTCTTTAATGCCATCTTGTTTAGAAGAAAAAAATTCAAAATTAGTTAAGAATAATGGAAAGAGGATTTAGGTTTAAAAAAATTTGAAAAAGGAGGTTCATAAGTACTTTTAAAAAACCACAGGCACATTTACTAATTGTTGTTCTTCTTTATAAGCACATAACTCTTTTATTCCAAAGGTAATAAATGTTAAACAAGCTTAGTATCTCATGATGCATATTACCTTTTAAGATGTAGAGAAAGCTTTAATGAGCCTCAACTCTAACAAAGCCCTTAGTCCTGATGGGCTAAATATATTTTTTTTATAAAGAATCTTGGAGCTATATAAAGTTTTATATCAATAAAGCAATCCTAGAATTTTTCAACTCAAGAAAACTATTAAAAGAAATTTAAAAAGCTCATATTTTCCTAGTACCCAAGATTCCTAATCTTAATTCACTCAAAGATTTTAAGCCTGTAGCTTGTAGTAACACCATTTACAAGATAATATCTAAAATTCTTACCTTGAGGTTAAGTGCTATGCTGGAATCTCTCATATGCAAATTATGAGGTGCTTTCATTAGGGGAAGGAATAAAGGTGATATTATCTTATTGACATAAGATTTATTTAAAGGTTAACAAAGGAATAATCATATTAAGAGTTGTATTATAAAAATTGACTTTCATAAGACCTTTGATTCAATCAATTAGGAATTAATCCTACACTAATTAGAGGTTTTTGTTTCTCCATAAAAATCCTTAATTTAGATTAAATAATGCATCATAATTAAATCCTTTAGTGTCTTAATGAATGTAGAACCATCATATGTGTTTAAAAGAGGGAGAGCAATAGCCAAAGAGACCCATTATCATCATATTTGTTCTTTATTTGTGTTGAAGTGTTGACCAAGGTTACTAATTATAACATTAAAGTAAATCCCTCGTTCAAATTCTACAATGGATCTTTAATCTCTCTTTTACAATTGATTTAATTATATTTTGTAGGTGCAAATACTATCATAGTTAGAGTTTTAATGAATTCACTTTATACATTTAGTGAATCTCAAGCCTCAACATCAATAAAGACAAAAGCGATATGCTAGTCTTAATAGGATCAAATTCACAACCTTAATGGCTCTCCATTATTTTTAGTTTAAAGATAAAAAATCTCCCATTCATATATCTAGGAATTTCTATGTCAACCAAAAGGCCAACATATGATGATTTTTAAGCCTTGTTTGATATGTTTCATAAGAGAGTTGGTCAACTAGTGTAATAAAACTTGACTTATTTAAGGGGGATATAATTCATCAAATCCATAATAAACAATCTACATATCTATTGGATCTTGCATATGGTACTACCGAAGAACCTCACAACGACATTTGAGAGAATGATGAGAAACTTTCTATAAACTAAGGATGCTTATAAAAAACCTTATGCTAAAATCATTAGGCTAATATTAGAGTGTTTAGAATACGAAGGAGGACTAGGTGTATGGCCAATATAAATCACCAATAAAGTGTTAGAGACTCCTCATAAATAAGCAAACTATTTTGGTGTGATGAGTTCACTCACACTACTTAGAGAGTCAATGCCTATAGGAAATCAAGTTGGGGTTTGACTCTTTTTGGACCATGATGTAAATATTCAAGCTAAGGGAAAAGCTCTATTGAAAAATTAAGCATAAAATTAGCAATGGATGAATTATATGACTTTAGTTCGATAATTAAAGTGAAAAAGGTCCTTTGTACCTATTCCCAAAAGAATTTCACCTAAGGCATATATTAAACCTTAAAGCTAAACTTAAAGAACTTATTTAAGGCAATGAATGACATATTAAGTTCCAAGGCTTATCAATTATTTAAGAAAATCTATCTAGGAACAACCTAAACTAATATCTAAAGTACAATATTGGTGGCAAAGACATGCATATGGATTATTCACCACTAATTCTTGCTACTAAGTGTTTAGGAATCAAGTAACCAGGTGAAATGGGGGTAAGCTAATGTGGTTCAAGAAAATTTTCCGAAGATATAAAACAAAGTAAATAGAGTAAATTAATATAGTTCAAGCAAATTCCCCTAAGATATAAAATAAAGTAAATGGAGTAAACTAATATGGTTCAAGCAAATTCAAGAAAATTAAGCTAATGTACTTTTATTAAACTAGATTGACACAACCTTGTAATGTCTCCTTTGTTTCCTTTCAAGGCTTATCAATGAATTATTTTAAAAAAATTCCCTATCATATCCTTTATCTTATAGCTTTCAATTTGAAATAAGCTAAGCACTTTAAATAGAATAAGAGGTTTTTAAATCACAAATTCAATATATAAGCTATATAATATAAAGCATGACTAAATATATTATCTCTTCTTTAGGTGTAACTGCGCTAAAAGGTTATGGCTAAGAATTCAAAAATTGTGTAACCACTAATATAGTTAAGAGGATTAGGAGAAAGTAGCATCATGGACTTTAGAAAGACATCATCTGAAATAGGAGGATTACAATATTTTTAAGATTACCTTAGGATTTGATTTTTGTACTATTTAGAGAGAAAGGGAAAAAAATGAATTTTCAAGGGAAAAGGTCAAGAATTACAGAGTTTTTGCCAACGGAAGAGAAAATCTTGGTTAACATAAAACAAAATCATATAATGGGGAGCATGTCAAGGAGATGGTGCATATAATGAAGAAAAACTGAAAAACCATAACCATGTGAGTAGGTTTTATTAAAAGTTATGTTATTTGTTGATGTTAATAGCTAGTTTCTAAAAAGGATAAAGAGGTTGGATCTTAAGCCAAAATAGAAATGTCTTTAAGTCAGAACAATGAAAGAAAAAAAATTCTAAGTTTTAGTACTTGTAATAGATGCATAATAGTTGCATGCTCTTGAGTAGCTAGTTATAAGGAGCTTTTGTACCTAATTGTCTCTCCTTTGGAGCTTCACTAATAAAATTTCTTTAATTTTTTGAAAATATGTTCTCTTGTCATTAATTAATTATATATATATATAAGAAGAAATAATTAATCTTTAAAAATTTTGAAAAAACTCC
>JANITW010000003.1:32975719-32997724 GCA_027564335.1 Erythroxylum williamsii
TTTAGTTTTCCATAAAAATTCCTTTTCTTAGACTTTAGTTAAAAAATAACAACAAAATATATATGTTATGAACATTAGACTTATATTAATTAAATGTTGTTTGTATAATGATCTAACCTAACTCTTAAACTCAAACTGAAGCAATTAATTCTAATTTAAAATGATAATTTATTGTAATTATCTTAATTATAAAATTTCTAAAAAAAACTGAAAATTAAAAGAGATTTTTTTATATAATTTGAAAGATCAAAGGCTTTTTCTTAAGTTTCTTAAAATAGGAAACAAGTGAGATCTATATCTTTTATCCTATTTAGTTAAAATAGAAAAATGATATCAATAAATTTAGATTACAATTTCATTTTATAAATTCATTTATTTAAAAATAATTGATATTATGTCCAGATTTTTTAAAATCCATTTAACTCATACAAGTGTGTAAAATGAAGTTCACCCTTGTGCTTCATTCATTTTATGGCTTACAATTAAAGGAAAGTTGCACTTTAGAAATGATAACTAGATTCTTAACATCCCTAAGTGCAAACAAGAAAATGAGACCTTAGATCACCTCTCCTTTAATCGTTGCTACTCCTAACTATGGAAAAGTATCATACAACTTTGTAATCTTAATGATTCATATGACAATTGGCTAAATATCATATATTGAAGCTGCCTCATTTGGCTATGTAGTAGACAAAATAAGTAATGATCGAATTAAGTGGCTTTTTCATAATCAAACTATGGGGAAGAGCACAATATTGCTACTTGCAACTCATCAAATACACGTCAGATGCATTCCCTTTTAAGCAATAGAAAGAGGCTTCCTTTACCAAGATAAGAAGAAACTAGAGGAGCCAAATTTAGGACAAATTTGTAGTAATCAATCTTACTAGTAATGTACATTCCTAGCTTTATTTACTCGTAAAATAATATGCAACTTTGTTTAGTTAACCTTTTGATGTCCCGTAGGAATAAGCAGATGAATGTTATGTTATCTCTTTTAGAACCTCCTTTCTTTAAAAAATTTTCTATTGCTTCTGAGATCATTATTCCAGGGAGATCCTAAAGTATTTTGGTAAAATAAGATGCTCATTCCATCAAGTCCTCGAGTCTTCAGGAGGATTAAGCATTTTAAAGCGATCTTTATTTCTTGTCTAGATATAGGTTTAGACAGTATCTCAATCTCATCAAGACAGTGTTAGTCTTGAATTAACTCCTTGATAAAATGATATGCGGAAATGTATAAGATGGAGTGCCCAAAATGATGTTGAAATAGGCTTCCACTTCCAAATTTAAGTCTTCTTAAGGTGTAAGTAGTCGATCATCCTTTGGAAATGAAATTATCTTATTTGTTGAGTTCTTTGAAATTATTCTCCTACGAAAGTAGGAGGATTTCCTATCCCCTTTTGTTATCCACAACTCTCTTAACTTTTGCTTCATTACGGAAAATTCAACTTCTAAAGCTTGACAATACTTTTGAAGAGCCTATTTTCCAAGATCTTAATAAATAGGATTAGTAGAGTAAACATACAGTTCATATTTTTTTTTTAACCTTATTTAAGGGTTGCTTAGTCGCACATAAAGCTCGATAAGTGTTGCCAACTCTCTCTTTGTTAAGGATCTTAAGCGTCTCCTTAATCATTTGAGCCTTCCTCATTTATATGAATTGCTTGGTGCCTTCCACTATTCCATCGATTCCCCTGTTCAGAGCTGGATCAAAGCCAGTTATACCATATAAGAAGTTGTTGAATCTAAAAGGGAATATTGCCTCTGAAAGGAAAGCCCTCCATATAAATTTCTTTTATGCATTTTTTGAAGTCACTGCAATAATTCTTCAAACAATTACTTCCTTCTGCCTCTTCAGGATGCAATATGAAGTTAAAAAGAACCTAATATGATCTACAGGAGTCGGATGGTTGAGGATAAATCCCTTAGTTTGCTCTAGAGATCTTTCCTTTGGAATTCATGAGTAATTATGAAGTCAACCATATACCATATTGCTTTATATATAACAAATAGAAACCATAGAACTTTTATGCAATTTTGGTCATTCTAATCTTACTATCTTCCATTTATACTAAACGAGTCTTAAAATATGTTCAACGTATAAAAATTAGTTGTGAATATTATGTTTTGGTAAGACTTAAAAAGTAAAGTAATTTTTCATCCCAACTAACTTTTAAATTAGTTAAAATAAAAATAAATGTACAAATATGTATGATCTTTTTAGTAGTTTTTTAATTATAAGATTCATAAAAATATATGTGAAAGGGGTGTAACACGTAAAATAGACCTTATTATGTAGTTCATATCATTCAAAAAAGCGTTAAAAATTGAAGGAAATGCAGAATACCTAATTTCGGTTCCATCTGAATTTCCGAAGTAGTTTTTGAAGCCAAAATTGAGCTCCAATCTTTCGGAATCTTTACGGAAAATGTTCACGGACACGTAATTAACGTCTTTTTCCAGTTTTCGTAAGATGTAAGCACTTTTAACATGTCAGAGTATCTGTATGCTTACGAATGATGTGATCAATTGCAAAAGAGCTTAGTTTTTATATATAGCTTCCATATCGAGCTTCTTCATCACAAGCTCAAAACTTGTTCGATCCACACTAATTGAGATCCATTTTTTCAAACTTTGACCCATTGATTGAAATTATTTATTGAGTCACTTTTATTACACTTGTCTGGATCAAATTATGTAACTTAATCGATAAATTATTAAAAATCTGAAAATATAATTAATAATTGTCCAAATTTTCAAGGAATGACAAAATTGTCCGAAAGGGGTATAAATGAAGTATTCGATGTTCATAGTGAGATTGAGCTTTTGAATCTCGTGGTAGAAGAGATAGGAAATAAAAAATAAAAAACGGAATACTAAATGATAGTTAATTACGTGTCGGTATCTGCAAATACTAAATAGTAAATAGAAAAGTGAGTCGTCAACCGGCTTTTCACTTTGCCCACCCAAAAGAGTTCCTTTCGATCTCCATAGAAATATATAGAAAGAGCAGAGCGAAACAATAGGATGGACGTTTCGCTAGTCGTTAGCTTCCCAGTAACCAACCAGGCGTAGATAATTCAGAAGAAGACGAAATTTGGGCCCTGGAGTTGCGTACAGCAAATGGAAAGTTGTGAAAAGTGAAAACCACGCTTCCGTCGCTGTCTTACGTTGCGACTTGCGTGTGGGATTGGCAACCAATGCATTTAATTGATCCAGGTGAAGAAAATTCTTCCATCCTTTAACTGTTCTCCAACTCTCATAGTGAATTATAGGAAACTCATGATTTCCCTTAATTGACAAATATTCGAATTCAGTTTTTTTCCAAAGGAGAAAAGAGGAAGATTCCAAGAAATCTTTCAGCGCTTAAAACCATTCTTTCATTTCAAGTTTAGTATTGGTTCAATTGAATGCTTTTGATAGGGAACTTTAATTTTGAAATTATTAATTATGAATATAATACTACGCTACCGTCATAACATACTAAAATTTTCTTAATATTATAACTTAAAATAAGACAAATCAACTCTTAAATGTGGGAATAAATTTATAATTTTATCAAATAAATTTTTATTAATTTTGAAATGTATCATTTAAGAAAATTGGAATTTAAATCATTATGATAGCCACATCATTTCACTCAATTGACAATTTTGAAGATAAGTGGTGCATAGTTAGGAAAATAAAAATGGTTATACAACGTGTACACTATTGATATATGTAATTCATCTTAGTAATGGTTATACAGCGTGTATACTACTGATATATGTAATTCATCTGATTAAGATATCAAGTGTTTCCCTTTTAAGTGTTTAATGTCTATGAATGAGAACTTTTGGGAATGACACCGAAAATTAGGACATGGAAGCATAAAACTTATTACAAAGCTTTACAAACATCAACTTGTCAATGGATTTTCATGGGTACATTATCAAAAAGGCGAGGTGCGTAAAGCATATCAAATAAGCAAAGCACGTTAGAGAAAATTGTAGTAATAACTACTAAACCTTTATGACTTTTGTATATAAATTAGTTCGAGCTACACTAAACCTGTACAACTTTTGTTTATAAATTAGTTCGAACTACCTAGAATTGTTAGTAGGTAAGAAGCACTATACACTTGTGATTGTTAATGATTATAATAAATATCAATAAATACCATTTCTTACTTATAAATGATGAAGGTTTTGATGCTCATAAAAATAATTGTTATGGTCAAAAAATACATGGAAAAGTTTCAAGATAAATATTTGAAATAAAAGTAAACTTAAAAAAAAACAAGGTAATTATAAAACCAACATATAAATTAGAAAAAGCAATTAGCTTTTACTTTACATTCAATAATTCATTATGCCATCTCATAAACATTACCAAATTCCCTTTGGATTTGGCTGAGCCCATTTAATTATCAAAACTTAATAATAAAAAATAAGTACATAATAATTCGTGATACGAGTATGAACAATATAATAAAGTAATGTATTCACCTAGATGTTTGAGATACGAAAACAGAAAATTATTTTAAATAGATATCAAGAAAAATTTCATGTAAATAAATCTAAAAATTATGGACATGAAAAATAAACTTATTTTAAATAATTAAGAATTATTGAAAAGAATGTAGTCAGCTACAATCTATATTATAAAAATGCTTTCTCAAATTTATAGTAATTAATCATAAATTTATTTATTTGAAATTCTATATTGATATTAGAAATAATATTCTTTACTTTCGCTATGGTGTTTGTTTGCATTTCCTGAAATCTACAGCAAAAGAATCAACCTCTTCACACGAATAGTTCTATTAAAGAAAATCCGGCATTCTTCTGCTGTGCAGTCCCTAGCATTAAATTCACACAGCATCACCATAGTCAAGCACAAGAATGGTACACCATTATCTATCTTAGTACCCACTAAGCCTGCTTCTGATCCAGCAGAGCACAGCAAAGCTAGCCACAGCTCCAGAAGCAAGTCCTCCAAGTAGAACTGAATTATTGAAGGAAAGAAGCTCTCTGGTAATGTAAGACAACATCCATCTGGACAAAAAATGCAGCCCACATGTTCTATGGAACTTCTGAATGGAAAATTCCTACAAGGCAGCATGCTCGGATCAGTTGTAAGGTGATGCACATGTACCCACTTGTATCACAAATCATTTTGAGATCAAATGGTATAACATGTACTGGCTGTGCATGATATCTATCTTATACAACTGAAGGATAAGGGAATTCAAGAAAAGTGGTCCAACCTAAGACAGACGATTGATGTGTGGGCCCCAATAGTGAAGCTTTTCTCACTTGGGCTGAAGTTCACCTACCTTGTCAGCAAACGCAGCTACACTGCAAGCATAGGCATCTAAAGCAAAATCCTGCAAACTTCCAAATGACCAATATTTGACTCAAAAGAGGACTGTCACCTAAGGCTTGCAAAACAAAAGTTTATTTGAGTACATCTCAAGACTCGCAGACTCAAGTGGCATTTACATCTTCAAATTGTCAAAAGCACAAGAGGACACTACAATTCCATGGACCACAGAAATCCTTCACAGGATCATAAAGATCAATGCACAAAAATCTGCAAAACATTAACGTGGCAAGTGTACCTCTCCAACTACCAGGGTTTGAATTCTTATTGGTGCATGAGGTGCAGAATTTCTATATGTACTTAAAAGTTTACCAATGCAGCCAAAAAATAAAAGATCTGCAAGTGCCTGGTGATTTGAACCTAGAGGGAAAAAGTATGCTGGGATAATCAATTCATTTTATCCACGAGAATGCTACAGAAAAAAATAGAATATAAATAATCCCAAAACAATTCTTCACTTGGTGCGAGCATATTTTTTCCTGATAGTTGCTACCATGTTTTATGAATAAAGCTTGAAGGCAGGGTCATGTTCTGTAAAATGTTCCCTCTTTTCTCCATTATTCTTCATCATGAGCAGCGAAGAAGAATTTTCTTGCTATCTGCTTTGCTTTCCTAATATATAAGGTATCACGCCTATCTACTAGGCGGAAGGTAAGATCTGTTGCATTTGGACCTTATTTCCTGTCATAACTATAAAATCCAAATGCAAGCGAGAAGATTACTATGCTTGATTTATGCCAATACTTGATGGCCCAGGCCTATTACATCTATAGGGAAAACTAAGTAGGAAAGGACTGCCCAAGCATTATTTTTCTATAAGCATCATATGCACAAAATATGACATCCTTTTCAAATTTATGCACACAAAAATGTTTCTTGATATATGATAGGTTAAGAGAACTTAACAAACAACAAAAAGAAACATAGAAATTACCCTTGGTAACTTGTTTTGGATAGCCAAATGCTCCACATGAAGTCTCACGTTGGATGAAGCAGGAAACCAAAGACTGCGATCAACCTCAGAATAGACACTGGCAACTATGTCAAATAACGTTTTTGCTCCACTTTCTATGGCTTTTAAGATAGACATTTCTCTACTCCTTCGATGCCTGAGGAAAGTAGTGCCAGAATTATGCAATTATCATTACGTTGCCCGCAGTATGGTTCAGTGAACTAATATTATGCTGGCTACATGACTTCATCCTTTATAGCATGTTTTGTATGATTTATTCCCTATCATGATGAACCTCATGTGCTCAATTGGTAAAACCACAACCTAGGTATGTGTTTCAGAGCCTTCCGTGAACTTATAAGATTAAGTCTGAGCATAATAAAATTATTCTTTAAGAATAATCACATTTAATCATTTGGTTGGGAAGGGAAAATAATTACCAATTACAAAGCAAGTCCCCAAGATCTTATAGGTAAATTTCCAAAATAAACTTAGTGAAAGAAGGGATTGATAAGGCATCAAAACAAAAAGAAAGTTACTCATTTCATACTTGAGATATCCACAGAGCATGTTCTTTGGCCACAAATTGATCCTCCCATGCATTGGAATCAAAACATGTGGAGAAAGCTCAATAAACTTGTAGGTGGACTGGAAATAATCCTGCATATCCAATAAGTACTGAAAACATGAGATACATAAGCATAAAGTAAAGACTACTTAATACTATAATAGACACTAGTTATTAAGGCCAACATATGTGAAGCTCAAGAAGATGAGAGTAGTAGAGTGAAAAGTAAATCTATTGAGCTGGAGTTAGTTACGTAGGGAGAGAATAAGAGGGGGTGAGGAATACGGGAGAAAGTTTAGTTTTGGTAAAGTTTTCTGTTATAACAGAGGGATATCCTCTTTGGGAGGAGCTCAGGCTCTAGACACTCCTTTGATAGGGTTGTTGGCTCTTTTTCTTCTTAATAATCAATTATAATTCTACCTTTATCATTCGGGGAATCCATCAATTGGTCCGACCTGTTGGATAGTTCACCAATGCTCCCAAAAATGACAGATAGGATGGATTTATTGGAGAATCAAGTTACAGTATTGGAAGATTCCGTTCTGCCTTCATTGGAGGATTTCAAGCAACCTTTATTGCTAGACATCAGCAAGGGGTTGGGACGTGAGACTAGGGGAAGCTCTGGTGGTGGTGGTAGTGGTGGTGGTGGTTCCCATTCTAGTGGGGGTAGAGGTGGTTTTGACAAAGGCAATGCCTCCAAAATTTTGGGGGATAACACCGACGAGTACCATATGGCAGTGAAGAAGATATACCTGCCATTGTTTAATGGTGAGGATCCCGTTAGTTAGATTACATGGGCAAAGACCTATTTTGAGGTCCAAAACACTATCGATGACATCAAAGGAAAGCTAGCTAAGCTCAATATGGAAGGACCAACGATTCACTGGTTCAACACATGAAACAGAGGACCATCTCACCTGACTCAGGTTGAAGCAGGCATTGATTGAGAGATACAACGGTCGTCGGTGTGACAATCCGTTTGAGGAACTTTCCAATTTGCATCAAATTGGGAGTGTAGAGGAGTATATCGCAGAGTTTGAACTAATCTCGTTGCAGGTCAGCCACTTTCCAGAGGCACAATATCTAGGGTACTTTATGGGAGGTCTCTCTTCTAAACTACATTGTAGGTGGGTACCTTTAATCCACAGACTCGCTCACAAATGATGAAGGTTGCTCGCAATTTGGAGGTAGAGATGTTAGTTGGAGATCGTGGTGCTTGGAAACTACGGATTTCTGGTCATTCTTATGGGTTTCATTTGAACAACCGAGGTAACTCGATGGTTAGAGAACAAAAAGGGAGGACCCAACCGGGTCGTACTAGATCCGTGGGCTCAGGATCAGCGAATGAAAATAGGGCTAAATCACATTTGGGGAGTTCCCTTGGGCCCACTGACAGAGGAATGACATTGTCGTTCTCTGTTTCTCATTCACGACTAGACAAGAAAGGGGGAGCTGGTAGTGATCAAAGTAAGGGGTTGAAACACCTTACGTACCCAGAACTTATGAAGAGGAGATCTTAGGAGTTGTGTTTTCGGTGTGGGGATAAGTTTCACTCATTACATCAATGTCCAGAAAAACAATTACGATTGTCAATATTGGGGGATGATGAGAGTCCCAGTGAGGGAGAGTTGCTGGCAATGGAGATTGACGGGCACAAAGAAGACGATGAGGAATCTCTTGAGTGTAAGGCTATGGGTACGTGTGGAATCACCAACGAAATTATGGAGGAAATGAAGACATTGAAGTTAGAAGGGAAATTGAAGGGAGTTTCTGTGTTGGTTTTGGTGGATAATGGTGCCACTCTTTCATCTCTCCCCAGGTAGCTACTGCTTTGGAGTTTCCAGTTACTCAGACTAGGTAGCTTGGGGTCAGATTGGGAAATGGTCACAAGATTTCTATCAAAGGTAAATGTTCAAATGTGCTGCTTCACTTTGGAGAAATTGATATGACTATGGATGCTTATTTGATTGATTTGGGAGGATTGGTTGTGGTGTTAGGAGCGACTTGATTGAAAAGTTTAGGGAAGGTAGTTATGGATTGGGCAAAGCTGTCAATGTCTTTCCAATGCCAAGGGAGTTCAGTGTTGCTACAGGGTCTAACTAAGAATGCAAGTCCTTTACGTAACAGAAAAGGGGACTTGACCTATTCCTCCTCTTTTCATGGGCTGATATGGGGAATAGAGGGTGTCGATGATTGAGGGGAAGTTTTTGCCAATGAGTTACTAAGCAGTGAGCAACAAAAAGCTCTCAACAGAATTATAGAAACATTTTCGGAGGTATTCACTGAAAGGAGGGATCTCCCTCCAATAAGATTAACAGAGCATGGTATTGAACTGCATCAAAGGGTTGGTCCAATAAATGTACGCCCATACCGTTACCCGCATTTGCATAAAAATGAGATTGAACGGCAAGTTGGGGAATTGCTTCAACAAGGGGTTATACGGCATAGTTCTAGTCCTTTCTCAAGCCCAGTAATTTTGGTTAAGAAGGATTCCACATGGCACATGTGTGTTGATTACCATGCCTTTAACAAGTTTACTGTTCCGGATAAGTACCCAATTCTAGTAGTGGATGAATTACTTGATGAGTTGAATGGAGCACACTACTTCTCTAAATTGGATTTGAAGTCACGCTATCATCAAATTAGAATGAAGGAGAAAGATGTTCACAAAACCGCTTTCCATACCAGTGAGGGTCATTACAAATTCCTTGTGATGCCTTTTGGATTAATGAATGCACCTGCCACTTTTCAAGCCACAATGAACCAGGTTTTTAAGCCTTATTTACAACAATTTGACCTAGTATTTTTTGATGACATACTCGTTTATAGTAAGGATTAGACCACTCGCTTGTTTCATTTGGCACTAGTACAATTATTGCAGCAACAATGTTTTTTGGCCAGCAAGAAGAAGTGTATGTTTGGGGGGGAGCAAGTGGAATACTTAGGTCATGTAATTTTCGGAGCAGAGGTGTCAGTAGATCTGGTCAAGATTAAAAGTGTTGTGGAGTGGCCGGTACCTCGCAATGTGAAAGGTGTTAAGAGGAATCTTGGGCTTAACTGGTTATAATCGTAAATTTATCAAGGGATATGGTAAATTGGCCAAGCCCTTGACTGAATTAACAAAGGAGGGCTTTCATTGGGGAGAAGAAGAATGATCTTGCTTTTGATAGATTGAAAGTGGCCCTGACTTCTGCACTAGTACTATCTCTTCCAAACGTTACTCAACCTTTCCAGATCAAATGTGATGCTTCTGGTAAAGGTGTAGGAGCAGTGTTGATGCAAGACGAAAAATATATAGCTTATTTCAATAAGGCCTTGGCTAATCAGAACTTGTCCAAACCTGTGTATGAAAAAGAGTTGATGGCTTTGGTTTTGGCGGTGCAGCATTGGCGACATTATCTCTTGGGTCGCAATTTTGTGATCTTTACCGATCCAAAGGGTTTGAAACATCTGTTGCAGCAGAGGGTAGCTAGTTGTGATCAACATAATTGGATTTCAAAACTATTGTAGATACCATTTTGAGCTAATTTATAGCTAGTTGTGATCCACTTGGATTACTGCAACCACTGCTGATTCCACAACAAGTATGGGAGAATATTTCTCTCGATTTCATTACCGGGTTGCCAAAATCTAAGGGGTATGATGTAATCTTAGTTGTGGTGGATCGTTTGCCGAAGTATGCCCATTTTGTGCTCTTTAAACATCCATATACTGCTAGATCTGTGGCTATCATTTTTGTTAAAGAGATCACTCTCTTGCATAGCATGCCACAGTCAATCATCAGTGACAGATATCCCTTATTTGTCAGTAACTTTTGGCAAGAGTTATTCAAGCTCCAAGGAACAACGTTAAAAATGTCTTCTTCTCACCATCCAGAAACCGACAGCCAAACTGAGGTGGTTAATAGGTGTTTGGAGATGTATCTAAGTTGTTTTACATCCGAGCAACCCAGGGAATGGCAAGGTGCGTTGTCTTGGGCAGAATTGTGGTATAACACCACCTTTCATATTTCTACGGGTATCACACCCTTGAGGTTGTGTACAGAAGAAAGCCTTCCACTATTGTGAGGTTTTTGTTAGGGGAAACTAAGGTTGAGGCTGTGAGTAGAGAATTACAAGACCGTGATGAAATTTTGAGATAAATGAAGTATAATCTGTTGCAAGCACAAGAGCAGATGAAGCGTTATGCTGACAAACACAGAACATTGCACGTGTTCAAGGTAGGAGAATGGGTCTTTTTGAAGCTGCGTCCACATAGTTAGCAAACCGTAGTGAGAAGAATTAATCAAAAGCTGGCACCTCGTTATTATGGTCCCTATCAGATTTTGGAGAAGTATAGCAATGTGACATATCGCTTAAATTTACCACCACAGTCACGAGTTCATCCCCTTTTTCATGTGTCGCAGTTGAAGAAAGCAACTGGACAATATGCTACCAAAGCAGAATGCCTACAGAGTTGGAAGTTGCCACTGATGGAGTTATCGAGCATGTTAAGTTTCTAGCACGTAGGGACTTTTCAGTGGCAGGTGTCAACTAGCAATAGTTACTAGTTTAGTGGAAGGGAAGTGCGGAGGAAGATGCTCCTTGGGAGGATGCTACGACTCTTAATAGCCAATTTTCTAACTTCAGCCCTAAGGACAAGGATGAATTTGAAGACGATGGCAGTAATAGAGACTAGTTATTATGGCCAACATATGTGAAGCACAAGATGTGGAAAGTTATAAGCGGAAGAATAAGAAGGGTAAAGAGGGGAGATGAAAGTAGTAGAGTGAAAACTAAATCTGCTTAGTTGGAGTTAGTTACGTAGGGAGAGAATAAGAGGGGTGAGGAATATGGGAGAAAGTTTAGTTTTGATAAAGTTTTCTATTATAACAGAGGTATATTCTCTCTGGGAGGAGCTCAGGCTCTGGACACTCTTTTGTTAGGGTTGTTGGCTCTTTCTTCTTCTTAATAATCAATTATATTTCTACCTTTATCATTTGGGGAATGCATCATACTACCACCTTCTTTGTTCATTTTCTACCTCTTGCAACGGTTTATTATTCTTATTTTACAGACATTTATCATTACACTCCAAGTTAAGGAGGATATTGACACATGTCAAATTCCTACTGATGTTATCAACTACCACTTCTTTTCCAACTTTCAGCATTTTGAATGAAGGGATAGAGTCCAGGTCTAGATGTGTGGTGCAATAGAGAATCTACACTTGCCGTCCCAGTACATGGGACAAATGACATTCATTTTCGTGTAGGAACTAGAATATGTTAGAAGGAAAATAAAAGAGAAAAATAAACAAAAAGAAAGATATTTTAGTAATATGTTGAATGATCAAATTAATAGACAAAGTCCAAGGTCAGGAAAGAAGGGTATAGAAATATTTTTGTCTATATGTGGATAGGTTAACCAGCCAGCAACCATGCTTAGGTGAATGAGACTGAATGGTTTGTAATATACCAGGATTCCCTATAAAACACCAATTCAAGTTCTTACTTGATAAACAAATTACCTACTCAGATCTTTAACTATAAAATACCAATTCAAGTTCTTACTGAGTATTTTCCAGCTACTAGACTGATTACAGACATTCCCTTGAAAATTTTTGGTAGCTTGACCTTTGTTCATAGTCGTGATTTGAAACTTTCAAAACCAGATACTAGAGCACATAAATGCATGTTTGTAGGTTATCCCACTAATCAAACAACAGAGTGAGTCTCGTTGATAAGCATTAAAATAATAATAATAATAAAATACATATAAATATAAATACGTAACAAAATACATAATATAATAAGCATAACACACGGCAAAAAGTAACAATAAAAGATAGAATAAGTAAATAAATACACAAACCAGAAAGAAGACAAGTACAAGAATAAATCAAACAAGCTATTACAAACAAATAATTAGGCAAAGTAAGAAATTGTTTAGAATAAATAATTAGAACGAAAGTGCTACATAATAAAAATTTATGCTAAATACAAGATATAAGATTCGAAGGAAAATATTCAAAAAACCTAAGAGAACAAGAATGTCCTCTCCAAACGAGATTCTTTACCCGTATCGTAGTACACCAAGGTTTTTTATTGCAGGTCATGCCTTCCGTAAGTTCCAACTGAGCTAAATCATTTTTTCACTTCCCCCCAGTTCTTCTCAAGCCTTTCTTTTTTCTTTTACAGTTTTTAAATACTATTTTCTCGTATCTTCTCACTCGAGCGTTAAAGTGTCTCTTTTTAATGTCTAAACCACCTAAGCCTCGTCTTTCTTAATTTTTCATTAATGCTAACCATCTTTAATTTGTCTCTTACTATTTCATTCTTATCTTTATCTCTTCTAGTAAGGTTACAAATCCAATGAAGCACATTCACCTCCACCACTATTAGCTTATAACCATGCATCTATTTGTGTTCATGAATGTTACTTTCTTTGAAGGTACTTCATACTATAATAACTACCATTGTCAAGGGAGCAAAATATCAGTGAAGATGGCTTCTTCGATGGTTTAGATCTCTTTTTTAGAGTGATATTTCTCATGATCATTCATAAGCAAATGAAGTAAATATTGACAATGTTGTATCAGTTAATAAACAACCTGTGACAATGCCATCACAAAATGATAATACTAGAAGCATGGAGATGTATAAGAAACAGTACAAAGGTCTTGTATATTCAAAGGAACACCTAGTAGAAAAAGGAAGGCAAACCATTTCGTAACATCTTCATGAGTCTTACCAAAGGTTAGATTAAAAAAATAATGACGTTTCCACAAATATTCATGTTTGTAAAAGTATTCCTGTGAGTGATTCTAAGATAAACTCTTCTTAAATCGATCTCCCTCTAATTCTAAGGAAAAATATTAGATCTTGTACACAACATCCTCTCTCTAACTTTGTGTCTTGCAAAAATATTTTACCCATGTATTATACCTTTATATCACAAGCATCTAGTATTCCTGTTCCTAATAGTATTCAAGAGGCTCTAAAGTTCCTAACTAGAAAGAAGCAATTCTTGAAAAGATGAAAGCCTTGGAAATGAATGCAATTAGGGAAGAAGTCAATCTACCAAGTGGAAAAAAAGGTTGTTGGTTGTAAATGGGTATTTACTCTAACATTCAATTATGATGGATCCTTAGAGAGGCACAAGGTTGGGTTTGTTGCTAAAGGATTTACCCAAACATATAGCATAGATTATTCTAAGACTTTTTCACTCGTGGCAAAGTTAAACACGATTTGAGTCCTTTCAATTGTTATTAATCTCGACTGGCTTTTGAATTAATTAGACATAAAGAATGCTTTCTTGAATGGATATCTAGAAGAAGTATATTTTAGATCTCTTAAAAGAGACTAGAATGAGTGAATGCAAGCCTTCAGACACTCCAGTAGAGTTTAATGTCAAACTTGGAGATGTTAAAGATGGAATCCCGGTAGATACAGGAAGGTACCAGAGATTGGTAGGGCAACTGATCTGCTTGTCTCATATACGACCTGATATTGCCTTTACTGTAAGTATGGTTAATCAGTACATGCATTCCCAAAAAGGGCTTTTTTTTTCAAAAATAAAAAATAAAATTAAACGAGTAGAGGTCTATAATGATGCAAACTGGGCAAGATCAACTACTAATAGAAGATCGACTTATGGATATTGTACATTCGTTTGGGGCAACTTAGTCACATGGAGATGGAAGAAACAGAGTGTAGTTGTTAGGAGCAACGCAAAAGCAGAATTTAGATCAATGACTCAAAGTATACGTGAAGTTCTATGGCTACGAAGAGTTCTAAAAGATCTTAAAGTCCAATGAGCTTTCCCATGAGATTGTATTGTGATAATAAGGAAGTCATAAGTATTGCCCATAACCCAATCCTTCACGACAAGACAAAACACATTGAAATTGATAAGCACTTCACTAAGGAAAAACTTAAAGCAATAATAATGTATACTCCATTCATTCCAACCACACAACAAGTTACAGACATATTTACTAAAGGATTGATAAGACAACCATTCAAACTTCAAGTTAGCAAGTTGGGCATGATAGACATTTTTGCACCAACTTGAGGGAAGTGTTGGTAAATTAGGAAAACCGATATCTAGTAAATAATGATTCCAATAAAATAAGAAAATTTTATCCCAGATTCAGGACAAGATAAATCAGCACCTAAGTACTTAGGATGCCTGAAGATTAGTAGAGATAAGCAATTAGGATACTGATTCTATAAATCAACAGGGTGTTGCAGATTAGTAGAGATAAGTAATTAGGAAATTGATTCTATATTGGCTATATTTTTCCTATTTAAGATGCATCAGTCTAAGAATAAAGTATAGAACTTTAGCTTTGGTTTTCTATTCCATTGTGTCAACATAGAGTTATCCTGAGTTTGAGCTTAAAGACATGCTCTTTGTCTAGGGGAGAGTTGATATACACAAGGCAATCTTAGGAGAGAAATATACAAGATCTTGATTAGAAAGTAATTGCAAAGGTTATTTTATTTAGGCAGTAGTCATCTTATCTAGGCATTATTATTTTTATAAGTTTATTTTTTTGCAGGAAAATAAGTTAGCAAACTCCTATTCTATTTTAGTTCCTATTTCACAAGTCTATTTTTAGTACAAGAATAAATTAGAAGATTCCTATTATATTTTACTTCTTAAAACTCTATATAGGGCCTTTTTAAAAGGCATTACAATGAATAGAAACAACATGCCTAGAAAGGGGAAGAACTCTAGTAAGGGAAAAGAGAATTTCCATGTGAATTGTCCTGTGACTATAGCCTACACAAAAACACATATCAAAGGTCAATAGTCAAAGGACTCAATATTATTAAAACTAACAAATTTATAAAATCAATTATTATGATTTCTTAATTAATATATAAAAACATTTAAAGTTCGAATGTGTAGATTTTAAGCTCATGCATAGATTTTCCACCTTTAATAAAAGACGTCTTTTAAACTTATATGTTTTTAGTTTTAAATTTTTGGATTTTAAAAAAATCTTAGTTACTTTTTTTCTACATTGTATATTAGCTTAACAACATTTAGAAATTAAATATCAATTATTTATGACTCCTTTATGTTTAAATAAAATAAAACAAAAAATTTTACACCTTTAATCAAAGACAAGCTTTTAAACTTATATGTTTGTAGTTTTAAAAAATAATCTTAGTTACTTTATTTCTACATTGTATATTAGTTTAACAAAATTTAGAAATTAAATATCAATTACTTATGACTAAATTTAGAAATTAAATATCAATTACTTATGACTTCTTTATGTTTAAATAAAATAAAACAACAAACAAATATTAATGAAAGATTTAAAATTTTGTCAATTATTGTATTTTCTACTAAATTAATTTGTAATGAAAAAAAACAATGATAAGTATATTATATTTATATTGATTTGTTTAAAAGGTTTTTCCATGATTAATGTGCTTAACTTTCTACACAGATACAATAAGACATTATCGATATAAAGCTCCATTTTGGCAACAAAGGGGATCGGGTTTGAGTGCCTCATGCAGCCCAATTTTGTACGTCTAAGGTCTAGTTTGATCAGTCTAACAGCCATATTGCTCCAATTCAACAAAGAATAGACTTAAATTTTGCAGTACAATTGTAACCACCCATTTGAAACTGCACAGCTGTCAGTTTCTAGACTTATCTGTCTGGCTACCCTGGGTTTCACACATATGGTATGTCCTCCATGAGAAAAAACATATTGTTCTCCATACCATTCTATTTAGACTATCTCATATAAGTAGCATAGAAATTAAACATGATGCAAAAGCATCTACCATAACAATGCATGAGCAAGAACATGTGCTTCTTCAATATTGAACTTTTGAAAGAGTGAGGATAGCAGAGGAAAAGCTATGGCTTTCGCTTACATTCATGTTGCCACCAGAATCAATGTCCAAGAGCGCGCTCCCTTGACTGCAAAATGTCCACAACATATCAGAGATGCAACTTATAGAAAATGCCAAATTTGGAGTTTATAAAACATCCAAATGGAGTCCTCCATCCAGAAGATTTTTTATAAGAGACTTGAAAGAGGATGGGGAGTAGGAAAAAGGAAGAGAAAACGTAGCACTTTAACTAAACCTTAATCAATTAAAAAATTGTGTTGGCACTAACATAGGCAAGAATCTGCTTTTTTAATGCACAAGAGTAGAACAGATAACATAAAAATATTAACTTACTACAGATGTTTTTTGATATGTAATAGACGCAAAATTCATATATGTAAATGCCTAACATGACTTTTTAGCATCAATTCAGCAGTGTCTCTTATATAGAAAGGACAAGCACACATAGTACTAGTTACAAATTTTTGTACTGCACAATTGTAATGTAATTTAGTAAATAAAGTAGTCTAATATGTCATATAGTAATGTTCTTACCCTACACAGTGATCACCTACAATCAATGAATGAGTACTGACATGAAACAACCCAAGATGCCCATTTGTATGTCCCTGAATGGAGAAAACTTCTGCACGTTAGAACTAACATGAAATATGGGAAATAAGTACAGTAGTTAAAAATTGTGTCATACATAATAACCTAATCAAATAATGAACGAAGCCCCATGATATATTCATCTCAAATCACTAAGAGATCAAATTGAAAGCCAGCATAATCAAATTGAAAGCCTGTAGAGGATCTTGTGGGAAAGAATTTTTCTATTTTTCATATATTGAATAGGGGTATACAGCCATATATAGGACATTACAAGTAGGAATTTAAATCTGGAAAGTAATCTAAAGCTATCTAATGTAATCCCTTACTTTAAGAGATTTCAAACTTATCTTATCTTATCTATTTACAGCCTATCTATATCTAATTATAATCTATTTACAGCTGTTTAGTATCTCAACACTCCACCTCAAGCTAAGGAATAGATGTCTTCCATTCCACCCAGCTTGTTTACAAGATCATGAAAACTTGAACGGTTCAGCCCCTTTGTTAAAACATCAACTACTTGACGTTTTGATGGAACATAGGACATGCACACTAACCCTTATTCCAATTTTTCTTTAATGAAATGTCTATCAATCTCAATATGCTTTGTCCTATCGTGTTGTATAGGATTATGAGCACTATTGATGGCTAACTTATTATCACAATAGAGTTTCATAGGGCCATCCCATTTGACTCTCAAATCATCTAGAATAATCTTCAGCTAGAGCAATTCACACAATCCTTGAGCAATAGCAATTCACACAATTCTGCAGATGACCTTGCCACCACATTCTGCTTCTTGCTCCTCCACGTTACCAAATTTCCTCCAAGAAACATACAATACCCTGTAATTGATCTTCTAGTCCACTATGGAACCTGCATACCGCATCGCTGTAAGCTTCTAGAGCAAGAGTATTGTTTTTCTTGAACAAAATTCCTTTTCTCGGATTGCCTTTCAAGTAATGTAGCAACCTACAAGCAGCCTAAAGATGAGGCTCTCTTGGATCATGCATGAATTGATTGATCATGCTTACCGAGTATGCTATGTCTGGACGAATGTGAGCAAGATATATGCATCTACCAACTAGTTTTTGATAAATCATTTTATCAACAGTTGTTCTTCTTTAGCTTCTCCCAACTTGTGGTTTGGATCCATTGGTGTAGAGACTGGCTTACACCTAATCTTCCCTGTTTCTACCAACAAATTAGTCATATACTTTTGTTGAGATATAAAAATCCCTTATGTGGAATATGCCACCTCAATAACGAGGAAGTACCTTAGTTACCCAAGTTCTTTTATCTCAAACTCTGTTACTAGTCTTTGCTTCAATTCATGCTTCTCTTTCTCATCATTTCCAATCACTATGACGTCATCCACATAGACTAGAAGTGTAGTAACTCCCCCTGTAGCCGAATGTTTATTGAAGAGAGTATGATCACCTTGGCTTTGTTTATACCCAAACTCCCTCATGACGTTTGCAAATCTCCCAAACCAAGCTCTAGGAGATTGTTTTAACCCATAAAGGGCCTTTCTTAGCTTGCAAACTTTGTTACCCGTGTCTCCCTCAAATCCTGGTGAGATGTTCATATAGATTCTTCATCTAAGTCTCCACGGAGAAACGCATTCTTAACATCATATTGTAGGAGATGCCAATTAAAGTGGGCAGCTAATGATAACAAAATTCTCACAGTGTCATCTTTGCAACTGGGGCTAAAATCTCTTGATAATCAATACCATAGGTTTGAGTGTACCCTTTGGCCACCAATCTAGCTTTGTATCTCTCAAAAGATCCATCAACCTTATATTTGAGTGTGAAAATCCACTTACAGTCAACAACATTTTTCCCTTTCGATTTATCAACAATATCTCATGTTCTATTCTTTTTCAACGCATTCATCTCCTCGCCCATAGTCTCCATTCCCTTTTTGACAATGCCTCAGAAACAGTGTTAGGGATAGTAATGGTATTTAAACTCATAATGAAGTTTTGGTAGGTTGGTTACAGACGCTTAAGAGAAACATAATGAGATAGAGGATAAAGTGGTAGTTTAGTGCATTGTCTAGTTCCTTTCCTAACACCAATAGGTTCAAAAAATTATGTGTGTAAAGGTGAGTCAGATCTTACCATGATTTCATTTCCAGAGTCTTGAGTTGGATTCTTAGACCTGTGTCAGTTCTGGAACGGCCTTCCTCCTTGAATACACCTGAGTAACATTGGTTGAGACATGTGATGACATAGGTTCAGTAGTAGAATTGGGGAACTCAGATGTAATTGGTTCAAAAGGCTCGGTTGTTTCAACACTACGAGCTAGAGCAGGAGGAAGGTCAAGGGTTTTAAGTGGCTCGAAGGACTCATAAGTTCCATCATTGAAATCTCCCCTTGAAGAGAGGACTTGGAGAAAAAAGGTGTATTTTTTGTGAAGATGACATCTGTAGAGATATAAATTTCCTAGATGACGGATTGTACCACTTGTATCCCTTTTGAGTAGGCGAGTAACCGAGGAAGACACATTTGATAGCTTAGGGGTCTAGTTTGTCTCTATATTGGTTATGAAAATGAACAAAGGCGATGCATCCAAATAACCTAGGTGTGAGGCCATTTGAGGTTCTGAAGTGTGGGTAGAAGCTATTAAGAATTTCTATGGGCTTTTGTTGTCTAACACATGTGATGGAAGTCTATTTATCATGTATATGGCTGTAAGAACTGCCTCTCCCCAATAGGATTTAAGGACATTCCCTTGAAAGAGTAAGGCTCGAGTGGTGTCGAGTAAGTGCCCATTTTTCCTTTCTGCTACCCCGTTTTGTTGAAGTGTTTTAACATACGATGAATCATGGATAATGCCCTGTGATTGAAAGAAAGTGACAAAGTTTAGTTGAAGTAGTCTCTGGCATTATCTGTCCTAAAGCTTTTTATTTCAACCCCAAATTGGTTTTAAATCATAGAGTGAAAATTAGGTATAACAAGGCTAACATCAGATTTTGTTTAAGAAGAAAGAGCCATGTTACCCGGGAGCAATCATCAATTAAGGATACAAACCAACGAGACCTAGAGACATTAGGTATAGTAGAGGGACCCCATATGTCACTATGAATCAAATGAAAAGGATGAGAGCTTCTTTTATTGCTAATAGGAAAAGATACTCGAGTATGTTTTGCAAATTCGCAAACATCACAATGAAATTCAGAAATATCTAATCCTTGAAACAAATGAGGAAACATGACCTTTAAAACTTTAAAAGATGGATGACCTAGGCGTAGATGATACAACCAAATGGTATCTTTAAATGAGGAACTGGGAAATGACAAAGATAGGTTGCTCCTAACTCTTTGAGGCAATTCAAGTACGTAGAGGCCACCCAAAAGGTTGCTCCTAACTCTTTGAGGCAATCCAAGTAGGTAGAGGCCACCCCTTTCCTTAGCAAGCCTAATCCTCCTCCCCAAGGCCTGATCCTAAAAAACACAATGAGAAGGAAAGAAAGTAGCATAACATTTAAGATCATGGGTAAGCTTTTGAATAGAAAGTAGACTAGCCAACAGTTTTGAAATATGGAGGGTAGGTGTGGTGTATATCTCCAAAACCTACAATAGTAACTAGAGAGTCGTTGGTCACTACAATCTTTTTGTTACTTGGGCATGGGGTATAAGCGTGAAAGAGTTGAGATGAGGGTGTCATATGGTTTGTGGCACTTGAGTCTATTATCCAAGAATTGGTATATAGATTTGCATTCATGCAAATGGGGACTAAAGGTTTACCTGAAAGAGCCAAAGAACAAGTCTTAGAAGGTTTCTCAATAGTCCCCAACAAGCTTCTTAGCTTCTCAATTTCTTCATTGTTTAATTCCATTGTTCTTCAATTTTCCTCAACTTTGGGATGATCTACCATATGTGCTTGGGACCTCTACTGTCCCCTATGGTTTCCCCATTCTCAACTTGGTGGTTTACCGTGTATTTTCCAACATGTCTCCTTTGTGTGCCTCGGTTTCTTACAGTGGGTGCACCACAGGTAGTCCTTATTCTCCTTCCCCTGGTTTTCTCTACCAGAATGCTTAGATAGATCACTTTGTCCTTTGTCCTAATGATCAGTTTTTGCTAATAAGGCTGAACTGTCCATGGTTTGTGGTTCAAGCATAACACTCCTTCGACTTTCTTCTGCTCGAATCAATGAGATTGTCTCTTTTAGAGACAAAGTGTCCTCTTTTCCAAGGATTTGGATCCTAACCTGATCAAATTAAGCATTTAGCCCAGCCAAAAAATCATACACATAGTCTTTTTCAATGAAGTTCTTAAAGATGACAGCATCCTCAGGGCATTTCATCTAAAAAACTCGATAATGATCGAGTTCTTGCCACAGATTCTGCAACAAGTTTGCATATTCTGTGACAGATTTATCTCCTTGCTTAGCAGCTGCAGTTTTGATCTTGATCTCGTACACTTGAGTAGCATCATGAGCCTTCGAGTATGTGCAACGAATGTAGTCCCAAATCTCCTTTGTAGTGACAAAAAACATGCATTTGTCGTTGATCATGGGATCCATATAATCCCATAGTCAAGACATTATCATGGAATCCTCCTCATCCCATACTTCAAACATTGGGTTATCCTTGGTCGGTCCTGTTCCAAGAAGATGACTAAGTCTCCCTTTGCCCTTGAGGTATGTAC
>JANITW010000003.1:33084555-33098052 GCA_027564335.1 Erythroxylum williamsii
AACTAGTTCATTTTGACTTTCATAACTCATACAACTCTACTCAAATTTCAAAGTCATCAAAATCAATCACTTCATTTATCATCAATCTCCTTTAAGCACAATAACATCTATAACGCAATTCATATCCGAAAATACTCATTGAATTTATTTAATATTTCTAATTTTTACCGAAAGTTCGAGGTCCAACAATATATATACATAAATATGTAGCAATTCAACATTTAACAATTTACTCACAATCTTATAGCTACCAAAATGTCATCACAAAGAATATGTTATGTAATTTCTGCATCATAACATAACAATTAATTATGCATCATGTCTAAAAAATCAATAATGAAATGCACAACAAATGGCTCGAGAGTTCCGTGGAACAAAATGGATAAACCGAAGTTTATACCATGAACAAAACGAGTCCGATTTCTCAGGATCTCGTGGCCTCAAGTGGGCAGCAGGGAGAAGGCTATATGTCGACGTACACGAGACTAACAAAACGTTCCTCTCTTGCCCAAACACAATCAAAGGTCAATGCTTAACTCATTTTATACACATTCATACTTTTCATGCTCATCATGCTTCTTCATCTTTTCATTCATACAAAATGTCATGATATTTCCGAAGGCAATACATGATCACAATCACAATGCATTTTCAACAATTTCCATAATTCAAAATAAGCAATGTCACACACACATGCAAGCAAGCAAGACAATTTGCCCATATACAACAACTATAAATATATTACCCACCAAATATCGCTTGATAATCTAAGTTCAATGTTGTCCTTCCTCTTGCGATTGGATTAGGTCCGCTTGGTTTCCTATAACAAACCAAGTTCTCATTCAAACAACATTCAAAGGAAACTCATAAAGCTTTGAAAATCAAAAGTGCTAACACTATAATCTATACTCGACTTCCATCCAAAATTTGAGATCTTTAGAGACTGATTCACAACTTTCTTTCTTCATAAAACTTGTATCCCTATGTCTCTAATTTACAACGAATCAAAAATCACTCATTTGGACATCTACATCAAAATTTATACCTAAAATAACATGTCGATGTAGGAAAATGGCCTCTCGCCCCAACGAGAAAGCTGGAGCTCGCTGTGACGTGCGCGCGCGCCGCTACGTGCGCATGCGCAGGTCGCGACGTACGAAGCCGAAATCCTCCCGAAACCTATTTTCTTGGTATTTTTTACCTATACACTTCCCATATTTCAAATATAACCTATCTTAACCTTAAATTACCTCTTATACTTCATTTCTAAGCTCATTCCAACCCACAATCATACACATACACAACATGATCATCAACCCTAAAAGATTAAACCATTTTTCGTATACCAATCAACAACCATTTCCTACACATGTTAAGCTATACTTGGGTTCATCTAACCAAAACAACATGGAATAAACTCATACTTACTTGTTAATCTTCAAATTCTTCAAAAATCTCAAGGCTCTAGCTTTACTCTCTTTTTCTCTTCTTCTTCCTCTCTTCCACGATACTCACCTCTCAACCAAGACAAAATTTACTTCTTCTTCTAAGTTCTACTCTTAATGATCATCAAATGTCCATTATGCCCCTCCATGAAAGCCTTAAACTTTAGCAACTTAAGTAAACTTCCCAAATTGTCCCTACACATCATATTCCTTTTCCTTTTTACTCACAGCATGTAAAACTCTAATTTAATCTTAACCCTCCATTAAAATTTCATTAATCTAAGCAATAAACCTTAAATTATTCTAACCAATAATCAAACTCAACCTCAAAATAATTTATCTTGAAAAACCACATTCAAATCAATTCATACTTAATAAAATTAATAAAAATTTGGGGCCTAACAATTATCCTATCTTATTACCTGATGACTTATTTAATCAACTTGGTGAAGCAAGATGGTTTACCAAGCTTGATTTAAGATTAGGGTATTATTAAATGAGGATTTAGGAGGAAGATGTACTAAAGACTGCTTATGTTATGAGGTACGATATCTTCGAATTCTTAGTTATGCCTTTCAGACTTACTAATGCACCTGTCACATTTTGCACCCTTATGAATCAAATGTTTCCACCCTTCTTGGATAAATTTGTTGTGGTGTACTTGGATGATATTATGGTGTAAGTAAAATATTAAAAGAGCATGTTATGCACTTATGACAAGTTTTCTAAGTTTTAAGGGAAAATGAGCTGTATGTGAAGAAATAAAAATGTGTTTTTTTACACAATATAAAGTTATGTTTTTGGTGCACATTGTTAGAGGGGGCAAGCTATAGATGGACAAGTCCAAAGTGCAAGCCATATATGATTGGGAACCACCAAAGTAGATCTTGGACCCCATTTTTTGAACCCGACTATTTTTTTGAATATCATAAGACATAAGCGTATTTTTCTGTAGGGTTATTTCAATGAAATCTCCTTAGTCATCTTTCTCATAACATCTCAAACCATAAAGGGCGAGCCCACACCTGTCAGGCACTTGAATTACCATTTGACTTCTTTGTAATATTTGTAGCTCCATGTATTTAGTTTATTTTGAAATAATAATCATCTCATTCGAAGCTCTACAGATCAAGATATGAGTACAATACCAAAGTATGTTTAGTAAACAACCCATTCATGCTCTTTCAATCAATTTCCTCGCTTTCTCTCCATCAATCTTTTTCAAATCAATAACAATGGATACCAATTTCTATGGAGAGATAGAAAATGTCTTAGGAATCTATTGGTTGAAGAATCACTTCATTTGGAGATCGGATGATGACGTTATAGCTAAAAGAATCAAATATGATTATGTCCTTAATCATATCGTACCTATCTTGGAACAATTGGCATAACTTCACTATAGACATCGAATTAAGATCATTTTAGGAAGGTTTAAGGAGGATTTTGAGATCTACAACTTTTGTGAAGACCCCAAAGAGAGAATTTTCCATCTGATCAAAATCACAAATTTTCGAAAGTATACAGTGTATGTCCATTAAACGAACATACACCTGTACCTAACAGATGTTCACGAGGTCTGTAGCATTTTCTAGACTCGTAAAGGTCTGTTTAATGGACCTAATGTTCATTTAATAGGCATGCACTAGGATGGGGGCGTTTTTACACAAAAGAAGGTCCATTTAACAGACTTAAAGCCTGTCTAATGGACATATGTGACACAAAACTCCCTCTAAAGCATCTCCAATGGTTCCTACATCCATTCTAACATCACTTTCATTCATAATCTTCCCGAATTCACTTCTTCTAATGCAATATCGCTCCTTAAACATTCAATTACCAATTTAGTTACATTAAAGTCCCAAATCTCAACTCAAATGACTCATCACATACAACAAATTCTCATCATTACTATAGTTGTTTTGTATATACATCCTATACAGCATCGCCAGTTATAATGATCGTATCTCTTAATTTTGTTATCCAAAAATTTCATACTTCATATTGTTGGAAAGCTAGAAAGATAAGCTACAACTTTCATGAAGATAAATTTGGCTAATTCTACCTAGATCAATGTCGTTTTCCCCTTGCGTTCATAAACCTACAAAATGTAATATCTCTTCATATACTAAGTACTTTTCGTTAAACTCTTGAATCTCATCTCAAATGATTCATCCCATAAAACCTTTCCAATCTCTAACATGTTATTCTAAAACAAGCAACAATTTGCAATCTCAACAAAGAAACATATGTATACACACATTCCACTTCCACAACCATCATACTCAACCTGTAAAATGACATAATCATACAAAAAAAGGAATCCTCAAATTCACATTCTCATTTCTAAGCAAAGTGAATAGTTGAACAAGCTTTACTTATATATCAACATACACATCACTAACTTAAAACAAATACAAGTGGATGCTCAATGTTTGGCATGTTTAATAAGCTATCTAAAAGTGTTCAAACTAGCTTAGTGCAAAAGTTAACTATCTCGGAGTTTGTCCAATTGCCTTGCAAGGATCGCTAACCTTCTCGTTATGCACCTGAGGAGGAAATAATAGGGTGAGCTAAATAGCTCAGTGGCTAATACATTTATAGCCACCGACAATTGACCATAATTCAATCTTATGTACAAGTATAGCTAGCAATTCAAACATTTTTAATCTATTCCAACAATTCAAGCATTAATCAATTTAACTCAAAACTCATAACACATAATGTAGACTTTAGTCATTAAACATAATACTCAAATGCTTCATACTTGACAATTCAAAGATGTGATGCACAAACAAATGGCTCGAGAGTTCTGTGGAACAAAACAGAGAAACCGAAGTTTACACTGTGAACAAAACGAGTATGATTTTTTTAGGATCTCGTGGCTTCAAGCAAGTAGCCGAGAGAAGGCTATAGGTCAACGTGCACGTTACTAATGAAACAAGTTCCTCTTTTTACCATCACAAACAAATTTATGCTCAATTCAATCAATCACAAATTCTTAGTATCATGCTTCTTTTTCTTTTTCTTCTTTCCATTAATACAAAAGTCATAACCTTTTTCAAGGCATAACATAATCATCAATCATCAAGCAATTTCCAGCATTCATAAATAAGTCAAATTCAAGCAGTCAACACACACAAATAGGCAAGAATTTGCTCAATTTCATAACAACCATAAATATATTACCCACCTAATTCGCTTAAAAATCCAGGCTCAAGATTGTCTTTCCTCTTGCTCTTGGGTAGGATTCTCTTGATTTCCTAAAACCACCAAGGTTCCATTCAAAACAAGATTCTAATAAAATTCATAAACTTCAATAATCACAAAATGCAATAAACACAAATTAAGTTCAAACCTAACCTACCCATAGTCCATCTAGGTTAGAAAACCCAAAACCTAGTTTAGAAACCCTAAAATCAAATGGGTTCTCTTAAATCATCTTCTTCCAACACAATCCTTCATTCTCTACACAAAAACTCCTTTTTCTCTCTAACCCCTCTAATAAAGCAAGAAGAAAAAGATGAACTAATGGTGTGTGGTGGTCTAAGGTGGCTGGAAGTGATAGTTATGGTGTTTAGGTATGATGGTTGAAGTTTTGTAAAAAATGGAATTTCCTGAGTACAAACGAATAGGAAGATTGTAAGCCAAATTTCGGACAAATGGTTTGGAATTTGGAGATGATTCTTGAAGAAAAATTGTAGAATAGGATGTGGCCTACGACTTTGGTGAAGGAATCATGGCAATCTGATTTCTAGAAAAAAGTTATGAATTTTCTTGATAGATGGGTTATGGATTAGGAAAATACTGAAACAACGGGTTCAATAATTAGACGATTTCAAAGTGCATTTCTGGGAAAATGACTGGGCATTTTTTGGTGGTTCTTGAGGCTAAATTAAAGTTCAAGAAGTGAAATACAAATTGATGAAGGAAGTTCTTGAGCTTATGAGTAGAAAAGAGATATGAATTTTCTTGCACAGAACGTTTTGGAAATAGAAAGCTGGAATTGTGGGAATGGAAAGCTGGAATTGTGGAATTTGGTTGGAAAATTAAATGGGTGAAAGATAGGTGTTTGTTTTTGGAACAAACAAAACCCTTTAGTTTTTGGAAACTAATAAAACCCAAATGATAACATTGAATTGCAAATGCAAATTCTCTCTCAATTTGATAAAAATGATCTAAATCTCATAAGAGCTTTTACAATGCAATATATAAGGAAAAAAAAGCAAATGAATGGTCATGAAGGAGAACCACATGCCAGTTTCTCTTTAATCATTAAAACAACAATAAAATGACATAATTAAGGAAACTAAGTTATTAAAATTGAGCTGGTAACTTAAGTCTCATAATTGTCCATAAAACTACCATAAGTTGTAGAAATTAAAAGGAAACCGAAATAGAAATAAATAAAGAAACTAATGAGCTTTAAAAGCCCTTATTCATCACATAACAAAAGAAAACTTTATCAAGCACTTTTGTTGAACCTCCAAAACGTCTTAGGCTCTATCTTAGGCTTCAATATGTCAATTTAAGGGTTGGTTAATGGTTCTATATTGATCAAGGCTCATAATGCTTGTAAGCTTGACTTGGGCTTCACAAATACAAGGTTTGCAAAGGCCAAGATGATTTCCTCTTCTTTTTGCTTTTTCTTTCTCTCTCTCTCAAATTTCTCTTCTTCTTCCCTGACTTCCACGATTCTTCTTCTTCTTCTCCTCTCTTCTTTCATCTTTTTTTCTCTCTTTTCTTCCCTTTCTCACGACTTCTCTCTTTCTTTCTTATTTCAAGATCATTTATTTGGTCTTTTTCCCATTTTACCCTTCATTTACTTTGCTTTTCCTATTTTACCCCTTATGCCTATTAAAACTAACATCTTATAATTCTAACTCCTTCCAAAACTCCAGACCTTTTCTAATCAGGTAATTGAAGGAATTTGATAACACTTCCTTATAGAAAAATGTTCATCATTGTCTTAAGTTTCTAATGACACCAAAATTATTCAATTTGGATCAGAAATTTGAAAGTTATACCCTAAATATTTTTGGACCGTTCTTATGCTGAAATAATTTTCTATGCTCAAATTCCATCAAAAAATTGAAATTCTTAGAGACTGAATTAAAACTCAATTTCATAATAAAATTTGTATCCCTATATTTCTAGTTTACTCCAAATCAAAAATCATCTCATTTGGATAACTATAGAAAACGTTATGGCTAAAACACCGAAGCATACTCAATGAACATGTTTCAACTACAGTTTCCAGCTTTTAACTTCCAACATTTCACATATAACCCATCTTGTACCTAAACCATCTTTTCTACTTCATTTCAAATTCAAGAATTCTCCTTTCTCTTTACACATGACTAATTGCCAATAATTTCTCATTTCATAGTTCTAACTTCCAAGAATAGTTTGGGGTCCAACAGCAGGGATCAAAATTGTGTTTCTTCCTTAGTCTCATCAACTACTACTGAAAGTTTATTAAAGGATATTCCTCCCTCGCACCTCCACTTACCAATTTATTAAAGAAGAATAGAGCATGGAATTGGGATGCAAGGTGTGAAAAGCATTTGAGGCCCTAAAGAAGAAGTGGTAGAGGAACCCGTATTGGCACTTCCTAACTTCACTAAGCCATATGAGGTATATACCGATGCCTTCGATTTAGCACTTGGTGGTGTTTTGATGCAGGATGCACATCTAATTGCTTATGAGAGTCGTAAGCTAAATGATGATGGACATCGATACACAATCCAAGAATGGTGCATTATTTGTGAATTTGGAGACATTACTTGTTAGGATCCAAGTTCATGGTGAAGATGGATAATATTGCCACTGGCTATTTCCTCACACAAAAGAAGCTAACACCAAAGTAAGTTAGATGGCAAGCCTTCTTGGTGTAATTCGACTTTGTGATGGAGTACAAGCCTAGAAAGGTCGACCTAGTTATTGACACCCTTAGTAGAAAAGAGGAGCTTGCCGCCATCATAAGGTCCAAGTTTTCCTCTAGTTGACAAAATAAAAGATAGACTTGAACAAGACTCGTAAGCTAAGAGTTTAGTGGAGTTAGCTAGACATAGGGAGACACGACAATTTTGGCTTCAAGATAGCAGACTTATCACCAAAGGCGATATAATTTACGTCCTTAAATGGTAAGAGCTGTAAAAGGAAATCATTAAAGAGCTTCATAACTCCAAGTGGGTGGGACATCCTAGAGTAATTCGCACGTTGGCTCTTATGAAGCACACATATTATTGGCCCTAAATGCATGATGACATCAAGCTCCATGTAAGGGCATGTCTTATATGTCAACAAGACAAAACGAATCAACGCCAACTAACAAGTTTACTAGAGCCATTACCTATTTTAGATAAGCCATAGGAGAGTATCTCTATGGATTTCATTACAAGCCTACCAAAGTCTAAATGATGTAGTAACATCATGGTAGTGGTGGACCATTTTAGCAAAATGAATTTTTCATCCCTATACTGGTGAAATTCATAGTCGAGGATGCCACACTCTTATTCTTCAAGCACGAGGTGAAGTATCGTGGTATTACAAAGACAACTGTGAGTGATCGAGATAATCACTTCATAATGCCATCACCAATACGTTGCTTTTATACAAAAAAATAGGGTTTTTAGTGAGTGGTGTCTCATAATCGTGAGTCAATAATCATAACTGTGACAAGTTAATGACATAGCCGTGACTCTTTTCTCCTTGTTCTTTTTTTCTAGCTCCATCATTCATCTTTTTTGTATTTTCAACATATGTCTCATCTTTCTTGAGATTTTCTTGTCTTCTCTTGCTTTTAATCTTCTTTTTCTTACTCTGTAAAGAAAAGTGAGTATGAATCTTTCAAAAATGACCCATATATAGTGCTTTCAACTCACTTAAGCTCTTTTTCTTCCGAATTGTGCATAAAATCACATATGAGTTAGTGAGTATCTTAAAATTTTTCATATCAACAAATTTTATGGAATAAATTCATAATCAATTAGGCACATATCAATTTCCCCCATACTTAGCATTCTCCCATTCTCAAGCAAAACATCAAAATTAAGATCATAGACCTAAAACATTGACTCATTTCCCATATATTCTAAGAATACATAATCATAAATTGATAAGTGTAAATTGCATCATCTTTTAGGGCATAGTTTGATATGTTATTAGATGTTAATTCGATCATTTAATAGTGCTTAGGTTATAATTGTGTTAGTTTGTTAATTATTTGTGTTTTAATTGTTTTATAAGTTAGTACAAGCTTTTGAGCTTAAATATTATATTTTTGAGGTACCTTGGTGTGTTTGCTAGTGTTTCAAGGTCAATAGGAGTTTCAGAAGACATTTACTCCAAAACAATGACCTATAATCGTGCCATGATTGTGATGGAAAGCTTTGATGTGGGCCACGATTATGGCCTGCATCAAGCAGACGTGTAGTCACTTACGAACTTAATGTTTTAAGGCACTTTTTGGACCTTTCGGACCCCAAAAAGACTCTAAGGTTATCCAAAACATAAAAGACTATTTAAAGAACATTAAGAGGAGCACAAAAGGAGCTTTTTGCATTAGCCACGCTTGAAACCTTCAAGAGCGAATATTGAGAGAAAGAAAGAAGAAGAAGAAAGAGGAAGATGAAGCTGACTCGACGTACTTCCCAGATTAGGAGGTTTCCCATTGTCGCAACCTTCTGTTGTCTATTCTAAGTCATTATTTTCTTTTTGTTTCGATTTCATTTATGTATATAATGGAGATGGTTAGTATGATGATAGGATTTCAAATATTGCTGATGTTCTAAACTCTCCTTCAGGATTTTATTTTGATTTAATGATAATTTAGTTAATTGTGTTTATTGGATGAATGTCATGATTTGATATCTTTATTGCATAATTCGGTAATAAATGGAGAGGGTGAACTCAATGAAAAATGATTAAATCGGATTAGTAAGAGTTAGGTGATTTAATAAAAATCGTGAAAAATCATAATGGTAATTGTGCGGAGAGAGATCTTGTGATGTTCTGATAGTTTATTAGACTGCTTCAGATCTAATTAGAGTTTGGGATAATTTGTGAATTTACAAATTCCATAATCTGATTAGGGTTTATAATTTAGGGTTTAATGGTTATAACTCGAGAGAGAGTAATCAGCCCTAGGATAGTCTAGAACTGACACTCCATTGATACATAATCAGCTAGGTTAACATTAAGGATAAATAAAATCCCCTTGCTCATAAATTGGTAAATTCCTTAGGTTGATTTTTATTGTGATTGTATATTGCTAACTTGTCAATACTTTTGTGTTTAATTTCTGATTTGATTGGTTAAACTCAATTCTCATAATTAATTTTAGTTACATATTTTATTTTCAATTTCATAGTTCTTTTTGCCTTAGATTTTAATATTAGATTACTATCCTTCCTCATACGAATGACACCTTTAATACTACGCTACAAACCGTACACTTGCAGAATATTAAGGGCTTATAAGATTAAAACTTACCCTGATCAAGTTTTTGGTGCTGTTGCTGGGGAGGTGTACAATTAGTTTAATTCTTGTAGTCTAAGATGTTTCACTATCTTTTATGATTATAGTACCTAATCACAAGAAGAAGAAAAAAGGGTGTAGAAAGTTTGGGCAAAAAGTCGAAAACACATTGATTTGGACATAACAAGGCAGCGATGAAGAATCTAAAAAATTAGAAATAAATAAGAGAAAAAAAGAACAATCATGGAGGATATATATTATAGGGAGCAAAGGACTTTTGCAGATTTCAATAAGCCCTAATTTAGTTAGAGAAATCATCATCCTTATATGAACACATACACTTTGGGGTGGCAAAACCACCCATATTTCTATTGGTCTAACAATGTAAGTACTCACATGGGACATCAAGACCTTTTAAGATTTCAGCAAGATTAGTCAAGTTTATAGGATTCCAAATTGGACAAAATCATGTATAAGCTAACGGATATGGAAGAGACCTGGAAAAGACTGGAAAAACAATTTGATCAAATAACATAAAATCATGCCTCTTCTATTTATAACCTGGAGATTCAAGTGACACAAATTTCTTGTGAAATTCGTAAGAGAAGTGTGGAAGACTCTCTAAGTAATATGGAATTACTTCAACGAGGACAATATGAGACTATCATACTTAGAAATAAGGAAGAGCAAGAAAAACCAGTGGGAAATAAAGTTGAACCCCATCTTGTAGAATGACAACCCTCCCTATTATTCTCTAGATCTTGGTATACCATGCTTGAATGGTAATGTACGTCGCTTGTAACCAAGTTAATACCAACTCTAATAATGAAATATCTAGTTATTGAAGAGTTGAGATCATTCTCACGAGAAATCTATTGGTAAATATTATACAAGTTGAAAACTAAAAGAAATTGAGGCTTGAATAATGTGATTTTAAGAAATTAAAAATTACAAATTTGGAAATAAACAAAAAATTCAAATTTGGAAGATTAATAACAAACCTTGGTTTCGGCTCACCTTAGTTATCAAACTAATATAGATCATTGATATAAAATTAAATACGTTAACAAATACTCATTAGGTGATGTTCTCTCTTAAGATTAAATGAATAGAAACATGTATTCTAATCACTCTTATTAACCAACAACTTAGATATGATCTTACGTTTGATTGATTAATAGCTTTAAGAAATAAGAGAACCAGTGAGCAAAACAATACACACACCATATGTATTTAATCTAAATAGTATCTTTTTTAGAATTTCTAATCCCTAATGTAAAGATGGTAATCCTAATTGTCGCTTTGGATTAGCAACACTGAATGTCAAATCCTGCTAATTTGGTTATAATTAAATCAATCAATTCCTAGTTTCACACCCTAGAGATTAGTCAATTCAATTATAAAAAGTAATAAGGAAGACACTTAATATTCATCAATGAAATAAACTTTATTCAGAATATCTTACACATACTAGATGATAACGTGGTTCCCTTCAACTAAGAAGAAGGATGTAACTACACATAACAAAGGTAAAAACTATCAAAAAAATAGTAGAACAAATAGTCTCCATATCTGCACTTAAAAAAAAAACGAAAACTCTAGCCAAAAAAAAAAAAAAAGAAAGCGTAAAGATGATGTAACTAGATGTCCTCCCTCTTCCCTCTCATCGTTATCTTCATCAGATACACTTCTCCTCCCAATCAAGTAGTAGATCCCCCACCAAAATACAACAACTTGATTCCTAAAACAATTAAAATCCTAGGTGTATCGAATCTGTTTTCAAATAAGATTCTGTAGATAAGTTTTTTCCTTGCACATGCCCACGCTTAGTCAATTATTTTTTTGCTAACTAGAAATTCGAATTGCCTTTACTTTTCTTGATTCTTTTTTATTCAAATTCTTCTCCCATTTGTTGAAAATCATTTGAGAACAATTAAGAAACAAGTTCATTAATTTTAAATAAAAATTTCAACACATTAAAGAGATTTATATCCAAAGTTAACACAAAAATAACAACTTATCAAATTCCCCTGCACCAATCTTTTACTCGTCGTTGACTAACTATATTTACAAACAACTGGCCAACTAATCTACTTCTTTTATTCCAAATCTCACAACAGTAAATAGTGCACACTTCCAGAGTTAAACAATTTTGTAACTAATGAATACTCTAGAGTTAATCATTCAAGTAATATAAACAAAGTCAATTTAAGGCAATCATATTTCAAAAACTAGCACCTAATTATAGTGAACTCTCACTGATTGAATTTCACTAAAATCACTCAAGTGTTTGTTGGTTTAGTATTTCACTCCAATTCTTCTAATACAAATATTCTACTATATGCTTGCTTTTTCACCAACTTTTCACCACTTGAAACACAAACATGCACAAATTAAAAGGAATTTATTAAAGGTTGTATTGGGTTATAGGTAAAGGTAAGGATTGACAAACAGAAAAGAGTAAGAATTATAAACATTAGCAAAGCACCTAACCACTTGTGGAGACACAAATTCAATCACAAAGGAGTCAACGATATCATTCAGTAGAGATAGATTACTCCATAAATTGTTTTCCACCGCTGTATTATTATTTTTCTTTTCCTTTGTTTTCTCTTTTTTTTATCAATGTATTGTTATTTATAGACAGCAATACACCACACAATTCAAATCTAAATCTCTTTAATTTCCTTTCATCTTTTTCTTTTCCTTGCTTTCTATATCTCGCCTAATAAGTTTGATATAAATTGTGGTTAAAATGCCTTCTTACATTTATGATGGGTAAAGATATAAGAATTTTTAGTTATTTATTATGGGTTTATCAAGTTGAAGTGGTTAAAGAAGAGAAAAGGAAGAGAAAGAGAAGAGCTTCTAATCGAGTCAAAGATCTCTTCATTTGGTGAAGAATCAAGGTAATATCATTTTGAATCTTTTAGATTTTTGAAAGGGTTTTAGTTCATAGAGTTAGAAAATACATAGGTTTAAGTATCCTAGAACCAAATTTTAGTGATTGTGCTTTGTGGGATTTTCTAATTTAAAAACCCTATTGAGTTGAGATTTAAGAGTTTAAGAAGTCATATTGATTGCAAAATGGTTATGCTCAGAACATCCCAAGTTTTGTACAGTGCAAATTTTCAAGTCTTCCTTAGGGGTAAATTTCGTGTTCTAACTTTAGGAGGAAAGCTAGATTGATCTAGGCTAAATTAGACAAATTTTTCTCTAGAAAATCGTAGCTTATCTTTCTATCCTTCCAACGGTATATAGTATGAAATTTTTAAACATTGGAGTCGAAAGTTATGATCCTTGTAAGTGGAGATGCATCAGGAGTATAGATGGTATCGTCTGGTGATGATGTGTATCCTCTGGTAATGATGTGTCTCTTTTGTGCACTGTTCATCTTACATCTTCTAGTCAAATTTTGACCCTGTAGATGATAGAATTTATATTGGACCCCGATCTTTGAGTGACATTGAGAAATATTAAGTGAAATAAAATGGGTGGTTTCATATATGTATTGTGAAATAAAAAGTAATTATGCTTTGAGGAAATTCATAAGAAAAGAATGATTTGATTT
>JANITW010000003.1:33130751-33142306 GCA_027564335.1 Erythroxylum williamsii
CATTGTTCATTATGCAAACTGTTTTCCGCATAATATGTGATGTGTGTGCAAGTGCGTATGTGTTAAGAAAAAAAAATATACTGAGTATTAACTGAGAGATGTAGCGCGCCGCCTCGCGGCGCATGGACTCGGATATCACCGTCGATGTCAGGTTCGGGTCATGCAGGAGTGAGGTGTTACACTTCATTCTTCCTCCATCTTCTTCATTCTTTAATTACCTTATTTCCAATACTCACAAATATATTAAACACCTCTTGAAACATAAAATTCAGATCCAATTCTTACACTAAAGTAAACACACTTAGAATACATACAAATACTAATAATAGCCTATACATATGATAATCATCTAAAAAAATACTTTAAAACACATTAAACATCTAGCAAAACATAATATAATCTACACCTATTAACATCCTCACACTTAAATATTTGTTTTTCCTTAAGAAAAATAAAAAACTACAAACAAACAAAACTCATAAATATATAAACACATAATCAAGGGAGAGCCTTGGAGCAAATGGAAAAAGTTATTCCTTTATGACCAGAAGGTCACAGGTTTGAATCACGAAAATAGTAACTTTGTAAAAAATACAAGGGGAAGGCTGCGTATGTTGATAACCCTCCTTAGATTATCACAAAGTGGGGAGCCTTGTGCATTATGTACGTTAACATAAACACACAATCATATAACAATACAATAATGGTACAATGACATCAAATCTTATGAAATTAACTTAACCTTAAACATCAATCACTCAAAATATGCCAACATACTAACTTATTCTTTTCATATTTATGTACTTTAAATTGAATATAAATATCGATCAAAATATTAACACCCTATTTCGACACCAACGACTCTTTTAAGCATGCATTAATTATTATTGATCAATAAAAAGGTAAACAATTACTAAGTATGTTTTTATGAAAATTCTGGTTATTTTTAAAAGATCGGTAGGTTTATTTATTGTAACACCATTTCTTAGATTTTATTTAAGGATAACCTAATCATTTGACACGAAGGAAAATAGCTTGTCATGAATGTCCCTAAGTTACTCAAATGGGTCACTTATTTTATTTAGCTTGGTTGGTGCGTCATTCTAGTCTTTTCACACAAAGGCAAACATTTTGTCGTGAATGCCCTCGATTACTCAGCTATATCACAACTCTCAACTAGCTACCAACTCTATTCTTAACCTAATTTTTTTTCAAAAATGACAAGGGAATAGTAATTGATTTAACACACTTCTTTTATTATTAGCCTACCTCATTTATTATTAGTCAGTCATCCTCATGAAAGGTTACTAACGATGCTAACCAATTCAATTGACTTATAATTATAAATGTATACAATAAATTTCCTAAAGTGATAGAATATGGGTCATATCCTAATTAATATGCATATTCATCCAAAGATACTTAAAACATAAAATTTATAAGTCAATATGCATTTACAAATTAAATGAATATGTTCATAAGTAAATTAATTCCTTTCAATTATTGCCATTGACACATTCACGAACGCATATATGCAACAAAATGTTTACATTATGTCAATCCTAGTTCAAAAATAACACAATAAAAATGCCAATTTACACACATACATACAATATGCAAAGCATATACATCCACATGCTTCAACAACAAATTGTCCTCAATGTGGAAAACAAAACAATACAATACAAATAAAGACAAATAAGAACAAAGAAAAAGTTAGGAAAGAATATTTATAGTGCTTCTGCGGTGATAGTGTGGGTGATGAAATTTGGAGACACTTCATGTCATAAAATTCCAGTAATTCACTCCTTACAAAATAAATATGGAAGAAATAAAAAATAACAAGAATCAATAAAATAATATGAAAATAAAAATAACAAACAAATCTTATCCTAATTCTTGGGTTGCCTCCTAAGTAGCATTTATTTAATGTCATTAGCTTGATGTACTCTGCCTTCTACCCTCAACTCAAGTCTATAATAAGTGGTTTGTTACCACCCTTTCTTACCCAATTTCAGTTTACTAACCTATAAATAAGCTACATGTTGCAATACAATAAGAAGGACATAATTGATAAAATTAAAAATGTTAAGTTCAATAATGTTCCTTTTAGTAACAAATTGTTAATAACATAGGGAATAATGAAACTCATTAAATCATCGATTGAATACAATAGTTGGTCATGTAAGAGGATGAGTTCTTTTTCTTCTTCTTCAATCAGCCTCGTCTCATCTTCTGCTTCTTCTTCTTAAATAAAGACTTTCGTATATTATTCAAGCTTTATGTCTGTTATCACCTATTCCTTCTTCTCTTCTTCTTCCTTTAAAGATTTGGCTACCTCAATTCTCATGAACAAATTGCCCTCCTTTAGATTCTTTAGTATCTTATTCATATTAAATTTCACTTATTTATCGCTAATCTAAATGATAAGGTTACCTCCATAAATATCTACCAAAGCTCATCCACTATTGAAAACTGGTATACCAAGAATTAGTGGACAATTTTGATCCTCTTTAAATTCTAGCTCGATGAAATCCATAGGAATTATGAACTTGTACACTTTTTTAGGCACATCTTCCACCAAGTCAAACGATTTCTTTATCGATTGATCCACCAACTAAATAAACATAGAAGTTGGCCCCAATTTCTTGAAAATTGACAAAGGTATAAGATTAATACTTGCACCTAAGTCATATAAACATTTAAAAAACTCTAAATTACTAATTACAAAGGGTATAATAAAACTCCCTGTATCTTTGACTTGTGAGGGCATGTGGCTAGTAATTAAGGAGCTGCAACTTTCTATCATGCAAACCATTCGAGTTTCATCCCAAATCCACTTGCTTGATAATATTTCTGTGAGAAAATTCGTGTATGTGGGTGTGCTCTTCAAAGCTTTCATAAAGGGCAAAATAATTTGTAATTTCTTCATCTTTTCCATGAATTGGAAATTATATATCCAATTTATTCTTTTGAAGTCTTCATAAGAATGGTATTTTTTGTGGGTAAGGCGGAGGGGAACATAAGGATGGTCTTTATTCATAATTTCATCCATTTTTTACTTCTCTTGGTCCTCCATAAGGTAAGGTTTAGCTTGTTTTCTACTAGTTCTTCTAGCTTTGTCCCATTCATAAGTGTAATAGTCTTAAATAACTCTTTTGGATTTACTTCCATGTTGCTTGGAAGGCTCCCTCACATTTCTCATAGATAAAGCATTAGCAAGTTGGCCTACTTAAACCTCTAGGTTGTGGATGAAAGAGACATAAGTCTTCTCTACTTGCTCAAATATCCCTTTTAGCCTTTTATAGGCCTCTTCCATATTCATGAGCTTGTTTATGAGTTTGTCTAATGATTGTGTTTTTTGATGTGTGCAAGGTTTAAATAATTAACCTAGATAATCCGCAAGTGCATGGGTCATTTGCATAGTACCAAAGGTGTTAATCCCACAAGGAGCGATAATCTAATCCTAAAATCTAAAGCCAAACAATTTGCAAAAATTCAAATGTAACGAATCTAAAACAAGAATGCAATTTGATCAATCAAATCAATTCAAGAATCCATTACGAAAATATTGACAATTTGGAAATTGCAACACACACTCAAGAATCAACCTAAAGGACCACTAATTGAGATAAAGGGATTTTTACATAGCTTTAATGTTGTTCGATCCGAAACCCAACTGCTTAAACTTAACACTATCACTCTTGCTCTGATACCACAACTGTTGGGCCCCGTTTCCAGAACCCAACTCTCTAGCGAAACATGAAACCTTGAGCGTGGATATGACCTCGAACAGTTCTTTCATTGAACCCTTAAAAGACATTATCAATTTAAAACTCATTACTATATTTTTTTATAACATCCCAAAAATTGCTCACAATTTGCACAAGGATGTGCTCGTACAAATCAGTCACTAAGCTTAAACTCAATTCTCCTATTTGTGAACAGAATTTGAAAACCTTCAAATCGGGATTTCAATTTGCTTTCTTCATATCAATCATAGCTCTAAATCTCTTGTTTAATTTGAAGCAAGAATCACCTCAAACGGAGTTATACAACTCAAGATATGCCTAAAAAACCTAAAAGGGATCATATCCCAAACATGCTCTCCTAACCGACCTCTTACTTACTTTAATGCAAACTCTCTCAATTCAACTCCAAATGATACAAATTTTTATGGAGAGAAAAATACACATCTTAGGAAACCATAGCTTCAAAGTAAACAAGAGATTTAGAGCTATGATTGATATGAAGAAGTCAAATTGAAATCCCGATTTGAAGGTTTTCAAATTCTATTTGCAAATAGGAGAATTGAGTTTAAGCTTAGTGACTGATTTGTACGAGCACATCCTTGAGCAAATTGTGAGCATTTTTGGGATGTTATTAAAAAAAATAGTAATGAGTTTAAATTGATAATGTCTAATAAAGGTTCAATGAAAGAACCTTTTTGAGGTCATATCCACGCTCAAGGTTTCATGTTCGCAAGAGAGTTGGGTTCCGGAAAAGGGACCCAACAAAGTTATGTAAATTGTAAAACATCTTATGTGTACTGTTCATAAATTTCTTTTGGATAATGTTCATCTTGTAACGTCTAGTCCAATTCTGACCCTTTAGATGACAGTATCTTGCCTCAATGTCTTCATAAAAGTTGTATATATTGAAGTCCACTTTCAAATCGTCTAAGAATGACCTTGATCCAATACCAATAGAGAAAGTTACAGGAATTTTCCTGAAATGGGTTCAATATGATTGGGGACAAAACTTTGTTTGATTCTTTCAACCATAACTTTGTTATCCGACCTTCAAATGACTTAATTATTTAGCCAATAGATTCCTAACACATTATTATATCTCTCCATAAAAATTTTGAGCATTCTGAATTGATTGGAAAAAAGTTTGATTAAAGGAAAGTGAGGGAATCTATTGGAATTTCGTATATGAAGAAAACAATGCCATGAAAAACACATAATAATGCAACACTTCATCATAAAAAAATAAAAAAATATATCGTTTACACGGTAGAAAACAAATCATGCAACATTGTGGCTCTGATACCAATTGTTAGACATTTATGGATTGATTGATTTTTCATACCTGAATCCATGATAAATTCCTTCTCTTCTTCTTTTCTTCTTTGATGTGTTTCTTCAATGATACAGATAACCTTTGATAAGTTTCTAAAACTTATATATATTCTTTCACCAACCATCATGTTGGTTTATTTTAAAAGAGAGAGGAAAAGGGTCTTTTACCCATTTGAGATCCATTCTTTAGTACCTAATAACCTTATGGGACTTAAATCTATAAGTCATATGGGTCATTAAATAATCTAACAAATTGGTCCTTTGTTATAGCCAACACTTAATGACATGGTAGAGGTGATCCTAAACCTCGTAAATCGTAGACAAAATTCATCAAGTTTCGTTTCCTAATGCTGATAGAGCTTCCATTTAGAGCTTACTTACCAGTTTAGACCAATTTTTTAGGCAAGAGGTCAAGCCTATCCAAATGGGTATTTCCATTCAGTGGATGTAAGAGTCGTGGAAGATGTTCATATTCAAGTTTTTGAGATTTCTTCAGCTTCTAAGAGATAATGTTTTAATGGAAGCAGTGTGCATTTCTTAGAGTTTTGGACATTGTTCGCTGACATTATCCTGTTGGACAATTTTGTCCTTCCTCATAAATTTAGACAACTATTAATTGTATTTTCAGATTTTCAATAACTTATTAGTTAAGTTACGTAATTTAATCTAGAAAAAGGTAATAATGTGGCCCAATAAATGATCTAAATCAATGGGTTGAAGTTTGAGAGAAAAATAGATCCCGATTAGTGTAAATCGGACCTATATCGAGCTTGTGATGGGAAGCCTAAAAGTTATATATAAAGGTTAAGGTCTCCTCAGTTGCTCATATCATTCGCAAGCATACAGAAACTCTGACTCGTTAATAGTGTTTATGTCTTCATAAAATTGTAGAAAGGCATTAATCGTGTGTTCATGAACATTTTTTGTAAAGGTCCCGAGAGATTGGAGCTCATTTTGGCCTAGAAAATTGCTTTGAAAGTACAAATGGAACTGAAATTAGGTATTCTACATTTCCTTTGTTTTTAAACCTTTCATGAATGATCCAAGACATGTAATAAGATCTATCCTACGTGTTACATGTGATATCAAAGTGGCTATGTGATCAGGTTGCCAGAAACGAAGGTTTTTCAATTTTCATCCATTATGGTTTTCATCTATTTTTCATTTGTTTTTCTAATTTTTTGTATATATGATTACGTAAAAGTGATATACATAAAGCTAGCTGTGAAAAATGGGTCGAAAATAGGCCAAAAAGGGCTAAAAGTGGATTTTGGGATCACCAAAAATTGCCCTCCACATCGAAGGTTGATATCACCGTCAACCACATCCACCATGTGGCTCCGTGAGGTGACGGTCGTGTGTGGTGCATAGCACTCGCTTGTGACCTATCCTAACACTTGGACAATTAGGATGAGGATACGTGTCGACGTGTCGATACGTGGGTGATACATGCGAGACACGCGCTTGACGCATCTGACACACATCGACTAACTAGCGTCTAACACACATGTGCCTTATGGCCATGTGCAAAGTGACTTCAGCTGATGTTAACACACAGTGATGCTGACGTTAGCACCTAAAAGAATGTAAAAAGGAAAATTTTCAGAACTCCTGTAAGGGTACCCCAGGTCCTTTTGAAACAGTTTCTAGGTCAGGCAAATTTTGAAGTGATTTTTCAATTTTTCTAGATTTATTACATTAGTAATTGGTTTTCAGAAAAGTTTTTAAAGCTTTTTAAAGCTAGTTTTAAGTGCATTCTTGTGCTCCAAACTGCACATAAAGGGGACATTTAAGGTATTATGTCTTATGTGGTAGGTTTGGTATTTGGGAAAGTACAATAGTCACTATCATTGAGAATTTTTTAAATAATATTCTCAAATAAAGTTTTAAAATAATGTTTTCAGTACTAGTTTGTGATTGTTTGATTATGCATTTGGTTTTTTGCATGTATAACTGATTTTCACACATATTATGCCCATATAGAATGTGAGGATGACATAGAGATGGATTCTTTGTATTTGTGGACTTTCTAGGGTACTGATGAGGATGTAGTCGCCAAAGTAGCCTTTCAAGTTAGTATTTTGGATTGTTTTGCTCACATGTTAGGGGGTGTCTCTGGCCTTATGTTTGGTTATTCTGCCCTAAGATTTTGGCCAATGCATTAGATGGAGGAAAATCATTGCTTAAATGATCTATTCACCCAAAGGTGGTAATGTCATGAGAGTTGATGATTTGTAATCTAATCACCTTTATTTGTAGGTTTAATCGTATATATTATGTATTCAGCCCAAAGGTGTTTGATAATATGTGTGATCAGATTCTCCGTTTAGATATTGTTATCGCTGTTGTCCTACATTTGAACTGATTTTTACATTGTCTTTTCTATCTTCCAGTCACCTTTTTTGTAAACAACAATGTTGTCACAATTGAGATCTTAAATGATTTCAATTTCAAGAAGTGGAAGAAAGTGTGGAGTTTTCCCTCGAGATGACTGACGTTAGTATGGCAAAGCACATCAAGAGACCTTCTCTACTTACTGATTTCAGTTCAGAAGCTGATAAAGCAGCTATGACAATCTAGAAGTGATTAAATAGGATGTGTTATTTGACCATCAAGAGGTCGATCCCAAATCATCCTCTAAGTGAATTACTAAATACAACCATAGCGAAAGAGTTTATGGATGACATGTCCCAGAGATACAAGAGGTCTTCTTATACGGAGCAGAGCACCTTGATTAAGGAGCTATTCTCCTTGAAGTATATAGGAGAAGGAGGCATTCGAGGGTACATTATCAGGATGGTTCACCTTTAGACTAGGCTGAAGGCATTTAATGTATTAATTCCTGATAACCTTATAATATATCAAGCACTAAATACTCTCCCTCGAGAGTTTGAGATTTTGGCTACCTCCTACATCTCTAAAGATAAGGCTTGGAACATCAATGCCTTGATTTTTGGGTATGTTGCAGTGGAGAAGAAGATTAAGAGTTCTTCTTATATAGCCATGTTTGCAGCTGCCAAAGGCAAGGGGAAGGCTAAACCCCAACAGCCTAAGGGTAAGGGTAAGAAACCTAAACCCTCTCTGAAGATTCAAACTGGACAGTCCAACATTGCTAAAGGGCCATTTGAAGAAGGGCCACTTAAAGGTGCTTCTTCTGTAAGAAGAAGGGGCATACGAAGGCTGATTGCAAGAAATACAGGTTATAGAAGGTTAAGCAGGAATTATCAGGTAACTCCTCAGTCTATATAATTTATGAATCCAATGTAGCTATAACTACATCAAGTTCTTGGTGGTTAGATAGTGAAGCTTCTAACCATATTGCCTCTATAATGCATGGGTTCAGATCCAGTGAAGGCCAATTAAAGGAGAGAAAAAGCTGATGGTCGACAACAATGAGGAGATGGATGTTTTGTATATAGGAGATGTAGGTTTGAACATCGATATAGGGTTTGTATTAGTTTTATGAGACACGTTTTATATACCATCTTTTAGACGGAACTTGATCTCTATATCAGTTTTGGATAAAGAGTGCTATAGTTTTGTATTTGATACTTTAGTTGTAAATATTTCTATCAATACAAGACATATCATAACTGCCTTCTTATCCTACGGATTATATAGAATGTGTCTTACTCCTAATGAAATATGTGCCTCTTCTTATGTTGTCAAATTTGTTATTAGAAAGAGAGCCTTCATAAAGGAAACATCATACATGTTGTGGCATAAATGTCTTGGCCACATGTCTAGGGAGAGGGTTGAGAGATTGATAAAGGATAACATTCTCCCAAGTTTGGACTTCAGTGATCTAGAAACATGTGTCGATTGTTGTAGGGTTAAGTTGACCAAGATAAGGAAAAAAGGGTCAACTCATGTTTCTGGTTTATTGGACCTCATACATACAAATGTTAGTGGTCCCTATACAGTCACGTTATGTAATGCTAGATATTTTCTAACATTTATAGACAATTATTCCCGCCATAGTTTTGTGTTCTTGCTTAAGGAAAAGTCTGAAGTTCTTGATAAGTTTAAGATCTTTAAGATTGAGGTTGAGAACCAGTTGGAAAAATCAATAAAGATTATTAGATCTAATAGGGGAGGGGAATACTATGGTAGATATGGAGAGGCAGGACAAGAAAAGGATATGTTTGTCAAGTATTTAGAATCAGTTGGAATAGTGGCTCAGTTCACTATGCTAGGTAGTCTTGAGCAAAATGGAGTGGCCGAAAGGTGCAATCGTATCCTAAAGAACGATGAGGTCAATGTAGAGTATGACTAACCTACACAAATACCTTTAAGGCGAAGCCATCAAGACGACATTGTATATCTTAAATAGAGTCCCAAGTAAGTCAATACCAAAGATGCCTTTTGAACTCTGGGTTGGAAGGAGGCCAAGCCTTGCACATATTCGTATGTAGGAGTGCCCTATTGAGGCACAGTTATATAATTATTATAAGAGTAAATTGCAACCACATTCCACTCGTTTCTATTTGATAGGTTATCCCGATCATTCTAAGGGCAACAGATTTTACTGTAGAGAAGGAGAGGCCAGAATAATGGAATCGCAGATGGCTAAGTTATTGGAATATGATGTCCATAATAAAGGAGGATCTTCATATCCTCTAGGAGATAGTAGGACAGATACTACGATTATTTTGTATCTACTTCTCATATAGTCAGGTACGATTAATAAATGTCTAAGTAATATGCTTATACAGGCACAAGAACCTATACTTGTTCAGGAAGAGGTTTCTGAGGTACAAAAACCTATGCAGTTGCATAGATCTACCAGAAAGAGGTGACCTGTTATCTCACCAAATTACATAGTCTATTTAGGTGAGCAAGACTATAACAAAGGACCTGTTGTGGATTCAGTTACTTTTATAAAATCCATTTCTAGACCCTATGAGGATATATGGTGAGAAGCGATGAAGGATGAGATGCAATCTATGAGGTATAATAAGGTATGAGAGCTTGTTGATTTACCTCAACATTGCAAACCTGTTAGTTTCAAGTGGCTATTAAGATTGAGAAGGACACACATGGTCAAGTTGAGCGGTTTAAGGCGCGTTTGGTTGCTAAGGGATTCACTTAGAGAGAAGGAGTTGACTTTACTGTTACCTTCTCTCTTATATTCTTGAAGGATGCATTTAGAGTGATTATCAAAATAGTAGCTCATTATGACATAGAGATACTTCAGATGGATGTTAAGATCACTTTCTTTAATAGATACCTTTATGAGGAGTCTATATGGAGCAACCTAAAGGGTTTTATGATTAAAACACAACTGGAAAAGTTTACAAGATGACTAAATCAATATACAGTTTGAAACAAGCTTCTAGACAATGGTACCTAACGTTTGATGAGGTTTTGACCTCATTTGGTTTTGTGGAAAACAAATTTGAAAGATGCTTATACTATAAGGTCAGGGAGAGCAAAGTCATCTTTCTATTACTGTATGTGGATGATATCTTACTCTGGTTAAATGATTTGACTATGTCACATAAGGTAAAGCAACTTTTGACTAAACACTTTGACATGAAAGATTTAGGTGAGGCATCTTTTGTCCTCAGTATACAAACTCACTGGGACAGATCTCAACACTTATTGAGCCTCTCACAAAGAGCATATATTGAGCGAGTGCTGCAAAGGTTTATTATGTCTTACTATAAACCTGTTGTAGCACCTATCTCTTATGGTGAGAGATAATCTTTGGTACAGTGTCTAAAGAATGAAGTTAAGAAAGAGGCCTTGAGGAATGTCCTATATTCCAGTGCAATTGGCAGCCTAATGTATGCCCAGATGTGCACTGAACCGAACATTGCATTTGCTAATGGACTGTTGGGTCGATATCGGGCTAACTCAGGTGTAAACTATTGGAATTCAGCTAAGCGAGTGTTGAGATACCTAAAGGCTACCAAGGATTATACGTTGACATACAAGAAAGTCAATGATTTAAACCTCATAGGGTATACAAACTCTGATTTTGCTATGTGTCTAGATGATCGAAAATCTACTTCAGAGTACATTTTTATATTGGCAGATGGTGCAATATCGTGAAAAAATGTCAAGCAGACACTGGTAATGTAACATCCTACTACCAGCGGAGAGGTTAGAATAGTAAATATGAGTGATCAATGAGAGCTTAGAAATGTATTTTTGTATGCTCATACATAATATGTCATACACATATATATGAATAGTAAAATTATTGCACATGAAAATAATTGTATATGCATTCATGGATAATTCCGGGTATAATTAGATTGAGTTGAGTTTTTTTTAGAACTTGGAAATTTTCCATATTGAGATTTTATTAATTAGTGGATTTGTAATATTTTTGAATTTTGGTGTTGATTTTTGAAATTTATAGAGTATTATAGAAAATAAGGATAAAAATCAATGATATTTGGAGATATTTAGATTGTAAAGAGGAGAATTATGAGAGTTAAAGGAATTAGTTCCAAAGGGACT
>JANITW010000003.1:33160669-33172755 GCA_027564335.1 Erythroxylum williamsii
CTAAATTTTGCATATTTAGGGGTAGTATGAACTTATGGTGAATGAGTTGAATGAAATGGAGTAGAAAGACTAGAAATAAAAATTTGAAGTGCTGGATTTTAGAAAATGGAAGGAAATTTTCTGGGAATGAATAGTTGAGAGTTGAATTTTTTATCTAAAACTTACATGAGTTTCTTGTACTAATCTAGAGAGATTTTGACAAAATATCTTAATGAAAGTTGTAGATCTTTCTTTAAGCTTTCCATTTATATAAAGTTTTCAAATTTTGGAGTTCTAGATCAAAAGTTATGGAGGTTAGAAGTTAAGATGTCGGAGGAGAAGAAGAAGTTTATGCATAACGGTGATTTTTAAGATTCAAAATGGATTTGCGCCGTTGTGCATAAGCACGAAGGTGACTTTTGAGTATAGTGAAAACTCACCATTATGCATAAGCATGATGGTGACTTTGGAGATGAAGTGAAATTTGCACCCTCGTGCTTGAGCGCGATCGTGCATTTGGGATTTTCTCTTTTACTAAAGAGTCTTTCTTCTTTTGACCATATCGTTTTCGTCTGAGCTCCAAATGACTTGGTTCTTAAACCATTGGAATCATAAGACATTGATATAGCTCTCCACAAAAAGTTATAGCATTTTGAATTGAATTGAAAAAGAAAGTATTGATCAAATGAAAGTGTGGAATCTATTGGAATAGTGAAATAGGATCATTTTGCTGAACATACTTCAGTTTTTTGATCATATCTGGATCTATAGGATTCCAAATGAGATGATTTTTTATTTGGAGTAAATTAGAGAAATAGTTCTACAAATCACTTGAATAAGTCACATTGTGATTTAGTCTTTAAGATGGTTAATTTCTGGATGGATTTTGTATAGTACACTATTTTTTAATATGAATAGCCCGAAAAAGTTTGAGACATATCTTCCAAATTACTGAACCAAATTTAGTGATTTTGGTGTCAATAGAAACAGAAGACATAGAGGAACACTTTTCTAGAATAGAGTATGACCAAATTACTTTAGTTTCATCTTTTGATTGAACGTGAATAGTAAACCCAAAAGTGTGTCTTGGAAAATTTTGAAGTGATTTAATAAGAAAGGAATTGAGATTTTAATGGTGTTAATGAGGCATAAACCTAAGTATAAACTATATTTAGATGAGTTTTTATATGAGAATGATTTTATGATGAAATTGATAGTAAGATACCTGAGATTATCATGAGCATGCATTGTACATATTTCATTTTATTCATGTGCATTGTTAAACACTTATGATTGTACAAATTGTGATGGATGTGTATGTTGTTTGTTATAGAGAAGCAATTAGAACGTCAACCTCTAGACATTGTCGGAACCTCCAGGCATTAGCTTTAGGAGCAACTAGTAAGTAACCTAGACGGTTTCTCTCAATTATTGTTTGCTTAAATTATGTTTTGATTGTTAAATGAATATGAATTGATTCGTGTTGATTTCCGGACAAAAGGTCCAATGATTGTAAAATGTGGAATGTCTATTGAAGTGTTGCTTGAATGTGAATGTGAAGAACTATGTGCTTCATAATATGATTGATTGTGATAGATGCATTCCATACATGAATGCACAATTAGATAACGGCAGTTGTGAAGTAACCATCGATCAGAACTTAAAGCTCAACGTGTAAAAAGAGCCTCGAGCTCAGACAATGATTAATAGCCTAAGGCTTACTATATAAAATGATCCATGTATCCTCATCGAATAAGGAACAGTTAGTAATGAACCCGGTATTCAAAATCAATACGGGATAGTTCAGGCACTCGATCATAACAACGTAATAATTAAAAAAGTGTCTCATGAGCACTTCATATGCATTTTGTTAAGTATGTTTGCTGCATTGAAATGCCAAATTTGCCTATGCTTAAGTGAAAATGTGATACTGATGTAAAGTACAATTTGTTGAAATATTTGTTATGTGAAATTATATGTTGCATGAATTGTGCGAACCATCGATGATGGTTACCTCATTGAGTTCACAAAACTCACCAACATTGCAACGTTATCTTTTCAGGACTGAGAGACAACTCTAGCTACTAAGAGTCTCTACCAGTCATGTAGATTGTGTTTTAGCAAGAGAAGTCATGGCTCAAAGGTCGGTCAACTGAAATTTTTAGATAGATTAGATAGATTTTGTGTATTTCCTCATTCATGTAGTACTTTTGTATTAGGTTTTGATAATGTACTTGTAAGAAGAGTTGATAAACATATTCTAAACTTCGGTTTTGATGCGATGAAATAAGGAAAAAGTTGGTTTTTAAAATATTGTAATTTTCTATTGATGCTTATAAGTGATTAATGTTATAATGCCATGTGAAGTAAATATAATGATTGATAGTAGCCCGCCCTTATCGTAGGATATGTACTAGAATAACCTCCGGTTGTCCCAGTGTGTACTTTACGATAAGGGGGCTACAAGTAACTTCCTCGACTATGCATACAGAATTGGCTGCATATTATGGAACTGCTACATAGGCAGTTTGACTCAGAAACTTGATTTTTGAATTGTCTATGGTAGATTTGATAGTTAGACCCATTTGGTTATATTGTGATAATCTTACTGCAGTGTTGTTCAATAACAATAAAAAGAATATCACAGGGTCTACGCATTTAGAAGTCATGTACTTGACCATAAAGGAGTTGATTCAAAAGGGTGATGTTGAAGTGGATCACATCAAGACTGAGGAGATGTTAGCTGATCCATTGACTAAAGTCCTTAGACAGCAGTAGTTAGGGATCATTGTATTTGCTCCTAAAAAGTTTGTATATTTTAATGTATTATGACCTTATGATTATTTATTAATATAGATGATCATCTTTTTATCCTCAGTAATAACTATTCTTGTGTTTAGTCATAACACATATGAAAGCCTTAAGATTTGTGTTGTTCTTAGGCATTTTAAAGGTCATTGGACATATATAAAGATTGACCTTGAGCCTATGTCATTTTGACACATATAAGTTTAGTATGGATATCCATAAATTTAACATAAAATAAGGGGATATAAGTTTTCATTCCCATAAAGGTGTTCTCTAATGCAGTTTAGCATTTAGTTGAAGAACATAAAAGTTTTCTCTAATGTTGTTTAGAATTCAGTAAGAGAAAATAAGTTTTCTCTAGTACTATTTAGCATTCGGTGAGAGAAAACATGATTTTTCTGTTGCGGTTTAGCACGTGCAGTTTAACATAAAGTTAGAGAAATCGAGACCTACAAGCGAAGATGATACATTTTAGATGATACATTTTAGATCATACAGGTATCATCCTAGTTTGTCATACTCCATTTTCTCATTCATGTTAGTGAGGTATTAAATATTTGCAATTATAATGGACCAGTGTCACACATGACACAAGAGTTTGACATTTTTTGGTATCGAAAGCCTTGCAGGACAGAATGTTGGACTTTCATTACCTTTGGATCAAATGTTTTTAATTTTTAAAATTTGGTACTAATATAGTAACGTGACTTAACCAATTTTTAAATTTGAGTCAAAACTGCAATTAATACTTGTCGAAGGGAGAGAATGTTGGACAATTTTGTCCTTCCTCATAAATTTGGACAATTATTAATTGTATTTTTGGATTTCAATAAATGATCTAAATCAATGGTCGAAGTCCGGGAGGAAAATAGATCCTGATTAATTAGATTGGACCCATATCGAGCTTGTGATAGGGAAGCTCGATATGAAAGTTATATATAAAGATTAAGATCTCCTATAGTTGTTCATATCATTCATAAGCATATGGATCTTCGAACCCAATAAGAGCGCTTACGTCTTGAAAAAACTGTAGAAAGGTGTTAACCACGTGTCTGTGAACGTTTTCTATAAAAGTCCCTAGAGATTGGAGCTCGTGTTGGCCTTGAAAACTGCTTTAGAAGTACAGATAAAATCGAAATCAGATATTTTGCATTTTTGTCATTTTTAACGCTTTCATGAATAATCTGGGATATGTAATGAGGTCTATCTTACGTGTTACATATCTAAGCTTGAAACCATTTTTGAGTTAATAAGAAGATATTGTATTACCATATAAGTGGCTAGTTTCTTGGAGAGCCTATTCAAACAAATACTTACCAAAAACAATAATATCTGATGAGAAAGTAAAAATTCTAGATGTCAGCTTCACTCCTCTTGAGGTGACTGTGAAGGACACAATAGAATGTTTGAAGGAGAAAGGCTTCCTTAACAAATGATGTATCTTTTATCTTAATTTCCTAGCATGTTCCCAGAACAAGTTCTTCTCTCAAACATGTTTCTAGATACTTTAAAATTATAAAAATATCATCTGCTTCTGTGTTTTCATCATCCACGTTCTTCTGAGAATCGTCCCTAACACTTGGAAGAAGTGCACCGACCATGTGGTTGCTTGTACTCTTTCGTTTTAAAGGACACTGAAAGAACAAGGTAATCATCAGGAAACAGAAGAAATGAGATGAAACAAAGTAATAAAACAAACAGACTGCAACTAGCTAATAAGTTTCCTTATCTATATCTTCGTAAAAAACCAAACCAATTACCGTACATTCGCATCACTCAGCAGTTTGAATCTATGCTTTGTCCAAGAAACCATTCAAGTACACTAAGATATATTTCCAGAAGATAAAGACTCGTCAGGAAGAAAACTAATGTTCTTCTGATATAGACATCACTTACACCGTGCTTATGTCAGGATTTCTTAACTTGGCTTACATATATAGCTTACAAGTAACAACTAAAAACACTAATACAAATCATATCATAGTTACAGTATACTACATGTATTTCTAGTCCACATTAGTGAAGTGCAGGTAGCCCTTTTCAGAAGGAAGATTAACAGTCTTAAAACCCTAAGGAAACATCTTCTTAGCATCTTCATCAGAGATGCTAAAAGAAATAATCACATCATCTGTTGTTTCCAATTTGCAGGGGTCGCAGTCTTCTTATACTTCTCTGCTTTCTGCAACGAATCCAACACTTGTGGTTGCTGGGTATAGAAGGCTTAGTTTTATTTGCAAGGCTAAATCACGACAACTTTCTTAACATTTGTAAGTTACCATACTCGAATTTCCATAAAGACAGAATCCAAGTACACCTTCTTATTGGAGAGCTCGAGAGGAAAGATTGCTTCCCATGAAGTTCTTCCCATCTGGATCAATCATGTTAAGTTCTTTGATAGCCTCACGGTTTGCATGGAGGAAGCAAGGTGACATACCCCATCATACGCTACGTTTAAGAATAAAAAATTCAAGAAGAGCTTCATTTATGAATCAAAAATTCATACGCAACGTCTTCGTCCTAAAATGCTACACACGTTTTAAATATTGTGGAGTCATATACGGTTGAGTCGAAGTGGAGCAAGACAGGATAAAGGGAACAGGGTTGGAAGCCTCCATTTAAACGCTGCGCCTGAGTTTGAAAGCCCGACGGTGAAGGTGCTCGAACTCTATAATCATATATGGTAGATGAAGTTTGTCGGTGATGATCCAAAACAGATAACGAGTCTGATTTTATTTATCCATTCCATTTTTCCCTGACGACAAATCGAGGCATTTGTCTGAGAGAATTGACTATTCTTCCCCAATTCCAATTTTCATTCATTCTTTTTGTTTTACGTTTTTTAGTTTTCAAACCTCCTGTTTGGATTTTGGGTAAATACGATTGTCGCTGGTGATGTTGAAGTTGTTGTCTTTTATGGTTAATGTGCAGTTTTCATTCTTGTACTTAATTCTCTGTTGGGGTGTGGAAGAGGGTTTTAGAGTGTGTAGGATTTCTTTACAGAGAATCCAAGCCAGAAATGAGATCCATCATTTAGACCTATTTTAAGTCCCATTACATAGTTTATGTTTCGCTTCCTGGATTAAGCTGCAGTTCATGCTCTTTTGTTTTTCATTCATAATTACTTTCATCTAACTATGCTGTGAAATATGAAGGAAAACCTGTTTTTATCATTTGATCTCTTATAACAAAATCCAGGAACATAATTATTACTCTTTTTTGTCAACATTCATGATTTGTTGTGATCTAATGTTGGAAAGGATGAATATTTTATTTTCCCAGCTGATCAGAAGCTGAATAAATTGAGAGATTTTCGGAGAATCCAAGCCACATGTCAATAAAGTTTGCATCTTTGAAGGAGGGTTCCTTTAGATTTTTGTTGGAAGAGTACATTTCAAACATTGTTGGTAAACGATGGAATTTAAAACAATCCCGAAGCTCATCACCAGTACGGATTCTAAAGCATACTGTTGACAGTTAGACGTGTCAAAAATTCAAAATTGACGAGAAGCACTTCACAAGTCAAGAGCAGGAACAAAAGAGACATGGAACTTAAGTGTTAATAAATGTTCGAAAGAAAGAAACCGTAAACACAAGACAATATTTTGTCCTATTCTAATGTTTTTGTTTAAATTTCAGAATTTGGTGGATTGCCTAATGAAAGAAAAATGCCTTTTCTAAGAGTTCCATAATGATAACATAATCAGTCGCAGCTCTCTTCCTTCATCTATTCGATTACATATACGATTTCTACTTAACAAATAACAAACCCCGTAATAAGGTATTCACATCAATCCCCTCCTTTTGGAATCTTTGTTTATGATTCATTACTCAGTTCCTGACAATATTTTGTCGGGATTTCTTCTTTCTTTGTATATATTTCTTTTGTATTATTTGAAATTTCTTCGCATTTCCCTTTCGGTTTTCGGGAGAAACAAAGGGAAGGGATCCGAAAAATAGCTTTGAGCTGCGTGTAAATCAGCTGACTGTTAATCATTCTTCATCAAATTCCAAATCTTGTCTTCAATCGGGATCAAGCTCTGAACTTTGTTTGAGAAAGTGTTAAAGGCTCTTCAGATTGAAGCTCGAACAAAGATCTCTAAAGAAAGAGTAATTTAAAAAAGAAGTAAAACAAGAACAAGAGTTTGTGAGAAAAGAAAGGATTTTGAAGAGTTAGAGGGCTTATTGCCGAGAGGTGCTGATGGGTTCGAAGAAGGCGGAAAGTACGTCAGCTCCAACAACTCGAAGAGACCCATACGAGGTGTTGTCTGTGTCAAAAGATTCTACCGATCAAGAGATTAAAACGGCTTACAGAAAGCTTGCGCTTAAGTAAGTGTTGTTTAATTTTCTCTTTTGAGTTATTCTACGGAACTTAAAGTAGTTTGAATTTGAATCAAGGTTGGGAATTTGGTTTGTTGTAGTGGCTTTTTGTTAGTGGGAAGTATTCATTTTGGTTGTTAGCAGATTAAATTGCTCCTTTTTAGTATAATTCGGGCACCTGAGTTTGATTTCTACATTTTTTTCTTGCAGAACCCTTATAAGTTTGGATGAATGGTCACTGAGTCAGAAATTGAATTTTGCTGTTAGGATTTCATGTTGTTAATTAAGGCATGCTTTTCCTATGGATAAGAACATTGACTATTTTCTTTGCTAGATTTCACCAACACGCCCAAACTAACAACTGGAGATCTTTATTGTGAATACATACGGGTGCAATAAGTTTTATAAACCCTTGACCGTGTTTGTATAGATTAATTTACAACAGGAAAGGAATAGAGGAATATTTAAGAAATTTACTGTTTTGATTTCTTCTAGAGGAATGGACAGAGGAGGTGAAAAGAAAATTTGCTGTAAGTTTCTGCTCATATTTTTTATCTTCTGACAAAAACTCCAGTTTATTGCCAATTGCTTCATTCCAAATGAACTCTATGACCTCTCCTATCTTCATTAGTTTGTACGTCTCTCCTGTGAGAGTTGTGTAGTTTGACCTTAGAAGTTGAACATACTTGCAATTACAGGTCTTCACTCTCCTGTCAGAATAACTACCGATTCGGATTCTAAACCCTTATCTTGACATGATAACACCAAGTAAATATTATTGTTATTTTGGACAGGCACTAAACTTTATGTGTTTGCAATCACTTCGGTAGTCATTTTCCCCTCATTTAGGTGATGTACATTGAAATAATAGTAGAAATTTATTAGAACCGTTTCATAGAAGATCCTTTTTATTATTCTATCAATCATGGTAAAGAATTTGCCAATTTTAATATTCTATTGTTCTAAAAATGTCTCCTCTTCACTGTTTTAGCCTCTCTGTCTTTTCCTTTTCCTTTTTGAATGTATATTTGTTCATAATGATGTTGCTGGTGGTGCCCATCTTAATTTTGTCCTTAGACTTGACCTTTAAATTGAGGGTAGGTACCATCCAGACAAGAATACCAACAGTCCTGAAGCCTCAGAGCTTTTCAAGGAGGTTGCATATTCCTACAGTATCCTATCTGATCCAGAAAAGAGGCGGCAGTATGATAGTGCAGGATTTGAGGTACTAATGCCATATTTTCTTTTCCTTTTGTGTTTTATCTTTTAGTTTGATGTGGTGAACTTCCCAGATGTGTTGTATAAATAATCTTAGGCTTTTATGATATTTAAGGTGGTCCTTTGTAATATCTTTAATCCTATCATGTTTTATGCCATCAAATGAAATCATGTCAAACTTGATCCTGACAATCTTAGAAGAGAACTCAATCAGCCTCCTGACCGCCCAAGTTCGTAGGAACCTTAATAATTCTTCAGAGCTCTTGAACTTCTTGAACTGAATGCTATCACTGTAATTTTCTTTTAAATGAAAAAAGTTATTGAATATCTTGGGATTAATCTGCTACCATAATGAAAATATTAGAAACTACTTGTGATTATTCTTGTTTCTAGTATTTGTGGAACTCCAGTTTGAGTAGGTTTTTATATGCTCTTTTGTATATAAGTCATAAAGATTTTCAAGATTATGGTGACTTTATTTTCCCTGTACATTTTTGGGCATATAAAGTGAAGACTCTGAAGTCCAAGCAGCTTTTCATTTATTATACATTGTGATCGAGTACAAATGGATTTAAATTTGTGTATAACATCATATGAGATGAGGTGATAACTTTGTATAATTCTTTCCTTTTGTCAATTTTGCATGAAAGTTATTTTCTATTTACTAATGTAGAATCATATAAATTATGATCAGGCTCTTGATGCTGAAAGCATGGATATGGAAATTGATTTATCTAATCTGGGAACTGTTAATACAGTCTTTGCTGCATTATTCAGGTGATTTTGAACTAGAAACATTTGATGGCTATGTTATATGAAGCTTTTTATTAAGTCTGATTCCTTTATCTTTTAAACAGTAAGCTTGGTGTCCCCATCAAAACTACAATCTCTTCCAATGTTCTTGAAGAAGCACTGAATGGAACTGTTACTGTTAAGCCTCTTCCTATTGGAACGTCAATCAGTGGAAAGGTCCCTAGTCTTTTTAGTCTTTTTCATGAATGATAAAGCTATTTTCTTTTACAACTGCTGCTTATTTTGTGTTTCCATGCAGGTGGAGAAACAGTGTGCACATTTCTTTGGTGTCACTATAAATGAACAACAAGCTGAATCAGGGATTGTTGTGAGAGTAACTTCAAATGCACAAAGCAAATTTAAGGTTCCAATTATTTGTGCTATGTTCCGCTTCTTTTCCCTACACAAGTGTTTATCTGTTCCCTAAGCTTAGTTTCTTCTATAAAATTGTTAAAGCATGTTATTGGACGTTTGTAATTTTCAGCTACTTTATTTTGAGCAAAATGCAAATGGTGGCTATCGATTAGTATTACAGGTATTCTCCCTTTTTCTCCAATTTTTAGTGTATGTGCATCTATTTTTCTATGTCAAAATCTCGCTTCTGCTTTCTATTTTTTAAACTGGAATTGACCACTTGTAGATGCAATTTATTTGCGTTTCATTTTGTATCAATCAAGCTACTAGGCAATTCCATGCTATTAAATTTAATATATTCGGGTGAGAGTAGACTATGAATTTATAATGTATACTTTATGTTTGTACTACCTAAGAAATAATATATTTAACAGTGGTAATTCATATTTCATGATGCACAAATAAATGCTGATTTCAAACCTCAGCTATAAAGTCATCTTTTGTATATCCTCTGCAGGAAAATCTAGATTAGTGGGGGGATATGGAAACTCTCTATCATTAAAAAAATTGAACACGAGCATTTTCTATAGTAGAAAAGGGCAATCTAAAATGTTATATGAAAACTATGAATTAGATCAATGAAATAAAAGTAAGGAAACATTCTTTTAGTGGTTTCAAGGAATAGTACAATTAGATCAATGAAATAAAAGTACGGAAACATTCTTTCAGTGGTTTTGAGGAATAGTCTAAGTAAGAAAAGATCATGCCGTTGAAATCCTTGTTACATTGGGTCCTTCAGAGGAGACCTATATCATTGGATAATACACCCAAGTGCGAAAAAGTAATATGTTGTTACCTCTGCAGGAAGATAGTGAGAAGACAGGCAAGGCGACATCTGCAGGGATGTATTTTCTACATTTACAAGTGTACAGGATGGACTTAACTGTGAATGCGGTGTGAAACTCTTCCAATTTGCTAATTATCTTCTAGCATTTAAGGATTTTTCCATTTCTCTTCTTACTGTTCTTGATACCATTGTGTATACTTTGTGAGCAGTTGGCGATGGCTAAAGATCCTGATGCTGCATTCTTTAAAAGGTTGGAAGGACTTCAACCATGTGAAGTTTCTCAACTAAAAGCTGGCACTCATATATTTGCTGTCTATGGTGTGAACAATATGTTTTTTTTTTTGGGCATCATCTTAATCAATTATTTTCCAGATTTCTATGTTGTTTGACTTTTGATGTAATTTTTCAGGAGATAACTTTTTTAAGACTGCCACCTACACAATTGAAGCACTATGTACAGACACATATGAACAAACCTCTGAGAACCTCAAGGAGATAGAAGCTCAAATTCTGAGAAAAAGAAATGAACTACGCCAATTTGAGACAGAATACAGAAACGTAGATTATCTAGTTTCTACAAGCTTTGTTTTTAATGCTTGTTCTTTTAATTAATTGGAGTTTCTTTTGTAGGCTTTGGCACGCTTCCAAGAAGTAACTAATAGATACAGCCAGGAAAAGCAATGTGTATGTTTCAAACCCAGATTTAATCTTTCCGTGTTTTATGTTATTGGAATTTCCGGGATATATAAACGAGTAAAATTTAATCTGGATATGCACGAATATGTTGTTTCATGTCGACATTTCAACATTTTTATTTTCAATCCCAAAACTTGTAAAATTTTCTGTAGTCTTAATGTTTTGTTGTGAAATTAATAGTTTTTTGCTGAAAGCAGGGGTCTTGGCCAATTTAATCCAAGTTAAAGTTGCTAACATTGTTGGTTGTTTAAAGGCTGTTCTTCTTGGTAAACGGTTTTGTTTGAACTCCTGTTCAGGTGGATGAGCTGCTTAAACAGCGTGATAGTATACATGCTTCGTTCACTGTAGCCAGGACGCTTGGTACTCATAGCAATGGAAGTACGAGCAAGGTTCTTGGTGAAGATTCAAAAGCTGAGAGTCCGTTGGAAGACGGAAACTCAGATGGAAAGGATAAAGCAGGCAAAAAGAAGTGGTTCAACTTGAACATTAAAGGATCTGAGAAAAAGTTATGAATAGGTTTAGATGATTTTGTACGAATTGATACATTCATGTAGATATTTAATCATTGTATTGAAATCCTTAAGCAATGTTTATATTTTATCTTTTTTTTTCCCTCTCTAGGATTTTGTCACGGTGGTTTAGTATTTGTATCTTAATACATGCTACCGTAAGAAACTTGCAATGTTTTGAAGGAATGTGTATTTATGATATTCCCGTTCATATTTCTGCAGTGACGCTTCAGTTGTCCACGCAACAAGCTACACCAAGTAAGAAAGAACTAGCATTCTTATTGAAACTAGAATTTATAGACACGGGATTTCATGTGCCTCACGGGGAAGATCAGCCTGTTATCTTTTATTCTTTGAGTGACGGCCCTTCCACCCGACACCGTTGGATCACTAAGGCCGACTTTTGTCCCGTGGTAGTAATCTAAACTAGCTAATTTGAGATAAATTATATTTATATTGATAAAAACTGCTTAACCAGTTTTTCCATTAATTCATTACAGAATTGTTCCAATTTTTGTCTTTTAATTCAAACGGAAATAGCCCCTGTATTCCTATTTTTTTTTTAA
>JANITW010000003.1:33181651-33193365 GCA_027564335.1 Erythroxylum williamsii
TAATTAAAATATCATAAATAAATAAATAAAATATAGTAATTAATTAATTAAATTAAATATTTATTATTAATTAAATAATTGTATTATAATTAATTTAAAATAAATAATTAATTAATTACAATGTATTAATATTCATAAATTAATTATAATATTTTTTACAAACTAACCACTATCAATAATATTAATAATTATTTTTTCTCTTAACTAACTATTGGAATGATGATATTCATTTAGATTCTTTATCATATTATTATTTTTTTTGTACGAACTAACAGCCTCTCGAATCAAATTAGAGTAAATGTTGCCGGACAGTGCTTTTCCCCCGTATTTCTGTGGGTCCAATTGCCACGAATTTGCACTTGATTTTGCTGTATTTGAGCTGATGTATTTTTATCATGTTTTTTTTTTTCAAAAATCTGATTGAGAGTTAATAAAATAAGATGGAAACATCCAAATTAGAACAGAGGATTTACGTGACTGTGGCCGTTAAGCCTGGGCCTTTACCAAACCCTTTTTTTTTTGGACAACGTGAAGCCAATTGATTGAGTGCATCTTCACACGAGTCACCCTGCATTAGTGCAGAAATCTATGTACAATTCATATGCTTGAGGCCTAAGAAATGGTATCTAGCTAGTTACTAATTAGCAATATCATCTAAAATGTATTTGGCTAACCCATTTAGTTACCAGTTACAGGAGGTTAAATCAGGTGGGAGCGACAAGCCGCAAACAGTAGAGAAGGTCCCTTCAGTACTTACTATTATACAAACTTTTAATTTATTGGACATAAAGAGTAAGGACTGCAGAATTTTAGTTGAGAAGGTCCCTTCAGTAGATTTTGTTTTTAGTGGGTAGCAAATTATATTTGCTCTTTCCTTCCCAAGAGCCCCAAGGACAAGATCATTGGATCCAACTTAATACAGCTGTGGAGGGACATTTGTTAGGTTTAATAAAAACAAAAATCTTTTACTAAACAACTGGATGCCCTAATCTAGATTTATGTGCCTTGACAATTGTTTCAAGCTTCCTCTACGAGCCCGGTTTAGGTGGCTCCACCACAAAATCATTCAAGACGAAGCTCATCGCAACTCTCCGATATGATCTCTTTGCCACCTTACACAAGCAGTTAAAGAGAGAAACTTTGTCTTGAAAATGGACAAAGCTGAATGACTTTTCAGCGCGTACTTATATGCCATATTTACCTCATGTGTATGGATTGGGATTTGGCATCTGGGTTATCAGAACTAGTACTAATAATTATTAATCATGGAATCAAATGGTCTGAGAAGAGCTTTCAAGTCATTAAAGATGTTCAATTTAATTCCCGGTGATTGATAGTTGATTTTCTTAATCTGCAAAATTTGGACTAAGTTAAAGAGGAGACTTTGAATAAGAAAGACATGTGGAGACAAGGCGGGACACGGTAAGGAGTTGTGATGAAGACTTGCACCAAAAGTTTCAACACATCGTATTCGCCAAGTGGGGTTTTACTTTTACCATAGTTAACAATTAATCAGATATCTAAATCTATCTCACACTTAGTAAGATTCGGGGAGATCTCTAAAAAAGAATATAGATTTCAACGACAATCACGCGAACATCCTAGACAACCATTCATCATCAACACGTAATGGTAGGCCCAAACTCCTTAATTGTAAACTCCTGGACAGACTCATTCACGCATTGTATCTAGCTCCTTTCCAAATGCATCATCTGAAATTGAAATCTTAATTTGAATATAAAATTTATACATCAAGGATTTTTAGGACACCTATGTTGCAGTCACTCAACATACATAATATAGACGAATACTAAACAATAATTAAATTAGTTGAAAGATGTAAGGTGTAGATCCACCCCTTTTTAATTGGTTGAAAGAGGAAAATTAGTGAAAGTTTGTATTAATACAATATTCATAGAAGAAAGACTCCAATTCTCGTGTTGACTAAATGGAGCGCCAGAACGAATGCTTTGTATAATCATGTGCAATATGGTTATCCAAGAATAGATATGCAAGATAAAATAGAGCTTGAGTTTAGGATCCAATTGTTAGAAATTTACAAAATAAAGTAAAAAGAAATATAAAGATGAAGACTTATAATTCATTATTTTAAAATTTTAAATTTAGACATGGTGTCTTGATTTATATATGAATTCACTTAAATTTGGTTTAATTTCTTCCTAAGATCCCTCAAAATTCTTCACTGACGGAGGATATATACTAAGGTACCATTCATCTTAATTTTTTTTTGTTAGCCCATGAGGTATCCTAGGAGGGTCCCAACTATGAGAAGACGCCTTTAAATCATCCACTTTCAGACTAATCCCCGCTCGCACCGGGTCAGCCCATAAAAGGTAAAGTGCTGGCCAAATAGATTTATCCATTCCCAAGATTCGAACTCGAGATATCTAATTAAAGGATGAGAGTGCCGAACCACTCACACCAACCTATTTGATTACCGTTCATCTTAATTCGCGTTGCGTTCAATCTCAACTTAGTTCATCAAACAAATTTGTCAACTCGACGCTTATCATCAGGTACTGGAATGCAAGAGAAGTGGCCTAGCTCATCAATATTTTTCTAACCTAATCGCAATCTTTCAAAGAGTTTCTTCTCTCCAAAGGCAATTCTATGGAACCCTCCAAGAAATCTCTTAGAATTTTGTGTAATAGTCTTTGCTTTGGTTGGAAAATTATTGTAGTCGAGATCAGTTTTACGACAAATCAATACTATCATACGTGTTGATAACCTAGTCAACTAATTCAAAGGCTCATCCGAATTTTGATCCTTAAATAGCCAAACTAGAATTGGAACCCTAGCTTGTCTATACTTTTTTTCCCCTCTACTCATAAAGCTCCCTAACAAATCCATGGGTTAATCTTATGCAACCATGTATTAGAGTGTTCTATATTAATTAAGCGTGAAAATATTAAAGAGTTTATAATTGATAAAGGTCAACTATTTAAATGACTAATTTTAGTTATTTTAGTAATGATTGTCTTATGCTCAATTTTTATTAATGGACTCTACATTTAAACTATATTAAAAATTCCAATATGATATCAGAGCAGATTTGATCTGGATTATTAATTTCTCAATTGTCCATTTAGTTGTTCAGTCTTAACAGCCAGGTCCGATTATCACTGAACTTATTTCAAGTGACAATTAAATGTCTAGTCTTAGTTACATTTAAGAGAGAGTATTAAAATATTCTATATTGATTAAACATAAAAAAGTTAAAAAAATTTATAAGTAATAAAGATCAACTATTAAAATTAGTCATTTTAGGAATAATTGACTCAAATTTAATTTTTATTATACACTCTGCGCTCTTCTGTTAAAATTTCTAAACGACCTCTCGTCGCATTCTTAAATCCCTCGTTAACGTCCATCGTTTCCTTTTTAACCTTTACCGGATTAGGACAACATCCTAAGTACTAATCCTCACCTCTCAAGTCTTGCCAGGGAGTTAATCGCCAACCTCATAATTTCAATTTTTGTAATAACTTTTTAGATAAAGACTTAAATGACCAATAACCCATCAAGTAATCATAAAGTAATGGAAGATTACTATTTCATTTTCGTTAACAAACAAAAGGATTGTTTGGTTTTACCCTTCAAAATATGCAAACGTACATATACACATACTACTTCGAACTCTTTACCAATTCAGTTATTAAGGTGTTCTCTTAACTTAAGTGAGATTACGGGTTCGAACTGTCCTCATATATGCAGTCATTTAAAATTTGAGACTAAAATTTTATCTTTCGTAAGGGAATTATTCAGTTCGAGTAAGAATTAATCTGAATATGAATGATTTAAAAGTATCTTCTCATAATTGAGACTCTCTTAGAACACTTCACGGGATTAAAAAAAAAAAAGGACAAAAAGAGCAAAAATATTTTCCGAGACAGTTGCAAAACCTATGAGCCTCCAGGGTTCTTGGGTCATTTTAATGTTTTCAGACGTTCATTTCCTGTTCATACACAAAATATCACCATTGACCACCCCCCTGTTCTTCTCCTTGGGATGTTCGCAACCATCTCATCGCGTTTCTCTCCCTAGTGTATTGTTATCCGTTTTATTCAAACCCCTTTTCCTTCATATTCTGTATGTTTATCTGTATATATATCCGCAAACATGCAAACTTTGCCACTTGCTTTTCGAAACTTTAACCATGCACATTTATTCCTCGACCCTCTCTTTCTCTATCTCTCTCTGTTTAAGGTTGTAAGAAAAAAGTAAATCCAGAAAGCTTTGAGTGTTATCGTATGTAGGGTTTTCTAATGGCCGAACTTGATTGTCAAACAAAATCAACTTCCACAACCACTGGTTTAAAACTCTTTGGCTTCAACGTCTCAGAAGACGAAGATCTCACTTCAGACCCCATTAACAAAGCATCTTCTTCTCCTAGCTCACCGGAAGGAGCACCTGCCTCCAGCGACGGCAGAAAATACGAGTGTCAGTACTGTTGCAGAGAATTCGCCAATTCACAAGCCCTGGGCGGTCACCAAAACGCTCACAAAAAGGAACGTCAGCAACTCAAACGAGCCCAAATGCAGGCTTCCAGAAACACTGGCGTCGCTGTGTCCATAGGCAGAAATCCTATGGTCTCCGCCTTCGCTCCTCCGCCGCATCTCTTGGCACCTTCGGTGATTGTTCCCACGGCTAGCGGAGCACCACCGACATGGGTTTATCTGCCTCCACATGGGACATCGTCGTTTCAGGTCTCACATGGGTGCGTGTTTCCCGGAAGTGGCGGCGGCGGAGGTGGGACTTATGGCGTTGGCGGTATGGAGGATCTTAGTACGTCTCAAAGAGGATCACCCCATCAAAATCGAACTGATGGTAATAATAATGGGGCGGCAGTGTTGAGTAGATCCTCGGATAGGGAAGGTGGGGCGTCTTTTGATGATGCATTGGGTTTGGATTTACATCTTAGACTTGCTCCTGCTGGGTCATGATACGTACATCTCCTTAGCCATTTCTGTATATCGTACATTTTATTAATCATCTTATTTTTATTTATTTATGTCCCTCTTTAATGGTTTAACATCATGCATCTAACTAATTTTCTCTGCATTAATTACAATTGTATTTTCTTCTTCGACATCTACTACGTTTTATCATTATCCATTTACTGGAATTAGCATTTTATATCCCTAGAGCTAGAATATCAGAATCTTAAAGCATAAAAATTGAACCAGCCTAATGTTCAATCTTACTAGTTTCGGCATCTGAGAGTCTCTTTTTCCCTCTCTCTCTGTATACATGTATACATATATTTGTTTTAGGTATAACTACATGATTACAGATGCAGAAATTTAAGCATCAACGATCCTAGCTAGCAGGAGAAGAGCATGACTGAAGAAACTTTTTAACTTACTTTTGCAGATTCCATTGTAGTATAGTCTGGTTGGAGTAAAGTTTTTATTTAATAAATTTTCCTTATGTTAAGCTTTTTTATTTTTGTTTTGCCTCAGTTAAGTATTTGGTGATGGACTTTCGTAATACTGATACATCGAGTCCTTCGAGAACTACTCCACTCTGGTTTAAGGAAATCTTTTAAGTTGTGTTAGTTGTGGGTAAGGGTTTGATTATTCCGCATTAAATACTCGTCTATTACTGTAATTGGATTCTATCCCGAAAACCTGCGCATCTAAGATGAAGTTGACTGGTCGATGTTCTGCGGATTACGTAGATCTCTGAATTTCTGCACTAAATTATGGAGCAGTCATGTAAAAGAAAGTGTTAATTAAATTATGAGATGAGATGGATGCATCATTTGTCCAGGGGGCTCTGGACAATATGGTTGACTTTGATTAGCTAGCTATTGATCTTTTTCGTACATCAAATATTAAAATGAAAATTTGAGTCGATAATTAGGTTTAGGAACAACCAATTTTTGGGTTTAGGAAATATTTAGTATTCATATACTCCCTCCAATTCAAAATAAGTGTCGTTTTAGAGAGATGCACACTTATTAAGAAATCTAGTGAAATGTTTGATATACCTCTATTAATTGCATGTTGAATTACCTTGAAAATGTAATCTGTATAATTAAAATGTGAGAGAAATTAAAGGGTAATTTTAGAAATAAAATTATAAAAATGCATGAAAAATCGTGAACGACACTTATTTTGAATAATTAAAATCCCTCTAAAACGATTTTTATTTTGAATAGGAGGGAGTATTGTAGTTTTATTTGCCATATTACAAAAAACCCCTTGTTGTGACCTACAAAATTAACATTACGGCATGATCCAGTTATGATCAATGTAATTTAAGACTTGGGACTTTATCAAGTAGGTTCCCAAATGAGTATGGTTAGGTTAAAACCTTATGGCCATGGAGAAAGTCCCAAGTTTGAAGTTGCGCTCCTAGTCTTAGCTAGCCTGCTGAGATGCCCAGGACAAATCTAAAATTTGATATTATTATATTGAGTTATATATACGTGTGCGTGTGTAAATGCTACTCGTTAATTTTAGTACATGCTCAGTTGTATTCTTAACAAGAACTTTATACATCATACCATTACAAACAACCGAAATACCAATTAAGTATAGCCATAATATTCCAAACTCAACTTTGTAGGATCCCCATTTGACTCTTGAAATTAAAATAATCCTTAGGAAGAAGGTCATTATTTGTAAATTAAAACCTTGCATTAGGTCAAGACTAATGCTGTGAAGAAAATTAATATATTATTGAATTTTTATGGTCTTATATAGTGAAGTAAGATGAGGAATAAGTTAAATGATTACCATGAATTACATGTGATGACCTACATTCAAATTTATGTTGGAATTTTAATGAAGAGTGATTTAGATATAAGAGAATTCATTCTTCAATTCAAAATTTTAATATATTGGATTATATATCGTGTCACCACTTTAATCTTCTGTTCATTTTCAATATGAAATTTTTTTAAGTCTTTTAATACTCTTTTTCTGCATCGTATATTTCTATTATCCTTTCATTTTTTTGAAGTGTTTTTTTACATCATTTTACATTTCAGTTATTTCATTTCACCATACCTTTAATTTAATTAAGAATTCATATCATATTATTCAATTATGAATACATTTTACTCGAATATCTGAATTAATTAAATCTTCAATTATCAAATTCTTAATTTAATAAGTTAATTCTATTTATTGTTTATAAATTAATACGTTTTAAAGTTAAACTTTTATATATTCTAATAATAATTATTTAAAATTTATTTTTTATGTTTTGAATAATAAATTTGATTTTTAAAAAATCATTGGAGATTTCAATTCTATTGCATAATTTTGAAAAATCATAATACGATTTTGTTAGCTCATGAAATACTTTTATACTTCCCTCAATATTCAATACATACATGAAAAACCTTTAAACACTAAAACTTAAAAAATTTATTAATCACAAATGATAACTAGGAGGAAAAAAAAAACTCAAATTCATGTAGAACAGGAAAGTATGAAAAGAGAGGGCGAGAGAGGCTCCGAAGAGTACAGTAGGACAAGTGACATTACACAATTAGGAGCCAATACATAATTATATGGGATTAAAACAAGAATAAAACCAAGGATGGTTTTCTAGCAATGGTTAGGTGCAGTTTCCACTTCCAACGAATCGTTCGTTAGGCTTTGTTTTGAACAAAATGGTGAATTAAATTAATTAAGACCGAATGAGAGGCGGCATAAAGGGGAGCCTAAGTGCCTTTTAGTAAACCAGTCTCATTATTGCTAGTCTCCGCAAAAATCATACGTGCTCAAGTGTCTCTTGCACTATAGATATAAGCATAAACTTATAAACATCATTTTCTCGCATTGTTTATAGGTCACTGATTCGGGATTGTATTAAGCCAGGTAAGATTGATATTCTTTCGGAATCTTCTCTTCCATGCTCAAATGGGACTGTTTGTTTTTGTTTGTTTTTCTTATTTTTTTGTTGTCGATTTGGTAAAAAGAAAAATAGGTAAGTAAAACGTGTTTGACTTATTCTGTTATATTTTTTTGCTTTTGAAAATAAAAAAACTACAACAATTTTACAGAAACAAAAATACATCGTTTCTCTGAATTTTGACAACATATTTTCTTAGACAGAAAACCAACATATTCTTGCTTTTTATTTTCAGTTTTTATATTACAAATCTCAACTAAACAAGTTTTCATTTTTTTAAGAAAAAAACATAAACCAAAAACAGGAAACAAAAACAAAAAACAACAACAGAAAAATAAAAATGAAACCAAATGGCCAAGGTTATTGGATTACTTCAACTTATTGATAAGATCTCATCTTGCTATATTATTTGGTATTATCTCTTTTATTTTAGATTTATTTTGGTGTTTAAATTTTAAAATTAATGTTTGTTTTATTTTAGAAGATAAAATGTAAATATTGCATTAAATTCGGACTATGATAATGAAAATTTTTGGATAAAGTGAATAGATTGTTGCAGTGAATAAAATTGATCATTTGAAGAATTAAAGTTTGACTGGAAAGCTTAGCCTTATCCTCATTGTGAAGGAGTTTGATTTTGAATTCGTTTTAGATAAATATCTTTACAAGTCAGAGTTAAGTTAGGATTATATTAGAAAACTCTATAAAATGGATGTTTTTCACAACAAAAGGGGTTTTCTTTTCTTACGTTTTTAGCAATTCTTAGACTTTCTTCTATCTATGTTATTGGAGTGAAAGTCATGTGTGGTTAAACTCAATCGTTTTGAATCAAGAGGATTCGAAATTCTAATTATAAACTTGTGAAGTTTTGTGTTTTAAGTTGTTAATTACGTTTTAATTCAAGTATTTCTTGTTTTGAGTTCTCATATTTTATGAATGATTAATATTCGATTAATCTGAAAATTTAATTTAATATTGATTATTCTATTGTTATCTAGAAATTCAGTGATCCATAATTATCATGAAGGCTTGGTAGAAGTAACAATAGGTTATTTATAAATTTTCATATTTAACTTATGATAAACAAGAAAACTAAATTGAATAGTTGTAACTATATCGATTATTTAATTTAAAGTTTAGTTTTTTTTACGGAGCTTATTGTTGATAAGTCAATAGATGATAAGTTTTGGTTTGGATGTTGGATTTGATTTTAATTTAAGAAAATTTGAGAATTATTATAACTGTCCTAATATATTTGGATTAACTGCTTGAATTGTGAAAATATTTTTTTTAGATGATATTTTTTCCTTATATTGAAATTTGGTAATCTTGACTTTCACATATTTAAATTGAGTTGATTTAATTTGTTTTTATCTTATTTTTAGTTAGTCGGTAATTTAATCAAAAACTCTCATTTAATTTTATTACTTGAAATTAAAAAATTAGTGTTTAGTTTTTTTAGAGATTTGACCTGGTTCTGCGACTATCATAAAAATTTGAAAAATTGATATTTGAAGGCTTCGACAACACAACCAGTTACTTTACTTGTGAACATTATTCCATGATTCTGGCCAATAGTGAAGCGTTACATGAGAGGGGTCAGCAAAACCACTTAGATGACAAATGAACAAAGTCTTTGATTGAATCATGGTGGCTAAAGCAATGAAACAATTCTAGCCTTGATTGGAACTTGGGGACAAACTAGGATTGAAATGATGGTTGAAACCCTTATAACTTTGGGCCCCACGATATATTTAATATAACATAGAATAGACTCACATAATGGCCGAGTTTTTGAGAAAGGGTTTTCATTGGTTAAATTGGATGTGCATATCTACATCATTTTACGAGATCACTATGAAGCAAAAGATTGGTTGTTGGGGCCCAATCACCAGCTGGTGTTATACTTATGTGGAAGGCAAAGTAGTGGGAAGGGGGATTTCAACTTTCGTTGCTATCTAAGGGCTGTAGGTTGCAGCGTACCCAATATGTCAAAAAGATCCAAAGGAGGAACTTTTGTTCAAGTGCGCAAGGTCTTCAAATGTATTTAAGATTGTGCTTTCTTTTGCGCCTTTATGTTGCATCAAACAAAAAAGTAACGAAATTTAAGTCAGCAAGAGGTAACAAAGCGACAGCACTCTAAATCCTCAATCAAGTAGTTTTATACGCTCATAATTATGAACTCCATATTTGTACTTGCCAAAGCTAGATTTAAGGCCAGCCAGCTCATATATATCATAGATACGATAAACACCGACCTTGCAGTATATGTTGACATGAAAAAGTTGTACAGTTCGCACCGAAAAGAGGTTCCGTATTGAAGGGGTTGCCCTAAATTGATTTTCTACCCTTATTTGGCCGTTGCTTAAAAAGTCTGATGAAAATCTATGACGTAGAATAAAGATTCTTTGTGTTTGCTACTTGTATTGTCGTCTTGTTTTAGTGTCTAAAGACTTCCAAGCCATCTAGTTACTTAAAGTGTGAAAAACCCTCCCACACTCGTCAATAGAATCCACTATTACCCCTAATCTCTGGACGAATTCTCTGTCTGTCTCTTTCTTTCTCTATCAGTCGATCTATATCTGTGATGATTTCCTTTTTGCACGGTAACTAAACTGATGAATTGAAAGATCCAACATCTTAAAGAAGGAAGAAAAGGATAGATTATGGTAGAAAGAAATGATAATCTTTCCTATAAAACCAGCTAGTGGGACAAACGGTTGTCAATACAAGTTCGGGTGACAAGAATGTAGGCACTAAACAAAAGCTGTCAAGGTGTGTGTTGGTGTTTTATAGACTGCAGGGTTCTCGGAATTCATATCGTGCCTTCCTGAAAACAAAACGATGCTTCATTGTTTATTCTTATTTTTCCTACTCAAAAACACGTCATGCTTGGTAGTTGGTTCCCTTTTGTCCCTTCCATGTTCAATGTTCAACAGGGCAGGGCATGCATTGGAGTCGTACTTTTTTTCCAGAAAACAGTAGAGAATAAAAACATCATCTGCCAATTTCATAATTAAGGGATTAAAGAGAGAGAAGAGGGTAATTATTCGAGAGAGGTTTACTTTGACAATTTTTTTCCATATTGGAAATTCTTCCAATATGGAATAAAGAGATTCATATTGAATAATTTAATTACGAAAAAAAGTTAAATCGATATATAACTTAGTCGAAACTGTTCATATTTCTAGCAATATATATTGATGACTCGTTCAGTCAATTTAAACAATGTCACACAAAGAAGCTAGCATTGCTTCTTCGTTCCAATCTTCCGTGCGTAGGAGTCCCAACTTTTCTTGGGTTAATTTCACACTTTGACACCATCTGATGCATTTACATTAGTTCCCACTTTCCGTCAAAGCCTTTATAATTAAGGAATTGCAAAGTCCCACAAAATTTATTACAATCATATAATCAGCTTCAAACGTGTATTCCTTTCCCTTCTATGTCTTCAGTCGTCACCTCTTTGTTCCCTAATTTGATTTCTGGAACAGGTTTCAAAAATCAAAGAGTTATTGGAGCAGATGGAGCAAGCAGTTAAGATGAGAGAGGAGATGGAGCGGCTTACTAAGATGAGAGCGGAGATGGAGCAGATGGCTAAAGACAAACAGCATGCAGAGGAGATGGCTAAGCTTAGGCCACTACAAGAAATCCGATGATTACCGACGGAAATTACCGTCGATAATCATCGAATTGCCGTCGCTGAAGTCATTCACCGACGGAATTTGGTGGCGTAACATTCCGTCAGTGTATGCCCCGAAGCTAAAAACTCCGACCGAAATATTCCGTCGCAATTTTACGGCGGAAATAACGACGGAGAATTT
>JANITW010000003.1:33505749-33515790 GCA_027564335.1 Erythroxylum williamsii
TCCTTGATTTCTTAGTCGACTTATGATATGTTGGTCGACTTGTTTCTGATTCCAACGGATATATTTCATCAAATCTTTCCATAATCTCATCTTTAATGTCTCCAGCATGTTTGAGGATTATTGCCTTATTGATTTCACCATGATTTATATCTTGTCTTGATTTATTTCAATCCTCAATACCTGAAATAATTTCTTAACCAATTCTATATATTTTATTATCATCAAAACATAAGTGGGATTTAATTTGTCAATAGATAAGCATATGGTTGAGGAATTAGAGACAATAGAAGAAGGTTGACATATCTTAGAAAGGGGCAAAAATACAATAGAAGATACAGGCTCTCCTTTATTGAGCAATGAACCCAAATCAGGTGCAATAGGGAGTAAATTTTAGAAGTTTGAAAAGTCATATTAAATATAGTATAAGGCTACCTTTTCTAATAGGTGGGAAAGGTAGATTACCACAAATGGTGAGCGATAGAACAAGACAAAAAGGAGAAAAAACATAGGGGATAAGCATAAGAGAACAAAAGTAACGGACATATAGAAAGCAAGGAATTCGACATAGAGAACTAGTTATTAAAGATCTTAATTATAGTTAAAAGAATACATAGAAAACATAGAGTAGATAAAGAGAAGCTCTAACTTTTCACTAAAATAAAAACTAATAAGATACCTTTGATATCTTTTAATATAAATTTATAGATAAACAAAAAGGAAATTGAAGTGGGCAATCAAACTAGATTCAACTGGAACCAATTTATTAATTACCTAATAATTAATTAACTTATTTTTGTAGATTCTAGATTGAAAAAAGAAAGTATGAAGGGAGTTAACCAACTTAAAAATAAGCTAACAATTACTCAACTAGTTCACGTAGTTTCAACTCGAGAAAAAACATAAACAAATGATTGTTTAGTTTCATTTCTATCTTTATAATATTGCAGTTTTTAGTTTTTATGTTTATTTTACTTTTTAACAAAAAATTAAAAAAAATATTTGATTATTAATGTTATTGTAGTTATATTTTCATTACCACTAATAATTAAATATTAAAATAGAAGTTAAAATAATTAAATTTAGTAAATTAATTAGCTAATTTTGTTTTAATTTCTTGTAAAATATTAATATTAAATTATATTTTTATTAAAAATTAATTTGTTAAATGAAAATTTCCAAATTTTATTTCTAAGTTGAAACTTAGTAAATGTATATATTTTAAAAAAACTAAATAAATTGCATCAAACCAAACATTCAAATTACAGGATTAACATTCATTCTGGATTCAATGGTTGCATTCTTATTTTATTCGAGGTCGAATTATCTGGCAACTGAGAAATCGCTCATCTCACACCCACTTCCGAGTACTCACATTAAGAGATATGGTTCAAGAGGATATCACAAGTATTGATCTAGGCAATGATCCAAGCTCTGCTGTTATAAGTCATTGGAAAGGTCACCCGATCCACTCCCTTAGCAACCGAAGTACCAAGGAACTCTTACGAAGAAGACAAATTGAGGTGGAATGGTACAACATCGTATGGAACAAGACACTCGCTCCTTAACTCTCATTCATTCTTTGGCTCACAATCATATCCTAAACAAAATGAATACGGCAGACAGATTGTCTTATCTGCAAGTGAACCGAATTTGCCCCTTGTGTCAACTCCATGACGAAACGTGAGATCACCTCTTTTTCACTTTCCCTTTCACCTTCCCATATGGCAGAGGATTAATTACGAGGCAATGTCGCTGGTTAGATCCATATAATACCATAACAGAAATTGTACAATGCCTATCAGCTAGATCAGCTCGTTCCCAGCTTCCTCAACATATATATATTCCTACTTGCTTTGGGGACTTAAGTATACACCCTATGGAAGGAACGAAACCACAAGTGGTATGTGGACCAAAGTTTAACCAAAGAAGTCATTCAGTCGACCATCATTCGACATATCTGCTAGGTCCTAATTCTAAAGAATTTCCATGTACAATGCACAGCTAACATTTTTTCATCCTTTAATTTCTAAACACAAAGAGTGTTTGATTATCTCTTTTGATTTCCATGTAGTCTATTCTTACACCATTAGTCTAGGAGAGTAAAGGGTACAATCCTTTGTCTATTCTGTATGCTTTCTATTTATATATTAATTCCATTTTCCTTTTCAAAAAAAGGGATTATGAGAACCCAAGGGTCAGAAGCTGGAACCCATAAGCATTATTTTACTATATAGGACTGAACATTAAACCAATATATATTTTTATTGCTAAAATTAATTATTTAGATATTTTATTTCAAAAATGATTGTTTTCAAAATTTTGAAAATTATATTTTTTAAATATATTTTAAATTTTAAATATATTGATTAAAAAATTAAATTATTAAATTATGTTAGTTATAAATGTTATTAATATTTAGAATCAAATAAGTACATAATATATATTTAGTTAATAATAAAATCATATTAACAAAAAAACCAAAACTAAAAACTAAAATCAGTTTTTATGATTTTTCATAATCAATAAATCAAAACTAAAAAAATTTAAAAAACAAAATTAGAATAAGATAATGTCTGAAGTGAATTAAAAGGCCCTAAAGCCTCTATAAATTATCTAAGAAAAGAATTATAGAGCTGACCAAGCAGTTAATGTACTAAAAAGAAAACTAGAAACATATGTCAAGCAAACAAATCATAACAAGTATTGTTCCTTAGGGAATTGCCATTAATGTGTCAATTGCATGGGGGTCATGTACACGAGGAAGCAGAGTTCATTACCCTCAGGTTCTCGTCAACTTGAGACTTGTTCTATAAACTCCACGATTGAGCCATATACAGCTGCTACATCTTATAAATTCACTGTGCGATAGTCCTTGTTCCCTTACCCGTGTGATGAGTTCTTTCTTCGTCGGGTCCGGTGGCCTTTCAATTCTTTTGAAGCGTTTACACTTACTCTCTTTCCACATATGAAAAATAGAAAGCCGAAAGGAATCATTGACATTACTCTATCACCACTTGACGTATCTCTATTATTAGGTAGCCAACTCAATCAATCAATGTGACTTATCAATCTGGCATAGGCCAAAGATTTTTCCACGTGTTTGATGAAATCTCGCATTTGAAAAGTAAAGCGTCAGCGGATTCTTGTTCTCGTCGTATAGAAAACCAGTGTTACTATATTAAGAATTAGTAATCTTCTTTTAAGCATAAACTGAACTATTATTTTTATATTTTAACATGTCTTCAACGTGTACCGAAACTAAGTCATTCACATCTCTTTTATATCTTTATTTAATATGGTGATTAAAATGGTTGCCTTAACCTTAAGTGGATGTCTGGTTGAGGAACGAGTATTCCATTCCTCCTTTATTGCTGGTAATAATTTATTACTTTGTTTGATTAAAAAAAGGAGACAAAATAGACAATCCTTTGGTTAACATTTTTTTTTAATGAAAAGGAAAGAAACCCGAGACATATTCCATGACTAGTCTAGGAAAACAGACCCCCGACATATCCTCTAGAAGGATAGATTGGCACCCTATAGGTATAGTATCAAAAGTAGTGATCCCTAAATCAAACTGTTCTGCAAAGTTAGCGAGCTAGTCGGTATATCGATTGCCCTCCTGACAAATGTGACGATGTACAACAATCCAGTTCCGAGTAAACAATTCATTAATACCTATGACTAAAGGATTGCGAGACATTGTTCGGTTAGCCGAGGAAGACGGGATATTAGTCACCGCTATAGAATTCACTTCTAATTCGATCCGACGATAACTCAGATTCCAACCAAGCATAAGCCCGGAAAAACACTCTAAAGTTTAACAGAAATAGATGAGCACCAACTAAGATTCTAGATGAAACCTCCAAGTCAAGCGTCCGCACTATCACAAATAAGGCCACCTACTGTGGTTGAGTATGATGATCTTTTGCACATTCCACCCGTATTTAATTTTACCCACCTAAGAGAAGGTTTGCACCATTCAATAAGTTCCTCACATTGAGGGCAACGACCGATATTAGCTATACTTTGCCAGACTAATGACTTGTAGATCTAATATGTGTATGTCAAAATATTATAAACTAGTGAGGACGGCCAATCAAATTGCTCATAAAAAAGGATCATATTTCTCCAGGTTTATAGGAACTAACAAGTAGCACAAAAAATAATCGACCAATCAAAACCAAGTATTAGCCGGGGGTGTTGGTGATTTCTAATGAGCCACTCTTGAGTCGACATAGTGAAAAAGTCAACGGAGACTATTTACGGAGGGAACACGCTTCACAAGTTGCGGGCTTTGGCACAGTCGCACACTACATGTAACAAGGATTCTTCGAGTCGACAGTGATAACACACAACATCCATAGTGAATTGTTTGAGGACACGTTATTGATTAGAAAGTAATCGGTCATTTGCGAGGTATCAAAGGAAGGAGTGAATGCATTGCGGGCCCTTTCACTGCCAAATTGCCTTCCAAAATCCATTAGACGAAGCATTTTCGTGATCCATGATCAAGGAATATGTTGATGTTATATTGAATTGCCCAATGTTTGAAATTCCCCATATTAGCTTATCTGACCCTAAGTAGGGCTTAGGAGGAAAAGTACTCATAATGGACATGCAAATCAAAAAAGGGAACAGAGATTGAAACGCTTCCCATTTCAAATTACCATCAGTGTCCACAAAGTGTTGAACATGGAGATTAACAGTTGATTGGGAGATTAGGGCCGTTATATAGGTAATAAGAGGTCCCAAACCCTCAACCCAAGGGTCTAGCCAGAATCAAGTCCTAGTGCCATCACAAATCATCCATTTCATGCCCTAGAGTACATGGTGCCATATAGCCTTTATACTCTTCCAAATCATTGACCCGCCGATTGCATCAAAAGAAGTGAGAATGTTGTTGACAATCAAAATTATACTTCGCGAGAGAATTTGCACCCATAATGCATTAGGCTTAGAAACCAGCAATCATCCTAGTTTCACTAAGAAGGCATCATTGATTTCTCAAATTTTCTGAATGCCAAGACCTCCCATCTCTTTATATTTACAAACTTTATCCCAATTAACTAAGTGAATCCTCTTTTTGCCATTAGACGAGCCCCACAGAAATTGTCGCATTAATTTCTCCAACTCATCATAAAGACTTTGAGGCAGGCAGACCATCTGCATTGTATAAATAGGAAGGGACACTATGACTAATTGGGTCAATGTCATTCGTCCTATGAACGACAAAAGATTGGTTGTCCAGCCTGAGAGACGTTGGTGAACCTTATCAAGAATATGTTGATAGGTTCTTTTACTAGCTCTATAGTGTAATAGGGGCACTCTAAGATATCGTCCTAAATCATTCGTTTGTTTAAAACCCAATTCACTGCTTAAATAGTGTGTATATTCTTAGAATAAAAGCACCGAGATTTTTCTTGACTGAATCGTTGTCCTAAAGCAACACAAAAGGTATTTAAAATGTCTTGAGATCGTCAACAAAGAACAAGTGAGAGATAGAGGTCCCTTTCTACTTAATTTAATAGGCTGCTATCATCCTTGGGTCACTGAATTAGTAATTGAATGACCTAATCTTTCCATATACAAGACGAAAAGATAAGGCAATAGCGGGTCACCCTGTCAAATACCTCTAGTGGGACTAAATGCATCACTGAGTTTGCCATTTTAATTTACTCGCATAGAAATCGAAGAAATGCATTTCATAATAAGGTTGATCAAAGAGTCAAGAAGCCCAATATCAGTTAGTGTATCTTCGATGAAATCCCAAGAAAGCCTATCATAAGCCTTTTCAAGATCCATCTTAATAGACATTATCCCTTTCTGTCCAGTTTTCCTGTTCATTGTGTGGATAGTTCTTGGGCAATAATAATATTATTAGTAATGAATCGCCCTGGAACAAAACTACCTTGAGTTGGAGATACTAGATCAATGAGGTGAAGTTTAAGCCGATTAATAATAATCTTAGTAATAGCTTTGTGAATCATTGAACATAACGTAATTGGCCTGAATTGAGTAATCGTCATGGGTGACAGAAGCTTTGGTATTTGGCCTGAATTGAGTAATCGACGTGGGTGACAGAAGCTTTGGTATAAGAACCATAATTGTTGGGACCTGATCTTGAAACCGGACCCTAACTGGAAAAACAAAATCACATATCGAAAACAAAGCGGCGGGAACGAATGAAAACAAATCAAAAGCGGAAATGAAAGCGAACGTCAAAGAAATCAAATCGGATCAAAGGCGAAAGAATAAGAAAATTAATAATAATAAAGAATAAGTGAATAATAGGAATAAGAAGAATAATAATAAGAAGAAGTTTAATAATAATGAGGAAATTAATAATAATAAGAATAAGAATAATAAGAAAGTTAATAATAATAAATAAGAATAAGAATAATAAGAAAGTTAATAATAATAATAATGTATTTACTGATGACTATAATGGATATTTTGATTTTTTTTTTGCTAATTATTCCTTTGTCATTCCAAATTTATGTTTTCAAATCAAACATTGACATAGAAATTCTTTACCAATAAACGATAGTAACTAATATTTGTTCTATTCTACTCCACATCTATTTTATTCTTAAGAATAACATTTTATTTCTTATCTGCTCTAACATATGAAAGGGAAGTAGAGCAATAACTTCAAATTGGCCAAATCTCTTTTAAAAAATCTTGTTATATTCTTATTTTTTTATTTTATACTGTTCATTTTTGTTAGATATACATTCTCAACAACTGACCTTGATGGGAATGATGATGCCCAAAAGAAAGAAAATTATGTGATGCTTGCAAATAAAGCTAAGATATTCTTTGATCTATTAACTAATTACATTTAATTCAACTTTTAAACCGAGTTCTTCACATTTTTGTTGCCCAAAATCATGGCATTAATTACAGACTAAAACTACAATTCCAATATGTTGATTGTGGTTACCGCATTTTATAGTAGTGCTACAATCACTGAAAATATTTTAATCCTGCAATCGTTTTGTACATTGTCACTAACCAATCAAGATTGTGAGGAAAAATCTAACTTAGACCTTTGATCCACCATGCAAATATAAGCATAAGGTGAAGGTCTTTCCATTTCTCAAGTAGAATTCCTTCAATTTTCCTATTCAATTTCTTTACTCCATACAGACTATGTACTGCTAAGTATGCCAATGGACACCTGAATGCACATCAAAACTGATAACACCCCTCAAGCGTGTAATGAAGCTCCAGATTGATTTTTTACCTTCCTTATAAAATAAAATAAAATAAAATCCATACAACTATAAAGCAAGCTCCAGCCCATGTGACTTGTTCATTTAATAGTTTAATGCTACTCCGCAAAATCATATGTTTCATTCTGTATAATCATAATAGTTAGTTCTTCTATGTAGTATCATAAGAATAATAGGTGCTAAGAATATAGTCACTTTAAAAGATGTAAGAAGAAAAACATCTAGCACTGGTAAAAAGAACCTTAAATATTGTTCAAGACAGGCTTCACTTGCAGAAATGTCAACCTAACTGATTTATTTTGCATGAGGTTAAAAAAATGGAAGCTCGGACTTCCTAGGTCTGCATGGAATCATCTTTCTCCAAGCATATAAAGAATTCATGACAGGAACATGTTAGGAGTTTCATCTTAACTACCAAATTGTTCAATTCCTTGGAATAGCATTAAGAAGAATCCTCATGGCGAATGAATTGAACGAATTTAGATCTCACCTCAGCTGGAATACGAACAGGACGATAATTCTTATCAAGCCAAACAGCAGTACCTTTTGCTTCCAAAACAGGCTGTGTGACATAAATAAAACTAATGAGCATTGAGAAAAGCCCCAAGAAGTGAAATTATAAGTTTGAGGGTAACAATAAGAAACCTCTCCATTTGGCAGCTTCAAGATTAAGTGTTCAAAATATAAGCGTGCAGCAGAGGAGCCAGAGACTCTCACCTTTACAACAAACTTATCACCACTCTAGTTGAACGAAGGCACCGACAAGAAACAAAAAGAGTAAAATATCTGAAACAGATACTGTTTATCAAAAGCTTAAAGAGATTCACATTTCTCCCAAGAGCAACACGTATAACTCTATGCATTCAATCTCATGGTTGAAAGAAATTATAAAGTGTCCTGTTCATGTAAGTTAAGAAACTATAACATCTGATCGAAGCAGCCATTCCCTTTCTAAAAGCATAGCTCTTGTAAAGTGTCCTGTTCATGTAACATACATAGTTAAGAAACTATAACATCTGATAGAAGTAGCAATTCCCTTTCTAAGAGCATAGCTCTTGTACTAGCAATGACAAAATGCATAATTGTTTGCTCAAAATACCGTGCAAGTTTTAAGTTACAACCCTTTTCACTATGAAAAGGCCAAAGTCATATAGAGCACGACACAAATGTAATTAGATGAGAGGGCATAATTCTCTAGAACTAGGCACACATAGAGCTATAGTCAACGTTGACGAAGATCAAAGACATACTCTCAGAGGACCAATGAATTTGAGTGACAGCTCAGATAGTGCCAATGCCTCACCAGTACGGGCAACAGAATCAGCACTAACGCCAATATATTCCAAAAGTTCATGACGACCTGGTTAAAGCACAGGATTGCAGAAAATGATAAGTATATAGCTCAAGACCCATATATAAGATTATAGCTTCATTCTATTGATTAAGAAAGATGGGCATTAATGATTTTTTCCACTTAATTAAAATTTTCTTTCAAACAAAAATGGGATAGTCCGTAATCCATTGAAATTGCCAACGTTGAATAAGAATTGCCTAATATGCTCAAATCTGATCTTACCATGTTGACAATAACTGGCGTAAACAGCATTGTTAACAACTCCATATTGATCCAGCTCGTAATCACGCACTTTAAGCTCAACATCGAAAAAGCCGCCCATTCTACAAAGCAGCAAGGGTTCTCAATTTCTCAAATACAGAATAACCAATTTGGAGAGATAATGAAACAATTGATTCAAAATGGAAGCTACACCCAGTAACAAGATACGCTATACGTACCCTTTACCGCCCTTGACATCAAAAAGAGACAAGGTGACGGAGCTCCTGACGGTGGAGAGAGAACGAAAACGCGGCCGAAGCACTGGAAAGAATGCTGATGAAAACGGTTGTGTTGATGATATAAGAGGGCGATGATCGGTCGACAATCTGTTGGCAAGTGAGACACCGGCAGGGCAGAGAAGCGCCAACATGTCGGGGGCGCAGAGACTAGAGAGAGAAGTTGGGAAAGGCGGATGAATGTGTACCGTTAGACAGGGTCACACAATTCACAAAGTTTAAAAATTAAATCAGATCATTAAATTAAAATATTAATTTTTTAGCAATTAAAATTTAAAACCTTCTATGTTATATAAAATCAAGTAAATTATTTTTTGTCTTTTTTTGGCAGATAAAATTTAGAAGAATTTGATTACAACTATAAACAAAATAATAATTGACAAAGCAAAAGGCATAACAAAATAATTGTTGCAAAATGTATGTATATTATTTCTACCTGATAAGAAAATGCATTCTATTATGATTAGCAATTTGTAACTTGTAAATAATGTTTTAGAAACTAGACAAAACATTGAATTAGTAAAAAAAATTTAGATTTAAAGGTTCGATTAGTATTAAACCGCTATAAAATTGGTATAAAATAAATAAGAAGTAAAAATTAGAAGAATAAGTAATGCCTATTAATGATAAAATAAACTAATAATAAATCTAATAATTTAGAATAAGGTTAAATCTAACATAAATTTTTAAATAATAATAAAAATAAAAAGTGTATTTTACATTGTCATTTATTTAAAAACTAAAAAGAGTTTAAATATGTTTAAAGAAAATCAACAAAAAAGACTCTTAACACATTCTTAAAATATCTTAAGCAAAATTACTTATATATACTAATTAATAATTCAATTTAATAAATAAATTCATGATATAAATAATAAATAATTTTAAAAATATTAATTTAAAATTTTTAATTAAAATATAAGGAGATAAATAAAAAATCTAAAATTTGAAA
>JANITW010000003.1:33740112-33754268 GCA_027564335.1 Erythroxylum williamsii
AATGCGAAATAAATGTGCTGAAATTGTGAGTGAATGTTCTGAATGTGATAAATCGCATTGAGTGAGATATATGTTATCAATTGTGCAAGTGTGAGTGCATGGGCATGATTAAAATCGGTAATTACTAGTTGTGACTAGAGCGATTAGTGATCAGAGCTTTAAGCTCGATTATCAGTGAAAGAGCCTAAGGCCAAAAAGGGAATAGTGCATACCCAGAGGGCTCTCCTATCCCTAATGGGAGCGGGCAGTAGTGTATACCTTGAGGGCTCTCCTACTTGCCTAAAAGTGCGATTACTGTGTAATGTGCCCAAATTGGGACAGTATTGACGCTCAGTCACAACACTGACATAAAATGAGTATTGGCATGCATTATGCATCTGACTGTATTGTGAAAATTGAGAATGCGTGTACTTTGTGACGATTGCGTAGTGACCTGTCTAATTTATGATTATAGTGAAAATTCGAAAAATTGTCTTATAGTGTTTCGAATGTGTTATCGTGTGACTATGTAATATTGTGTGTATATGCATGAGTTGGGTGAACCATCAATGATGGTTTTTCATTGAGTTCGCAAACTCACCCAGCATTGCAAATATTTTTCAGGACAGCGCTAGTAGATTCCTAGCTCCCGTGAGAGATTCTTTCTGCCATGTGAGTGCGTGGCCAAGAGAAGCGATGACTCACAGGTCGGTCAGCTGAGATTGGATTTTGGGAATGACTTAGTATAGACTTTTGTATCAGTTTCCTTTTTGGGTTATTGTATTGAGACTGTAGGGGACTGATAGACTTGTCTATATTTTTGATTGATATTATGAATGAGAAAAGCATTATGGTTTTTAAAATTCAGTGATTTTCATATTATGGATTTCAATTGTATCGATGACATGCGAGTATTTAGTGATTGTTTTGTTAGTAGCACTTTTTTGCTGTGGGATATGCGTCATAACGACCCACGGGCATCCCACTGCGTACTCTACGGTAAGGGGGCGCTACAGTCGCTAAGTGACATTTTCCTTGCAGTAACTCTGCGACATTAAGATGCTGTATAATCAAATATTGAAACCGAATTTGGACATGGAAAATTCCCTGCTCTCTCAATTTTGAGCCCAAAAAACACTGGAATGACTGACTGTACATTGAAAAAACAGTTCCTATTATATTCTGAAAATTCCGAGGATGTTTGAGGCAAAGATATATAGGATCGTCCGCAAAAGGAAGCGCACGCGTACTGTGCGTTTCAGGCTGCTATTCTTGGTTTCTACGAAGAAACCCATCATGCTTCCCTCTAAATGTGTATTTTGAAATGCGGGTTCCTGTGTTCCATCAATGGACTATATGCATTTGTTTATGATTGCGACCTATTTCTTTCCTACGTTTCTGATACTCTCTTCTTCTTTTTTTTCCCATGCTTGTCCTTACTCATTCCCACTCCCCCTCGGATCTCCCATTTCTCCACTTTCCATCATTCCTTTCCTGTCATTGATTTATTGTTTGTTTAGTGAATGTTCTAACTTTACTTGGTTAAAATATTCTTGGACCAAAAGACAGCTTCATCAAAACCAGCATCTCACATTCAAGTTCTACTTATGTTGAAAGAGAAAGAGGATTAATACAGTTGATTCCACGCAATGACATTTACATATACCATGTAGATTATTTGATTCCAAGCAATGCCATAAATCTGCAAGTTGTCAAATGGTTTTTCTTATTGTTTTTTTTCTTTCTTTTGTATAGATGGAAAAGTAAAATACAACTTACGTGGCTAGTTTAGGGAGGCTAATCGCAGTTATATCTTCTAGGAGGACCGAAAGACATCCTAATATTCTTCTTTCACACAAACTATAATATGCAAATGGTATGGGTTCATTGAAACTTCTTTTGATGACCTGTACCTTACCCAACTAGATAAAACAGCCCTTGGTTGCTTCTAATAATTCACAGACGACCCCAAAACAATGGACAAATTGCAACCACAGGCAATCCCATGTATATAGTTTTATACTTTTAAGAAGACGAGCTGTATCCTTTATACTATTTTGCCTTGTCATGATCGATGTTCCTGAGTAGGTTTCATCTTTGTCTGGAGGCAAGACATACTCCTGGAAGATAATTATGGGTACTATAGGCTTGTAGGCTTGTTTCTTGCTAGTTACGATTCTCCCAATTGCATACCCTATTTAATCTCTTTTGAATTTCCGATCGTTTTCTTGCTCTGCACATTGCACATGCAAACATGGCAATTTGAGCATTTTCAGTGTGTTCATTCGGCGCATGCTTTGCTAACTACAAGTTTTAACATATATGTATAGTTTACTCGGTCCACGAGACAATTGCACTTTCAAGCCAGACAGCGTCTTAAACTAATTCAATTCTATATTAGGAGAACGAGTAAATAAATTTAACTATTAGACGAGGAATATGTCTTTGAACCTCAAATAATGGTTCAAGTACAAATCACTAATTTAAATAAATTTATCTCCATAATTAACTCAATTATTTAGCTTAGGGACTAAACAATGGCAATGAACAAGCTGGATGATAAAATGAATCTATTAATACCAAATTCCTCATAACATATTGTGTAGCAGATGGTTCTTTCTATATTTCATTTCCATGTGAAGAATTTTGACAGTAGTCTCCCACCTGTTACTATTATCTTATTTATTTATTAACATTAGAAAGGTCGAACACCGGAGTCAAGTCAGAGAGTAACAAAATGTACGTAAACCTAGTAACTGATGATAGAAAAACCAAGCTTGTGGCTTGTAGCATTTGATGGGAAAAGTAGAATTGCTCCTGCAGAGCAATCGTACCACGGGAACAATCGGTTTTCGCTTCTGTAACACCTGATGCCTTTCGGAAACATAAAAAGGGTCTTTGACGAGTTCATCTGCAGCAAATCAATTCCCCTGCCAGTAAATTGACTCTTCATTGCATCACTAATGTCGTATCGGAGCCACAGCTGCAATTACGTTGACGGAGACAAGAGCAAAGAAAGGTAATCTCATCATGCCATAAATGGAACAAAGGACAAACCAAATATCATCAAACCGAAGCTTCAAGCGATTTGGATCACTACTACCTGATCTCGTCACACATTTATTAAATGGTGCGACGGACATTATCTGTTTATATAATGAAAGAATTCTTAGTAGTAGCTTGATGCTTGAGAATCAATTCAGTAGTAATTCTTGGCCTTAGTTGAGACAATAAAAGGGTAGGAAGTGCTAATTCAATTTAATATTGGGTTTGGTGTTACTTAAGGGAAGAGTGCATCCCCAATTTAGTTTAAAAAGATATGCAAAATCTGATAAAATGTAGGAGGCAGGCAGAATGGCAGATTTTGTGAATCTTGTATGATGAGATGTCTTCTTGAGCAATCTTGTCTACCGATGACATTCTCGTGCTATTCCATTAAAAAAATATATATAATACCTTATCCGGAAACCAAGATGGTTCAATTTGTACCCAAGTTTTACTTGGATCTGCTAATTAATACTAGGATAAAGTCTAATTGAATTAGTGATAGCGCTCTCAAACTGCCAGATCATGACAAACAGAAACGATCTTTTACTTTTGCACAGGGAATAAGAGGGGCGAAATGAGATGAGATGATATTGGGGGCTAAAAATACCAGACAAAAAGGTCACTTTTGTTTTGTAGTTTGTCCCTTGTACCCATTGCTTAGATTGCGTGAGATATGAAGGTAACCATAAGTGACCACCAAACAAGCAAAAATACATATAGAAAAAATAAAATAAAAAAATCCCATTTGTTTTGGCAAAAATGAGACCTCCAAGAGTTCAGCCATTTCCTTGGTTCATGTCATGAAACAGAAGAAGAGGAATACTAATAAACTAAAACCGAAAGCCCTACTACTAATCCTCTGCAAAACTGGCCGTCTAACAATATCTATCCCCTCTATGAATCCAACATTAGGAAAAAGAAAAAAGAATCGGTGGTTAAAGAATAGCTATCGAAATCTACTCCTCCAAGAAGTGTTTCACAATCTTCACGCTTGGCTCCACCACCTCTCTCTCCCAAACTTCAGTCCACCTCTTCTTCTTCCTCTTCTTTTTTCTTTTCTTAATAACTACTTGATCATCTATATTTCTGTAATCTCTATTCTTCTTCGTATCATTATTATTATTAAAATTTTCATTCTCTATGTTACCATTACTGTTCATCAACACCTCCCTAAAAGCCTCCGTTGCCTCCACTCTCTGTAGGTCCCACCCGGCCCCTTTCAGTCTCATGATCTTCCCTATCTGCCTCTTCGCCAGCTCACACGTGTTTTCCTTTATCTCCCTCACCGCCTTCTCGTATGCACCTATCCGTACCAAATCCCACTCTCCTTCATTTCCAGCTCTCCCGGGCGGGTACTTGTCTAAATACGGGTCAAACTCCGGCACCCCAATGGCCTTCCTCAACCCTGGTTGACCCCGACACCCATGATACTCCGCCAACTCCTCCAGCATCCCCGTCTCTAACATTTCGTCAACCCTCTTGCACAAGTAATCGCATAGAACAGAAAACGACACGTCCACCCAGATAAAGCAACACTTGTACCTCAGCTCAGTCCAACCAGGGTGTGGGTCCGGCCCGTTGAAGACGTCGACGTCTGGGTCAAAGCGGTCTACCACCAGAGCGTGGATGAACGAGTTAGAACCGCCAACCACGATGGGCACCTTCTGCCGGGAGACTATATCGGAGATAGCCAGACCGGCGGCTAGGCGGAAGTCGTAGGGAGTGAACTCGCCGCGGTTTGGGTCGAAGTCGCCGAGCAAATGGTGGGGCACGCGGCGGCGGTCCAGGAGGGGGATTTTGTTGGTGGTAATGTCGAGCCCGTTGTAGACTTGCATTTTGTCAGAGTTGATGATCTCAGAACGGTGGAACAATAAGCGGGTGGCTAGGTCTATAGAGAGCTTGGATTTGCCGCAGCCGGTGGCTCCCATGATGACGACGATCTTGTCTTTGCGGCCGTCGGAGGTAGAGAAGGAGGAGTCCATGCGGACTCCTCGGAGAGCGTGGGGGCGAGAGGGTTTAAGGAAGTGGAGTTGACGAGGAAAAGCAGAAGAGTAGTAATGCGAGGATGAGGGGATGATATTAAAACTAAGTTTCATAGGCAAAAAACTAGAAAAGAAAAACGAAAGAAAGAGAGGGAAAGAGAAAGAGAAATAGTACAGTCCTACCGGTAGGAGTAGTAGCAGTAGATGGGTGGGTAGCTGAGCTGTGCTTGTGCTGTTACGAAAGTCTGCAAGAGACATATACGGAAGATGAACGCTTAACGCGTGGTAGAGGGAGAGGGGGAGGGGCTAGGAGTGATTCAAGTTATATTTAGTTGGACTTAAGATTTTTAATAAAATAAAATAAAATTATTTATAAATAAAATATAAATAAATGTATCATAAGAAAGTTATTGTTCGAGAAAAAAGAAAAAATTTATAATATAATATAGTAAAAAATTAATTTAAAGAAAAATTTATAATTTAATATAGTAAAAAGTTGTTTATTATTTTATATTCTATTTTAAACTACCAAATTAAAGTTTTTTTTTTTACTATTTAAGATGAAATAAAAGGTAATATAAAACTCTTCTTTTTTATCTTATTCCATTCGATTTGATTGTAAACTCTTATCTCAAACGATAAAAAAATATTATATTTTATTATATTTCTTTAATAAACTCCCAAGTCCCAACCATACATAACTTAGTGTCGTTGGGAAAGACATTAGTACATGTAATGCCATTAGACCGTTGAGGCTTTCCAACTCCAAATGATCCTTTTCTTTTCAAGGAAAATGAATTTTGCAATGTTATGTTCTTATCATAAAAATCATGAATTGTGTTCATATAAGCCTTCTTAAAGCTAAAACCTTTTCAAGTTGAATTGCTTTGCATGTTACATTATCAAACTAAAAAAAATCTTAAGAAGAACTAAATTGGAGGAAGCATTTAAATTGAGGAACTAAATTATGAATTTAGCATTTCATTTTGGAAAACAAATTCTCTTTAGAATATGTGAAGAAGAAAGGGAAACATTGCAATTGATGATACCATAAATGACATACTCTAAAGAGCTCAATCCAACAAAATTTTATGTCCTTGCACAATAACTAAAGTAAGGATGATATATGATGATATAAAGCATCTTTTCGTTTGCAATAGTTATAGATGAGCTTATAAAAAAAATTCAAAAAGATATATCTTGGTATATATTACTTACTGATGACATTATTTTAATAGATGAGACAAAAAGAGTATTAAATTCAAACTTGAACTGTAGAGAGATACGGTAGAGTCGAAAGACTTTAGATTAAGTGGGATTAAGCTTGAATATGTAGAATGTTTCGTTTTGGAACATAAGGAGGACACTAATGTTGAGGTAAAAATTAGTTCAGAAGTTATATCACAAAAGGGGTGTTTTAAGTATCTAAGATCCATTATCTAGAGTAATGAAGAGATTGATGAAGATATAGTCCACCATATCAGATCCGGGTGGCTTAAATAGAGAAATGCATTAGGAGTCTTATGTGACAAGAAGATACTAGTCAGGTTTAAAGGTAAATTATGTCATTTAGCAATTAAGTCGGCCATATTCTATAAGGCAGAGTGTTGATCCATCAAACAGGTGCATGGTAAGAAATTAATGGCAGCAAAGATGAAAATGCTTCATTAGAAGAGATAAGGTCAGAAATATAGGGATGAGGGACCAATTAAAGGTGACTAATAGTATTATCAAATTAAAAGAGATAAGACACTTCGATAAGAAGATGCAAAAAGATTGTACTTAGAGGCCATAAGAGGAGAAAAGGAAGGCTTAAGAAAAATTGACAGGAGTTAATTAAGAAAGACATGACTCAGCTAGAACTACATAACCATAATAGAAAATTTTGAGGAACTAAGAAGTGGATAACGAATCGCTATTAAAGAGATTCATGTTATTTTTATAGATTTGTTATGATTTTTCTATTAGATTTGGTCTAATCTTTTAAACAAGTACTAATTATTCTCCTATTAATTAACTAATTCATATGGTTTTAAAAAAAACTTCAAGATCTACAACTTTCATGAAGACCTATAAGACAGATTTTATTTTTTGAAGGGTCAAAAATGGAACAGAAGATAGGTATCAATGAAGCCAAATGAAAAAGTAGAAAAATGAAAAAATATAGAACAAGTGGGAAAGTTGCTATAACTTTCCCTACAGATATCGAATTAAGATATTCTTTATATGATTCAAAAGAGAACTTCAAGATCTACAACTTTCATAAGACTTTGAAGACAAATTCTGTCATTTGGATGGTCAAAAATAAACCAAAAGATAACAAAAAGGCAGAAGAAGCAAAAACACAGGAGAAGTAAAACACAAAAGATAGTAAAACACAAAAGAAGCAAAAAGACAGAAGAAGTAAAAAGACAGAAAATAGCGAAACTCAGAAGAAACAAAACATAGAAGAAACAAAACATGAAAAAAGATGATTTCATCACAGAAGAAACACAAAAGAAGATGACATCATTATAGAAGAAGCAAAATACAGAAGAAGTAAAACACAGAAGAAGATAACGTCATCACAGAAAAATACAAAAGAAGATGACGTCATCATAAAAGAAACAAAACACAGAAGAAGCAAAACACAGAAGAAGATAGCATCATCATAGAAGAAGTAAAAAGGCAGAAGAAACAAAACACAGAAGATACAAAACATAAAAGAAGCAAAAAGACAGAAGATACATCTTCTTTTATAGGGCCATAACTTTCAGCCTAGAAGTATAAAAATTTTGTACTATATAATGTTGGAAAGCTAAAGGAAAAAATTACAGGTTTTCAGAAGACTGTTTGCCTAAATTAGCCTAGATTAATCCAATTTTTTCCTCGAATACAGAATATGAATTTTTTACATTCATCCAATGTACTGCACCCAGTTCTCTACTTCATGATAAATTTTGAGATTCTTAAAGATAGAATTTAAATTCAATGTCTTCATACGAAATGTAGCCATATGTTTCTAGTTTAATCCAAATGAAGAATTATCTCGTTTTGATAACTAGAAAAAAAGTTGTGGCGAAAAGATTGAAGCATAATCCATAAACATTTTCTAGATCAAGCATCCATTTTGTTTCACAATCTTTCCTTAACACAAATCATACTAAGATCACCTTTTCTATTTCATTTACTCCTCATTCTCAACTTCATTTCAAATTAATATAACCTATAAAGAAATTTATAATCCATGATTAATCATGAATACCAATAACAAAATATACACCTATGTACCTATTCCTTATCAACTTACTACACAATTGCAACTTTATTTTTGGCTTTCATCCTACTTCTAACTTTTACCTTAATTCTTCTCTCTTCAAAATCTTTTATCCACTAGAAACACCAAAGTAAAACTTGAATCTATCCACATTTCTCATTTATTACTTCTAGTCTTCTAAGAAAAGTTCTGGGTCCAACACTCCTAGGCATGCACACCTCTAGTTGCTCCTCCTTATCATCATACACGTTATCCTTATACTCGTACCTAGGCAATTGAAGAAGAGATGGTGGTGGGGCTGACGTCGCACATCACCCCTTTTGTGGGGGTCTCCTCACTCTCCATACCTAATCTCTGCAAGCTCCTAGTCATGTCTCGCCAAATCCTCCCTCAATTTATTGAATCTCATACCCATTCTCTTGAATTGTTGTTGCATAGCTTTCAAAGTGAAAGCATTAAACTCCCCTCCTTGGTTACCCTCCTGAGCTCCTTCTTGAGACATTTTAATGGCTAGTTTCCTACAAAACAAATGTTAGCAATAAAACAGCCTCACACACTCTCTTACGTGTTTCACTCAAATGAGGTCACTCTCCTTATGTTTCAAGTCACGACAATGACACCCTGAAGTGAGCTCACACACACTGCCTTTTATATCTCAATTTCCTCTGAAATCCAAATTACACTTCAGAATTCAAGTATCAATCGATCAATAACCCAAAATGTGGAATGCAAGTTCAAATTTAACAAACAACATTATTCCCAAGTAATGATCACAATACGTAACACACCAAGCTGAGATAAGACAATATAGAATTCAATCCAAATCAAACAAGTAACAATCAAATTTCAAGGCCTTTTTTTTAACACATTTAAGGTGCTCTTTTCTTTTCTTTTCTCTTTTTTTGTTTTTTCACTTTTTTATTTTTAATATTCTTTTCGTAGTTGTTTTTTCTTTTTTCATTTTTTTCATTTTTTAACTGATTACAAGAAGATAAATAAATCAAGAATCCAAGAAATCCTAGGCTGAAAATTTCACACCCTCGGTTTAGTTGAACAATCGATGGTATCAAAGAAGAACACTAAACAAAGGTGAACAATCCGTAATTACGAAAAGAAATAAATAGGAATTTACCTTGAGTCGTAGCTCTGATACCAAAATAACACGAGCAAAAGAGATGCGTGGATTGATGATGATTTGTTTGTAACTATTTGGATTAATGAATTTGTGTCAACTTTATAGAATGATGAAGATTTCTTAGTTCTTTTGGTTTAGCTATAATGTTCTTCAATAGGACATAATTAACGCAATTGAAAAGAAAGGATATACAAGGAATTTGCTCCTCTTAGACCTCAGGGATACCTATTCCAAGCAACCTAGATGATGAGAATTAATTCCAAGAAATTGAACTAAACAAACAAGCTACAATTTTGACAAAATTGATAAGTGAATTATTGATTCCTAATGTAATAAGAACAAGAGGTGAGAATCCTCACTTTGTGGCCTGCAGCAATACAAGAATAATTTGATCTCAAAGTTTTCTTTCCCTAACCCTAAAGAGTGTATTTATACCTAGGTCAAATAATAAAAGACTTGGGCTAAAAAAAATATAAGCCCAAAATGAATATAACTTAAAACAAGTCCAAAATAAAATAATAAAAACACGTCCAGACCTGGTCCAAGACGCCCTCAAGTTTGATCATAGGCACGCCTCTCCTCTTAGGGTTAAGCGATGATGCACAGCCCAATACAATGGTCTTCAATTCCTAAAAGTGTCCAATCTAAGGATTTGAGATAAATGCATCAATTTGGGCTATGATTTAGATAGCTCTCCTCTAATAGGCTTAGCGCACTCCAGCCTCTCCACAAACTGGCCCATATGCACATAGAGAGCCTTCTTGAGTCTATCGGTCCTAGCTCTGGTGATCCTTGCTCCTGCTCACATTATATTGTTCCTTCATATAAGCTACAGACCATTACACATATAAGTAGTATGACATGGAAACTAAAATAAATACCCTAACTGCCTGTTATGTGTGATGGTTTTTGGAATTTATCAATGTACATGAAATGAGGAATCTAATCATGATAACTAGCTCTTCGATGAATTATTTTTTTCCCCTAATTTGTATTAAGGAATATTTGCCTATTCCTTTCATCCCAAATTGTAGTGAACAGGTGGGATAAAGCCAGATAGTAGCACCATCCAATCACTTCATTTTGATACTTGATGGTTGATCTATTACACTATGTCATCCTAGTAACTTATGGTTTAATAACATTGCATTTTCCAATTATGATATTCCAAGGTTCCTTGATGAAATCACATTGGAAGAAAAGGTATGAAATGTTTTCCTATGACTTCTTACATAATATGTAATAAATTTTCTATCATCATGTATTTTTTAATCTATCAATTATTGAAAGCATTCATTTGATAGCAATCCACAAGTTAGTTGTGGCTCATGGATGAAGATATTTGAACCATACAATTATTAACTAAGGAAATTTAATTGTTGAGTCTTTGAAAAGTTACTTGCATGTTACATTAGTGAACTCTCTAGTCTTTCAATTCTTCCATATGGGGTTTTCATCTTTATTGGCTACGAGGGAGATGTTATCTAACCCTGTAATAAGATTAGAGTGTGACATTCTACTTAGCTCCAACTTGCTATCCTACTATAGATTTTGTCAATAAGTAGCTTAAAGTCATGTTGTATGATCTTGAGGCTAAGATTAGAATGCCAATATAAGTTATTGGAAGATAATGTTTTCTAAAACCAATAATTGTTATCAACACATTTTCCTAATTAGCTTAACTGAAAGAGATGTAAATTTCACTTTTATTACGATTGGCTTCAAGACCAGACATTCTAGAGAACATCTTCAAAATTTTCATGAGAGTGGTTACTAATATCTTCTCAACTTTGGAAAGTAAGAGTAAGTCATTAACAAAACTCAAGTTGATGATCTTTAGTTTCTTACACTTTCAGTGATACGTGAAATACTTGCTTCTTTCTACCAGTTCCTGATCACTTTGTTTAAAACTTCAAACCAAGGCAAATAAATAGGGAAAAGATGGATGTCCTTGCCTTATTCCATTGGTGTTTTTGATGGTTCTAGTAGGCTCTCCATTGATTAACATGTTTAAGGAAGTTGTAGTGATGCATTAGTCCAACATTGCATATAGTTATTAGAGAATTTTATTGCTCCTAGAGTGTTGCTAATAAAGTTTTAATCCAAATTATCATAAGCGTTTTTAAAGTCCACTTTAATCATGCAATTTCTTCCTTCTTTCCTCTTAGTGTAGTTTCTTAGAATCTTTTGCATTAAAAGGATATTGTCCACAATTATTGTCCCAAGGATGTAGGTTGCTTGTGATTGATCAACATAATAGTGGATTGTATGCATCATTTTCTCTGCTAATATTTTAGAGATCATTTGGTATATAGTGTTACAACAGGCAATTGGGAAATATTCATTGAACGTTTTTTGCTCTCCGATTTTAGGAATAAGATTTATAAAGGTTATGTTTAAGTCTTTCAACATTACTTTGTTTCTATATAACTTCATAATTGCATCTTTTACCATGTTTTTGATGAGAGGCTAGACTTAAGAAGTAGTAGTTGAAACCATTAGGGCTAGAAGCCATGAATGGATGAATTTAAAGCCATTTCGATCTCCTATTCAGTGACTAGTTTGGCAAAAGTTTCAATGTCTTAGGGCATTATGAAATGGAATGGAAGAGTGAGCTTTAGTTGGAGCCTTTATGACTTTAGAAAAGTGATTAGTAGTTTCCTCTAATAATTGATTTTGAGATTTGGTATGCAATTTTCTTTAACCACAAAGATGATCCTATTTTTATTTTTCCTTGCAATGACTACCCTAGGAGTTTCTATCACCACCTTTGAGCCAAGCAACCCTTAATCTTTGATTTATCAAAGAATGACCAAATTTTAGTGCCTTTGATAAGTTAAGCATTCCTTGTTTTGATAAGTTAAGTATCCTTTCTTTTTGTTTCTTACAAAACAAGGGGAAGTTAGATTGATGTTCAAATTAGCTTGAACCATGTGGAGAGCTTGCTTAGTAGTGATAAGCAAATGGTGAGTGTTTTCAACATTCTTTATGAAAAGTTGTTTGAGTTCTTTTTTATTATTCTCATCTTCTTGGTATGCACAAACTACTTTGATCTTGTAAGTTAGCTAAGAAACCTTTACAAATAGCTTCATCAAAGCTTAAAATTTTAGTTAAAAAGTTTTTAGGTCAGAAAAGAGTCTTGACTTTTATTGATTTAGCCTAGATGATATCAGATAAGTGATTTGAGAGACTAAATGCATAAAACATGGTTTGATAATTGGGAAAAGATTGGAACCACTTAAGATTTGCTACGTTGCAACCAAAAATTTTCCTTATTAGGTTATCTCCATCCTGGTTGTTATGCTAAGTGAATAAATTGCCTCCAAATGGAAGAAGAACCACTTGAGTATGAGTTAAACATTGCTTTAGTTCTAAACAATTTGTTTGGAAGATTTGCTTCCTTCTGCTTCTTTAAGTTGTATAATAAAGTTGAAATCATCAAGTAGGAGCTATAGAATTTCAATATTGAAGGTCAATTCTCGAAGTTGGATCCACATTTGAATTCTATGATAACTATTGTTATGAACATAAATGAAGGAGGAATTAAAAGTTTATTCTAAGCTTGATGGGTGTAATTAGTCATCTCTCTCCACTTCTTAGGTAAAAGTTAGAGGATATATGTTGGGCCCGGGTCCCGGATCCCCGAATCCCGAGGTGGCCCCTCGGGTCGCGCCCGTGCCAAGCCTCCCAAACCGAGGACCCGATCCCAACATCCATAAATAACTGATAATTTGATACACCCACATACATACACATATGCATATCTCATACATACATTCTACTCATGCATTCCTTTTGTAAAATTCAACACCCCATAAACTAAGGGGCTTCATGCCATTACAACTTAACGGAAATTCAGCAAGTATTCTCAAAGGTAGCATAATACAAAATGAAATTTAATATCCCAAAATACATAAGTATGCTCCATGATAAAATGCTGGCGGGCTAACTAAAGTACTAACTTAATACAAGGCTCCTAACTAGCTTGAAGTTTCCGATGCCTTGTGTTGGATCCCATTTTCGGAACCCAACTTCTTACACTTAACGCTATACTCATATACCCCGCTGCTTATACATTTAACATGAGCTCTCATAACCACTCTTGAAGCGGACTAGAAATCGAATACCAATGGAAATCGAATATGAATGCGAAACAATTAGAGCAATTGAACTGAAGCGGAAACATATACGAAGCGATTTCGAATCGGTTTATCAAATAACAAACCAGTGAAACAGATACAGATCGAATCCAAATGAGAAATCCAAACATACAAATGAAAAGTGGGTCGAAACTGGTTCGAAACAAACGGATAACACATATCCGACATCAGATACCAAATGAATCCATAAGTAAATAGAAAATGAACTTGAAATTAAAGCATACAAATGGTGGTTTCGATAGGAATGTGAGACAAATACGGATTGAATTGAAGCAAATAAAACCAAAATCGACATCCGATACGAATATCTTAATCATAGCGTTTGAAACCTTAGACTTGACCTTTAAGAACCGGTATAAATTTTTGTTTTTCTCTTTTTATTCATTTCTTTCATCTTTTAATCAATCTTATTTAAAGACAAACAAATAGTTTCCACCCTTGGAAGTTTTTCCTCATACAAATCTCAAATTCACTTAATTCTTCTTATTCATCATCTTCTTATTCTTTACCAAACATAACCTCATACTCATGTCAAATAAAATTCCTAAATTCATACACAAATTTCCTTATCCATGTACTACTATAAAGAAAATCCG
>JANITW010000003.1:33761267-33772684 GCA_027564335.1 Erythroxylum williamsii
AATAATTAATATATTATACTTTGCATATTGTTTAATATATTTTAAATAATATTTATATGCATAAATAATTTTTATTAAAAAATAAATATAGTTAAAATTAAAAAGGATCTTTTTACTAATATAAACTCATCCAAACAGGCACTAATATCTAAAGCAATTTTGATGAAAGTTCTAGTAAGGAAAATAGGAGAGTTAGTAAGCTAAAAGATGCATTGGCTCTCTTGTATAACAATGCTTCTTAAAGGATTGACATAAGATAGTCTTGTTTTAAAGTTCATTGATATGAACCATTTTGATAAAGCTCATGATGCTAAAAATTTTCTTTGGGATATGCATTAGTACTCTAAAGCTATAAGAGTCTTTGAAGTTGATAAATTTATGCTAACTAGCATATATTTAGTGGAGAAGCAAAAATTTGGTTATAATCTTAGATTAATAATGATCTCAATGATGATAAGGAATGAATTGATCCTTAGGATGTATTGATTAATGCATTAAAGGGACAATTATTTCAATGTAATACATCATAATTTGGTCATAAATTATAGAACAATTACAACAAAAGGGATTGTTTATAATTATGTGAAGGTGTTTAGTTTATTGATTCTAGATATTAGTAACATTACTGAAAAAGATAAGCTATTCTGGTGTCTATAATCTAGTATGCTCAATTGCAACAACTGATCAATTGGTTGATTTGATAGTATACCTTAAATTAGTGTAAGTACAATGACAAATAGAAAAATGGAAATGGAAATCCTAAGTATAAAGGAATACACATGTAACTTAACAAAGAAAAACAAAGTTAAATGGAAATATGGATCCATCCAATAGGTGAAAAAAAAGTCATTTCATTCACAATAGACCTCACTTCTCATGTATATGTTTCAATTGGAAGAAACTTAAGTTATCATAGTTGAACATGAAATAGAACGAGTAGTAGCCACATATGTGAAAATCCACTCTTGTTGCTTACAATTATTTCGACAAAGGTAAGTATTTCTCATGGTTATGTATTACACCTAATAATAGAATAAGTGGTTTAAATATTTAATATAATGGTTGATATGGTTATCATGCACACATTCATTGCAGATATGTTAATTATAAAGTTATGATTAAAGCTAAAAAGAGCATAAATTGAGAAAATAATGAAAGAAAAAGAGAGAGTTATTGTTGGCATGATTTTTATATGTACATTTGAAAAGAGGGATATTGTTGGCATGATTTATATATACACATTTGAGAATAATCATGTTTGTAGATGAATAAATCTTTTGTTTCACTAGATGTTACAATCTTATGGAAAAAAGATACATTGTTAACATGGTTAAAGTGAAGGACAGTATAGTTATTGAAGTTTTAATGAGATTAATTTTTTTTTGAAATTCTACCAAGATGTGATGCTGATAGGATTGTCTAAAAAACTACATTCAAGAAAGGCTATTGATCACTAACTAAGTTGGAACTAGGTTTTGTTCCTCCTACATACGCCTCATATTGGATGTTGCTACTAGAATTAAAGGAGTTACAGAGTAGTTAGGTGAAATTTAGAAGTAAGGTATGTTTATCTCTTAGCAACTCCTTATGATGCTCCTGTTCTCTTCTGAAAGAAGGTATATGGTACACTCTAGATGTGTGCTAAATATCAAGTAATAAACTAACTATAAAGAATGAGTACCATATTTTGTTAATGTAGGATTTGATTGATAAATTAAGTAAATTCTTGAAGTTAGATCTTCAATATAGTTATTGATAAGTCAAAATTATGGAAAGAGAAGAGTAAAAAACACATATATAACTAGGTATGATTGTTATGAATTTTTAGTCATGCCTTTCAAGTTGACCATTTCCTGTGCCATATCTAGTAATTTGATTAATGATGTTCTACATGAGTTTTTAGATAACTTTGTGATGGTATAAAAACTCCATAAAAGTACATGTTGTCTATTGACACCAAGTATTGGAATACTTATGAAAGAAATAACTATATGCTAGGATGGAGAAGTATGAGTTTGCAAAGTTGTAAATTAACATTTTAGGGCACTTCATAAGTAAAAATTAGGATTAATTGGATCCTAAAAAAGCACAAGACATTATGGAGTGGTTAGCCCAACCAAAATGTTTGAATTATTGTATTTCTTAATAATTTTAAATTATTATTGGTTTTCCATCTGAATTTATTCTTAGAAGGTTTCCCCTCTCACTAATTTACTAAAAAAGAAAAAAATTATAGTGTTGGTAAAAAAAGTTTCAGACTTATCCTCATAAGGTATAAGCCACTACTGAGTGATCAACTTTACTAAGGTGTCTGAATGGTCATTCTTGGGGATTTTGAACTAATCTTGTCAATCCATCCAATTTTTTTTAATAATTTCCCTTTCACTAATTTGATGAAAAATAATAAAATATGATGTTTTTGAGAAGCAAAAGTAATTAATTACATCAAAATTAGTTTTCAGACTGCAAAACTTTAAATTTCCCTCTAAAGTTTGTATCGATACATAAAAAAAAGCTATTGGTGATATGTTAGTTTAGGATGAACATCTAATAACATTCAAAAGTAGCAAACTTAATAAAATAAGACAAATATATTTTAAAAGAAAAATATATGTTACACATGAGAAGGAAATTGTTGTAGTGGAACATTGCCTAAGGGTATGGTGTTTATATTTATTGGGGACAAAGTTTATAATTTAAATAGTTAATGTGAAAAATACATTCTTTAAGGTATAAAAGAAATTATTTTCTAAGCAAGTAAAATGAATGTAGTTTTTGGTCAAGTATGACTTCATTTAAAAATGCAAGCTAGGGAAGTGTAACTAAGTAGCAGATGCTCTTAGTATGATAGAAATATTTATTACTTGCTATTATTTATCAAGAATTGAAGCTAAGTTGATACAAATAAGTTGAAGAAATGGTAAGATTGATGTTAATTATTATTGCTTAGTGTAAGAACTACATAATGGTGTCACCAAACAATATTGACTCAATGATTAGTTACTTATTGGTAAATGTGATATATTATTAGAAAAAGGCATAACACATTAGAGTTAAGAGTGAGAAGTTCCAACTTCCCACTAGAATTCCTTTTTGCTTGACTAACTCCTTCCCTCAATTTTAGAAACTACTTTTTCTACTCAAACTTTTTAGGTAGTCCCTTTACATATTGTATGGGTACAACCTATCATTTGTTGCATAACAATGCTTCTTACCCAACCTTGTTCACCTCTCCTTCCAATCTTATAGCTACTTTTCTCCCTCTTCTAGCATTTCCAGTAGAAAAGGAAGGCATCATAATCCTTTCAAACTCTCTAACTAATTGAGATCCCTTCCCTATATTAATCATCTCTCCCTTCCACTTTTCCCCACTTCTGCCAAAGATCATCAATTATTTAGTTCTAGCTTTAGTTCTTGTATCTTCTACATCCCCTTTAGTTTTACCCTCAATCCTATCCGCTTTAATGGAATCTCCTATGATAGTCCTTACAACCTTACCTCTTCTAGCCTTTAGAATAAGTGATTTCCTAACCATAATAGCTTTTCTAACACCTCATGATACTCTACCAAAAGGCTCTAATCTTATAGTTAATGATGGAGAACCTAACATAAAACTTAAAATGATTCCCAAGGCTAAAAACTTCTTGATAATATACCTACAAAAAAGATTCTAAAAGTAGAGTATCATTTTATATGCCACGTGAAGCACTACACTTAACAAAAATTCTAAAAGTAAAGATTCTAAAAAGATAATATGCCACGTGAAGCACTACACTTAGGCTTTTTATAGATAAGTGACCGCCATAAGGCCATATGGTCTAAGAATAGTTTGGTGCATATACTAGTTATAGAAGAAGAATATTTTTTTTCAAATTTAGTTAGAATTGGAGACAAAAACCAATGTTCACTAAGAAATGGAATCTAGATATGACACTAGATAATGATTCACTTAATGTTATCCTTTTATGGATATGTTTTCATAATATTTTATTAGAGTATTGGACAATAATTATAGCGCCCCTTACCATAAGGCACGCACCGGAACGCCCGTGGGTCGTTCCGATGCATATCCTACAATAAGGGAGGGCTACGTGCAGTCAGTCACTACAGTACTCTCATGGCATCATATTCATATAACCGTAATATAAAATCACTATAATTTGAAATCCAAAAGCTTTCTCATTTCATAACATTAAAATAAAAATTTACAAGTCTATCAGATTTCCACTGTCTATATACATTACTCCAAAAGGAAACTGATACAAAATCTAACTAGGTCATCCCCAAAAACAATCCCAGCTGACCGACCTGTATGCTGTGACTTCTCTTGTCAACGCGATCACACGGCAAGAAAAGTATCTCTCACTGGAGCTAGGAGTTTACTCTTTCGGTCCTGAAAAATAGTTGCAATTTTGGGTGAGTTTGCGAACTCAATGAGAAACCATCATTGATGGTTCACTCAATTCATGCATTGTGCAAATAGCGTATAGATTATCATAATGACAGATTCAGAATATCAGATAGCACTTTACAGATTATAGCACAATAGCAAAAACAGAAATTTACACAAATCAGTTATCATCAGAGTAAGCATTTATCCTTTTTACCTATTCACAAATCAATCAAATCATGTCATTTTTTCCATTTCATTTCAGGGTTGTGACTGAGCGCCTGTACTGTCCCAATTTGGGCGAATTGAACGGTGAGCCTATGGCTCTGATCTGTCCCAGAATGGGCGCATTAAACATTGAGCTTATAGCTTTGTACTGTCCCTTTTCAGGCGCATTAAACGTTGAGCATATAGCTCTGAACTGTCCCTTTTGGGCTCATTAAGCAGTAAACGCATCTTAGGGGTAGGAGAGCCCTTTGGGTATGCACTACCTCCTACGCGTCTTAGGAATAGGAGAGCCCTCTGGATATGCACTATTCCCTTTTTGAACACAAATCTATATTTCAGTAGTCGAGCTTGTAGCTCTCGGTGGCAGCTCCAGTCACAATCGTTATTTACCCAATCGTTCACAGAATTCATTCATCACATGCACTCAGATCCAATTTTATTGAAACAGTTATATCATTCTCAATTTCACATTCCCATGCATTCACAAACAGTTTATACTATTAATGTCAAAGCAAGGTCTGAGGTTTCAAACGTAACAATTCACATATACGATCATTATTTTCCACAAAATTTAAAGCACAGAACATTTAACAATCAAAGATTGAGGAACCAACTAGGTTACTCACCTGTAACTTCTGAGCTACTGCCTGGAAGTCCCAGCAATATCCGTGGAATGTCGATCCAACGATGCCTCTATAACAGTCAAATAATTTTCCATTACTAAATACACAATCAGAAAGGTTCACAAATGCACATGCTGATATGTAAAGATGTACTATGCATATTGGTGACATTCCCGGTGTTATATCCCAATTCACTATCTTTCGCCTCAAAACCAACTTTTCATTTTATAAACACTATCACATTTAGACAATACCCTTAAATTCTCAAGGAAGACCCCAATGCTAATATTACTATTTACTAGATCAATATCATCCATTGTACTCTATTTCTAAAACCTCAAAGGCATTGAATCTATTTCAGAAATCTCACAATTATACTCCAATTATCATGAAATAACACTTAGGTTGAAAATAGAAACCTATCCTAAACTTTCATTCAATATTTTAGATCTTACTAAATTGAATTCAAACTTTCTTACTTTACCTCAATTGTAGACCTCTTTCTCTAGTTTATAATGAATCAAGAATCACTTCATTTGGAGGTCTACACCTTTAGTTATGACCCAAAAACTAAACTAACTTAGTTTAGAAAAGTCACCCTCGCTACGGCGAAAGGACGCATGCCGCGATGACACGAGGTCGCTCATCGCGACGTCTAACCGCTCGCTCATCGCGATGAGGATTTAACCGCTCGTTGAGACGAGCGCACTCATCTCGGTGAGCAATTAACCGCTCGTCGTGACGTGCGGGATCCTGTTTGCCTTCTTCGACCAATTTTTCACCCATTCTCTCTCTAAAATCAGCCATAACTCCCATTCAACTACCCCAATCTTTCACATTAAACTTCATAAATGCATTTAAACACTACATAGACAACATATAAAAGATTTACTTACCAATCAAGCCTCAACTCTTCAAAACTTCCAAAATCTCTCTAATCCGTCAACACCTACGGTTCTCTCCCAAAACCACAACAATCTTCATCTTTTCAAGGATTTGGGTTGATCTTAACAACAAGGAAGAAGCAAGCAAGAGAACAACGAAAAATCACTCAATGAAGAGGAAAACGGAAACAATCAAAGGGAGAAGAAGAAGAATCGTGCCCTAGGTGGAGAAGGCAAGTTTTTCTGCCAAGTGATTTTCGTAACTTTCCAAAAAAGGGATTTTAAAACCTAAGGCATTTAAAGGGTTGATCAACAAACTATCAAACTTAGGTTCTTGCCACTAGCCCTTTTTCCTCAATTACTCACTAAGTTCCTTTTTCTTTTCAAAATTATTTCCGGTCTAAGTTGTCTCTAAATTTCAATGGCTCAACATATTATAATTCCTAACATCATGTCTAATTTTCCCATCGCCATTGAACAGTTATTTCAGTACTATACAATCAATCATTCCGTCACTCGGAAGGTTTTCCGGTCTGGACTTTTTCTCCCAAATTTCTAGAAAAATCTCTAAGGGTTACTACCAACTGAAAATCACTCCTAGAACATTCCAATTCAATTTTCAAAAACAATTATCCCCAAATTCACAAAGCACAACATAATCACAAATAAATGTCGGGAAATGTCATGAATGTATGTACATACATGTGCATATGCAAAATGTCTCATTCCTCTCTATATCGAGAGGCCAAATGAATGAACATATCACTATTTACAATTTGACCTACTAGCCCGTCCCAATTTACCAATATGACTTTACCATCAGTGATGGGATGTTACAATAATAGGCTTAAGTTACTTGGTAAGTGCTAATGGAAAGCCTATTACACTAGATGAACATACTACCAAAATGAGAAGAGTAGGGTTTGTAAAAATTTCTATAGAGGTAGAAAGGAATGTGAAATTGCTATAAAAATAAACACGAATAGATTGAGAGATGATGGTGAACTTTATCTTTATGAAATATCAATTTCTTACCCATAAAAAGTAAATCAAAATATAAACAAAGTTTGTAAACCTAAATAAGCCTCTTATCCAGTCAGCTTTAAGGTAAACAATCCTACCCAAACTTGTAATGATATGGGCACTCTTATAACATAAACTCTAATAGAAAAAATCCCTATTACATCAACAATTGATAAGCCTCATAATACTTATAAACTTCTACCAATTATGAAGCAAACCTTGACAATACTTCTACTTCCAAGCACACACCAAAAATCACAAACCCTTCTCATCCTAATTCTAATCATCCAGCTCAGATCACCATACCTGAACATGTTGATGGATAAGAAATTCTAGAACTTATATAGAAAAAGATATATAGATGTCAGAGATCAATATTAATTTAGATACAAAGCTAAGTGAAACTAAATAGCCTAATCATTTGGACACTGAAAGGAATGACACTTTATTCATTTACACAATAATAAGGACATCAAACAAAAAAAATTAAATGGCTTATTAAGCCCATCCAATCAATGATAACAATATAGAATACCATGGGCTTAAATTGCCCTAAAAAGAAGCAATCAATGAAGGACTTTTTAAAAGAAAGACATCTGATTCTTATTGGCGTGTTGAAAACCAAAATCAAAGAGGCAACCTTGAGTAAATATCTATAGTTCAAAAGAAATTAAAGGAAAACCCTATCCAATCATGTATTATGCATATTAGTAAGAATAATAGTTGTTTGCAACAAATGATACATGGACGTAAGTAACTCAGAATAAATATATCAATATCTCCGTATAAAGGTTTACTTATTCTCCCTTTAAGAAAAAGATATATTTCTCTTTATTTACTAATCATGTTTTTTGATGGAGAAATCTTTGGAGGGACATAGAAGGATTAGCTAAAAGAAAAAAAGGACCATATGTTATGTTAGGAGGTTTCAATTGCATCTTGTATTCCTATGATACTGAAGGACTAATGAACAAATAAGGGAAAATAAATGAAGAATTTAGAGAATGGTTAAACTATTTATGTTTATTGGACCTTACTCATAGATGGAATTTCTTCACAAGAACAAACAAATATGTAGGACAATACCACATTAGGAAAAAGCTAGATAAAGAATTAGTGAACAAAGAATGGATGACTAAGTTCCTTAATAGCTCAAGGATATTTAATACACTGGGAAATTTAAAACATTCACCACTTGAAATTAGACTATATCTACTTCTCAGTAAAATGCAAAACCCTTTTTTAGGTTTTTCAACTTCCTCACAAACTTGGAAGGCTATAACAAACTGATTGTTAGAGGAATAAACCATCTTGTATAAAGATTTGAATCCTATAAACTGGTAACAAGGCTAAAGCTAATAAAGGAAGAGATGAAAAAGCTTCATAGAGGCTTATATAAGAATAAGCTTTACAAAGAAGTGGAAAAAGTTAGAGAGGAACACATCACCACACAAAAAGACTTCTATAAGGATCCATTGAATGAGGAGTTAAATTTAAAGAAAAAACTAAAATGAACTCCTACCATGTGGCACTGAATAGCTACAACTCCTTACTAAAATAGAAGGCAAAGCCTTCCTAGATAATGAATGGGGTTGCCAACATAAACTTCTTCCATAAAAGTATCCGAAATAGAAGAAATACCAAAAAACATTCAAGAATCTTAAGCTATAATGGGGTTCTCTATTATGATCAAGATTACTTAAAATCCTCAAATTTTACCTTCTTTAAATCCATTTTATGAACAATTTCAAGCTCCCTCAATATTCTCTACAATTTGATTTTCCCTGTCTATACTAAAGATAAATTAATCCTCTCATACAACTAGTCGTAAAGATAGAAATTAAGGACACACTTTTTAGTCTTGATCTAGATATTCTCTACAATTTGATTTTCCATGTCTATACTAAAGATAAATTGATCCTCTTATACAACTAGTCGTAAAGATAGAAATTAAGGACACACTTTTTAGTCTTGATCTAGATAAGGCACTAGGGCCTGATGGGTTTAACACTCATTTTCCAAGAATCCTCGGATCTATTTGAACCATATATTACCAAAATTTTCAAATAATTTTTTATTTTAGGAAAATTAATAAAAGAGCTTAATGAAACCTTCCTTTTTTGTTAATCCAAAAATCACCAAACCCCTCTACCTTAAAAGATTTTAGTCCTATCTCTTGTTGCTATATTCTTTACAAAATAATTTCCAAAATACTAGCATTAAAACTAAAACCAATAATGAAATAACTTATTAATCTCTCACAATATGGGTTTATAGCAAGTAGAAATATAAGAGATAATCTACTATTGGATCAAGAAATTTTTAAGGAATACTAGTCCAAAAAGTTCATCAAAAGCTGCTCCTCAAGGTTTTTGACATCCTTAATTGTAACTTTGTTTAACCTTCTCTACAAGCCTTTGGACTCCCTCAAACATTCATCAATTGGGTGCAACAATGCTTAACTACCTCTTGATTTAGTGTTTTAGTAAATGGAGAATCAACTGAACTAAAGGAGTTAAAGGGGTGAGGCATGGTGATCCACTATCACCATATATTTTTGCTCAAGTTGTAAAAGTTCTCATAATAATGATAGGACACCAAATAGCACAAGGAAATTGTTTCATATACCGTAAGGTACTTTTAGGAAACTTTTAACAAAAGACACTTTTCAAATTTATTAAAATTACGGAAGAGTTTATGTATTTCATAATAAAAGAAATGGTTATGACATGAATAAAAAAATATAGTTAGTCTTTGACCAAAAACTTTAAATTGTATATAAATCACAAGGTTAAAGAAATTGTGTATGATAAAATCCAATAGACATGATTTGTTTTCAACAAGCCTTCTTTCATTATTCATAATAGGTCATACAATTTCTAATCTTGTTTAGAGTTTTAAAAAAGTGTCAAAATCATTTCAAGTGTTGAGAATTTAAAATTTAATATCCAAGGCTATATTAAAAATAAGAATCTTTATTTTATTTTATATAAAAATTCATTAATATAATATCTATGTTGTTGATTATTTTAGAACAATATACAACATTCTTGAACGAAGGTGTATAAACTAAAGTAAGGATGATAGAAGGAGATACATAATATTTTTCTATGAATATTGGGCTACACCAAGGTTCTTCTTTGAGTTCCTTTTTGTTTGCATTATTATTTGTATTATTATTATTAGTATTATTATATATATTATTATTTATTTATTTATTATTATTATTATTATTTATTTTTATTTTCCTCTGGCGCATTATTTAGAAACAACCTCTCAACTCAGTTTTTGTTTTACTCAGCATTGATTCTCTCACCGCCGATTACCCCCTTCACCATGTCGTAGTCTTCTAGCCTCCTGTACCCTTTCCCGCCTTCTGTCTGCTGCCATTCTCACTCTGCCTTCTATCTCACTCCACCTCCTCTCTTTTCCTGTCTTCTCCTTCCTCTCCCTTCTCCTCCACCCATCTCCCATTTCTTCCAACACCTGTAATACAGAAACATAAAACACCAAAATCTCTCTTAGATCTAAAACCATGGACTCATATTTCCCTCCTTTGTCTCTTCTATAGAAATCCCCTAAACCCCTCAAAACCCCTCCCCAAACCCTAACTCTAGCTCCAACCCTATCCTCAAATCCACTGGCCTACTCTCACCCCCTTCTACCTCCTTTAAAACAAATCTTACCCCTGCAAGAGTTACTACTACCCACTACAAGAAAAGGAGGCCTTTTGCGTCATTTTTTAAACGTCGTTAAAGGAAATTTGCCGTCGTAGAACACTATCTTCGACGTCAATACAAACATCGCAAACAACGTCGTGGAAGGTAGGGTAGGCATTGGTGATCTACGACGTCTGTTGAAACACGTCGTTGAAGGCCCAGATATTCTTCGACGTTTGTAAAGACGTCCGGAAAGATTAACACAGTTTGCGACGTCTAAACTAAACGTCACAGATTGAAAAGTTTTAACGACGTATTAAGGACGTCGTGGAAAACTAGCATTTTACGACGTGTATGAAGACGTCTGTGAAAGTGAGTATATGTTACGACGTTATAAGGAAACGTCGATAAAGGGTTGTTATGCCGACGTTTGGAAGACGTCGTAAAAAATACGCTTTCTACGACGTCTTCTTTTATAGACGTCGTAAATTGTTGAATAATTAATAATTAACTGAAAATAAATTGATTTAAACTATTTTTGCAAAATTAATGATTAATCAATTTGAATTAATAATTTTGTAAATTTCAATTTCCAAATAAAAATTGAATT
>JANITW010000003.1:33803078-33818415 GCA_027564335.1 Erythroxylum williamsii
AGGCTCTATATTCATCTCAAGCGCAAGATTTTTGGCAATATTCATACTAGAGCTAAACCCTTCATCTCTATATTTCTAAAAAAATACCATCACACCTTCTAATAAATAGCAAAATAAATAGCAACATTTAATATCTAATATTAAAAAATAAAAAACAAAGAGTAAAAATATTTTAAAAAATCAGAAACTTTACCTTTAAATTATACTCAGAACTCAGAAGACAGAATTGTAAAATTTTTTACTGCTAATTTTTGAGTTGGAGTACTTTAAATACATATATTGATGAAAATAAAGAAATTAAAAGGTAATAGTACACTTAAATATTTCAAGACTATTTATAAGCATAGAACCACAAAGTTACATTTACATTAAAAAAATGTTAATAACTTTAACGTTACTGTAACGTTAAAGATGACTATAACGTTACAGTCATTATAGTGTTATAGTCGTTATAGTTAAAGTCATTAGCTAACGACTAACGTTAAAATTTAAAACACTGCATCATTTAGAGTTTAGAGAGGGGGCCCACCTACCCATGGCCAGAACTGGGTGGTTCATCAACTTCTTCAAACCTAACAAAGAGAGTGCATTTCATAAATAACAAACTATTTCGTAAACACAGTTCCTGAGTTTTGTTGTTTGCTTTCAAACCTTTATACTACAACTACCAATCTTACTAGAAAGTCCTAGGTAGCTGAAACTAGATAACCTTTGTAATATTGAAATATTATAATAGTTTATGCTATAGTAATCAAATTATTCATTCATTTTCCCAAAAAAAATTAAATATTAATATAACTTTATTTTGATATTATAAATAAACTTTTAAATTCAATGAAGAGAGTGAGTGAGAAATATTTTGAACATGAAAGGAATTTATAACAATTTTAAAATATATAACACAAATGAAAAACATTAATACTAAAATGGAAGCTCAAAAAATTGTTAGGTATATGCCATTTTATGACATTAAACTCAAACTAACAATTATTTTATGATATTGAAGGATGACACTAATCATTCTATTTCTACCTTAACCATAGTAACATGTTTGAATCAATTTAAAAAGATGTTCTTTGAAAAAAGGAATGTTATATGTTTTTGTATGGAATAAGTGTAAATAACACTATATAAATTCTAACAAATAATGATATTTAGGTCTTTTTATTTAACGAACTAGATTAGGAAAGTATTTTATAAATCATAAAAGAATCAAGTCTCCCTCTCTCTCTCTTAATCTATTTAGACTATATCAAATATCATTCCTAAGAAGTCATCAGGTGAAGTATTATTACAACAACAATAACCTAGTAAAAATTTCATTGATATTTAAGGTTCGGGAGGTTCAGTAGTATATAGGCTTACTCCTAACTAATAGAAAGGTTGTTTTCGAATGACTCACATGGAAAATAAATAATCATAATAAAAAAATAAATACTTAACAAATTAAATATAAAATAAGTAACAAACTAAATAATATGATAAAGATAGACAAGATAAAAATCATTACAAGAAAAAAAAAAATAAAGGTTAAGTAGGGAAATGTTTAGGCTAAATCACTAAGAGATAAGTATTACATATTTAAATGTTTAGGCCAAAATATAAGAGAAAATGTTAAAAGACTTATGAGAACGAGAAGGATCTCTTTATGTACGATCCTTTATCAATATTTTAGTACACCAAAGTTTTCTATTATAGGTCTTGTCCTCGGTAGTTTCTAATAGAGCCATATTATTCTTGATCACCTTCTATCAATTCTTCTTAGGTCTCCTTTTTTTTTTTTCCTTTTACATTCTTTGAGTACAATCCTCTCACATCTTATCATTAGAGAATTTGAGAGTCTTCTCTTAATATGTCCATATCACTTAGGCCTTATCTATCTTAAAATTTCAATAATATTAACTACCTTTAATTTGTCTCTTACCATCACATTCCTGACTTTATATCTTCTAGTAAGGTTGCACATCTAACAGAGTATCCTTATTTCCGCCACCATTAGCTTATAACTATGCACTTGTTTGATGGGTAACACTCCGCCCCATAGAGCATAGCCGACCTAATCACTAAATGATATAATTACCTTTAAGCTTGAATACTGATAAGTGTAAATTGCATTGTGATAGTTTGATATGTGTTTAGTCATTCATTCGATCATTTAGTATGCATTTAGGTTAGAATTGTGTTAGTTTGTTAATTATTTGTTTTGAGCTTAAATATTATGTTTTTGAGGTACTTTGATGTGTTTGCTAATGTTTTAGTGTCAATATCGAAGAATGGAGGAGTTTCAGAGGGAACCTGGGCTATGAAACAAGCCCATGATTGTGGTAGACATGTCATGATCAATATAGAAGCTCTAAGAATGGCCTACGTCGTGGCTTGCACGCCATGATTGCGACAGAAGGCTCAGATGTCAACTACAATTGTGGCCTGCATTGGGTAGACACACAAATGCTTGGAGTTACTCAAAACATAAAAGACTATTTAAAGAGCAACCAATGAAGAGAAAAAGGGAGTTTTTTTTTAATGCAGCCACACTTGAAACCCTAAAGAGAGAATACTAAGATAGAGAAAGAAGAAGAAGGAAGAGGAAGACGAAGCTGACTCAACGTGCTTCCCAAATTAAGAGCTTTTTCGACATCACTGCCTTCCATTGTCTATTCCAAGTCATTATTTCCTTCTTATTTCAATTTTATTGATATATAGAATTGAGATGGATAGCATCATGATAGGATTTAGAGATGTTCTTCTAAACTCTCCTTTGGGATTTTATTTTGATTTAATGTTGTACAAGTTGATTTTGTGTTATTTGAATTGGGTATTGTGATTGGTTGCATTTCTTGCATAATTTGGTAATAAACTGAGACGATGAACCAAATTAAAAATGATTGGATCAGGCTAATGAGAGTTAGGCTATCCAATAGAACCCGTAACTAATTAAATCAGTAATTTTGTGGAGAGTGATCTCGAGTAAGACCCTATAGTTTATTATAGTGCTTTAGATCTAATTAGGATTGTGAGTCTTTTTTTAATTGCGAGATTACAAATTTCATAATCTAATTCGGTTTATAAATTAGGGTTTAATGGTTATAACTCGAGAGAGAGTAATCAACCTTAGGATCGTCTAGAATCGACACCCGATTAACACATAATCGACTAGGTTGGCATTAATGATAGAAAAATCCCTTTTCTCATCACATAGTTAATTTCTCTTTATTTATTTTCATTTGTTTTTGCACTGCTAAAAATTTCATTTCTTTTTGTATTAATTTCTGAATTACAACTCTTGCCAATCAATTTCTCGAATTACTTGTCTTTTGAAACTTTATTTTCGTTATTTCAATTTTACTAGCCTTAGATAACATAAAATTAGATTAGTTCCCCTTCTTGTGGGATCAAAGCCTCTTATACTACAGTCGTGACTTATGCACTTGCAACATTTGAGGGCTTATACATTTTAAAGCTCGAACGTCACGATCAAATTTTTGGTGCCATTGTCGGGGAGGGTGAAGAATAGTTTAGTTCTCTTAGTCTAAGGTGTTTTAGTTAGTTTTAAGTTTTCTATTCTTCCTATTTTTTGTGTGTGTCCGTGTTCTTACATGAACACAAGAGTTATAAAAAGTTCAAGTCGTAAGGCTGAAACTATAGAGCTTGACATCACTTGTCTAGAAAGTTCAATTAGAAGAGCTTGGCATGAAGAAGAAGAAGAAACCATAAAAACAACAATGGCTTAGAAGTTTTAGAGAGATTTGGATCAAGGACCCAATCAAGGGCATCAATCAAGACCCTTATGGACTTCATGAGACTGAGTTTCAATGCAACCAATTAAGGTGTAGCTAGGACACTTGTGCATGTAGCTTCTTTTGTAATCAAACCAACCGTTCTAAATATAATTCAACAAAATGTGCAATTTTATAAATTAACTAATGAAGACTCGAACACACATATTGTCAATTTCCTTGAAATTTGCGATAATTTCCATTATCATCAGATGTCAAAAGATGTTGTAAGAATAAGACTCTTCCTTTTTACCTTAAAGGATAGAACAAAAGCTTAGTACCATTCCCTCAAACCATTTAATGTCACCACTACTTTCCCCTTACCAAGACTACGAAGATTATCAAAGAGACCACAAAATTTCAACAAGGTGATGGGGAATCGAATTATGAAGTGTGGGAATGATACAAAGACTTGCAAAGAAAATGTTTACACCATAACCTACGTAAATAATTTCTTTTGCAAGCATTATATAAAAGAGTAACCCCACATACAAAAGGCACAATTGATGCGGCTTCAGGAGGATCATTTATGAGGAAGACGATAGATGAAGCAGGAGAGCTGTTAAAAGAAATGGCGAGTAATAATTGTTTATGGACGAATGAGTGGAGTAGACAACTTACAACTCTCCATGAACAAAAAGGAGTTGTATCTGTCAATTAAATGATAGAAATGCATGTTAAAATTGATAATTTAACTCGACAACTAACATCATGAAGGCTTCATCCTTAAATATAGTAAAAGTTGTTCAGTTGAAGTTTGAGCTCTGTTGGCAAATGGATCATGATGCAACCGATTACTTTTTGATAAAGAATAATGGATCAGAGCAAGTAAACTATATAGAAACCTAATATAGTTGAGGAAGGGGAAACTATCCCTACTCTAACACATACAACCCTAGGAGGAAAAATCACCCAAACTTCTCTTGGTCAAACAATGTTGGAGGACAGTTCAAACCTCAAGGACCACCAGGTTTCTAGTAAGACAAACCAAGTTTGATAGAATCCATACTAAAAATATTTTAGATAAAATTAGAGGTATGGAGGACACACATAAGAGGCTTGAAGGCAAGTTTAAGTAGGTTACAAAGAATCACGCCTCCTGGATACATAACCTGGAGGTCCAAATAGGTCAGTCAGAAGTAATAGTGACCCAAAAGAACAAATCATGGCTGTTAGATAAGCGCCTAAGGAGGAATTGCACCAAGCTGAATACAATAAAGGGAAGGACAAGAATAAGGTTGATAAGAATGTTTTTCAAAGTGAACCAAAATTACAAACAACCCAGATGCATCAACATAAAAACTATACTCCATTTTGGAACAACGAAAGCCAAACCCATTCAGGGACAAGGGGAAGGTAGAGGTGCAAGAGAATAAGGAAGGTTCTTTACTATTAAGGTACAATTTTCCTGAGATAAAAGTACCAATCTCTAATTCCATTCCCGTTAAAAGCCACGAGGAAATCTAAGGAAGATGAGCTGAATGAAGTTGTAGACATGATCGAGCAACTAGAAGCATAACTTACAATGATGGAATCAAAAAAAGGAAAGGTGGAAAAAGAATTGGAGGAAGAAAAGAAATTGATGACACCACTAAAGAAGGAGGATCCAAGGGATTTTTATATCCCCTACAGTATTAAAGGTGTCAAAATAGAGAGGGCCTTTGCAATTTGGAAGTTAACATAAAAATGATGTCGTATCCTTATATCAGAAGCTGGGGTTTAGTAAGATAGCCCACACCAAGATATTGGTAAAAATGACAGATAAATCAGTTCATCATCCGAAGGGTATCATACATGATGCACATGTTTGAGTGGAAAAGTTTACTTTTCTTATGGACTTTTCATACTGGCCACATAAGAAGACTTGGAAATTCCAATTATCCTTAGGCAACCATTTTTTGCCACTGTCTGATCAATTATTGATATAGATGGGGGTGAGCTAATTCTAAGGGTAGGAGAGGAACAAGTTTCTTTCACTATAACTAAGAATGACAAAATCCTCTCCAACTTATGACCATTATAAAGAGAATGAATTTTGGTAGAGAAAAAGAGAATAATGATGATCAAAAGTATACCCTAGAAAATAATAAATCTTGCAAAAGAAAAAGAAGAAAGAATCTAAAAAAGGAAGGAGGTGGCATAAGCAACTAGTTGGCGTGTGTACATTTTATGAGAATTTTCTTAAACAACCTCAAGTAAAAAAGAGTGTCAATCTAATGATGTTAAAAGAAGCGTTGCATGGGAGGCAACCTATGGTTTTTTAAAATTACTTATTATTTCCTTAATTTTAGGTAGTTTGAAATCCATAATTAGATTGTTCGATTACAAATAAATATCATGGAAGAGTAAGACATTAATTTTGATAAAGATGATTGGGAAGGAAAGTGTAAAGAGGTGAAAGTGCTAAAAAGAAGTTAGGAAAGTATCTCAGGGGGTGTGTATAAGGATGAAAGACCAAAAAAAACAAAAATACTGAAATTATTGTAGGTGTGGCTTGTAGTAGGGTAAATCTATCCCAGACGACTTTTAGCTAATTTTTTTTACCATTTTACCCTCCCTTCACAAATACATTCATTTCTAAAATCATTTTTCATTCACTTTCATTATCACTTTATCTCTCTAAGTTTAGAACCTCCAAATACCCTCCTTTCTCTCTGATCAACTTTCAAACTTCCACCTACTTGCAGTTCATTATGCTGTGCATTAAGTAGTCAATAAAGCGTAACCAATCATTGGGACGAAACTAAGTCTCGGGTCGTGGATGAAGGTGACGAATTTCATAGCAACCTTCCCAATTTACTTAGAGGATGAAGGTATTCGATTCCAATACCTTCGTGTTAAACAAATAGTAGTCCCAAAATACTTTGATTTTGCTACACTAAATAAGTTAAAATTTAATAGAAAGAATTCAGTGGAGCAAATTTATACACTTGTAATATCCTAACTACTAGGAGCTCACACTCGAAGTTTTTACTTCCCTTCAGTTCAAAACTAGTATCCCTAAGGAATTGCGGTTTACGAAAACCTTATGAGTTGAACCTTGAAATTATGTGTGACATTTGAGGTTTCTCTAAATCTTCAATTGTTGATCAACACAATAACTTTCGTACTTCTCGCTATTAGAATGAGCTCACTGGCCTGAAGTGATTCGATGCCAAGAATGCCCATAATAAGATTTTATGATGCCATGAGCACTTGTTACATAAATTCATAAGTCAAATGGTCTTTGACAACTTAGAAACCAACAAGTGATTAACAAAGGAACTTTTTCAGTTGTGGTGTATGGATCACAACATCTCAGTGTGCACCTCGACATATGTTGTGAATGTTATTATTATGAGTCTACATAACAGGCGCAACAATTTAGGAAAGGGTTACTTGGTTTCTACATTGCTGAGTATTTTCGTGTGGGCTGTAGTGGTCTAACCATCCACCTCCTTGATTTTCTAAATCACCATCACTTGTGATGTGCTAAAATCCTAAGGTCTCATAACATGAAACTTTGGGATATCAACCAAAAATCTCATGTTAAGATCAGGGCCAGTCAGGCATGTTCTAACACAGTTCTACCTTAGTAGGTAGAAGAGGACTCAAGTCTAAAGAGGAAGAAGAAGACTTTACACAAGCTTGTAGAAAACTTTAGGATGATGAAGGAGATGACCTACCTTAGTCATTAAGTTTACATGTTATGAATTTTGTGAATGTATCGATGGCATAGATGGAATGAAATTGATTTAATTTTGAATATAATATATTAGGTTGTGAAGAGTCATTAGCTCGAGAAACTAAGGATCTGGGTTATTTGGATAAAATAAGCAAGTTAATTAGGATTTAATATTAATTTATCACCCTATAAGTTGTCACACTCATTTATAATTTTAGGTATTTCGACTAAGTAGCTTTGCTAGTATTTTGTTCATGGCAATAGGTAGCTAAAGCAACAAGGTAGGAATTAATTAAAATAAGAAAAAGTGTTTGTAAATTTTAAATAAATAACTTTTTCATTGGCCTTCGAGTTATGAATACAACTAGTATCTAATTGAGAATGTGGTATTGCTGAGTAACCAGATCAACATGGATCACAAATGTGTGCTTTTGCATCAAAAGGTTATAATGATGTTCCAAGCAAGTAACTTACTAAAAACATGACTTAGTTGAGTAACCGTATCAACATTCATCACTAATGTTTGTCTCTGCGTAAAAATACTAGGTCTATGTCCACAAAAAGTAACCAAAACAAGATTTTTTTCTAATAAAACCTATTGAACTTGTAAATAGCTTAACTTTTCATGAAAACATACTTAGGAGTAGTTATAGAGATTATTGACCAAATAATTATTAATGTGTATTTACAATTGAAAAGGGTGAATAAACTTGACATTTAAGTTTTGATTAACATGTATATTTAGTCCAGAGCTCATAGACGTGAATTTTGCATGTTAATAATTAGGAACAACTTAAATAATTGTGTTTAGAGTTAAATGTTTTTGGTGAAGTTGAAGCCATTGCCTCATTATTGAATTGTGTGTTTTATGATTTTTTGTTATTTACTGTTTTGCTTGCTTGAGGAGAAACAAACGATTAAGTTCAGGGATGTATAAGTGTAAATTGCATCATATTTTAAGGCATAGTTTGATATGTGTTTAGTCATTAATTCGATCATTTAGCACTTGTTTAGGTTAGAATTGTGTTAGTTTGTTAATTATTTGTGTTTTAAGTGTTTTATAAGTTAGTAAAAATTTTTGAGCTTAAATATTATGTTTTTGAGGTACTTGAAATGTTTGTTAGTGTTTTAAGGTCAATATCAAAGAATTGAGGAGTTTTGGAGGGAACTCGGGCTATAACATAGGCCCACGATCGTGGAAGCCATGCCATGATTTCGACAGAAGCTTTAGGAATGGTCCACAGTCATAGCCTGCATGCCACAATGATAACGATTCTAACCTGCATCGGGTAGATGCATAGGCGCTCATGAGCTTCATGTTTCAAGGTACTTTTTGGACCTTTTAAATCCCAAAAAAACCCTAGGGTTACCTAAAACGTAAAAGAATATTTAAAGAACAACAAGTGAAGAGAAAAAGAGAGGCTTTTCATGGAACCACACTTGAAACCCTATAGACAGAATACTGAGAGAGAGAAAGAAGAAGAAGAAGGAAGAGGAAGACAAAGTTGACTCGACGTGCTTCTGGGATCAAGAGGTTTTCTGACGTTGCTGCCTTCCATTGAATTTCTGAATTACAACTTTTTCCAAACTTGGTTAATTTCTCTTGATTGATTTTCATTATGTTTTTCATTGCTAAAATTTTCATTTCTTTTTGTGTTAACTTCTGAATTACAACTGTTGCCAATTAATTTCTCAAATTTACTTCTCTTGTGAAACTTTATTTATGTTATTTCAATTTTATTAACCTTAGATAATATAGAATTAGATTAGTTCCTCATGAGATCGACACCTCTTATACTACAATTGTGACCCATGCACTTATGGTATTTGAGGGCTTATAAATTTAAAACCTGAAACACTCATTTGGTAGTATAATTTCTGAACCAATCTTCAACTCTATATTGATAGCCACCCTATGTCCTAAAAAGTTATACTCTACGTACTTATTGTTAATCCTACTCAATTTAAAGCCCTTTGACTCTAACATATCCCCTTAAAGTTTAAGTTTAATATTGACACCCTCTTTTGTCTCATCCATTAAAATAATGTCATCAGCAAACAATATGCACTAAGGTATATCTCTTTAGATATTCTTGGTAAACTCGTCAGTCACTATTGCAAATAAAAAGGGGCTTAAAGAGGAGCATTAGTGTAGCCTAATATCGATAGAAAACTGTTCAGTATCTTTTCTTATCGTCCTTATTCTAGTTTTTATACCTTCATAAAGTAACTATTAGTTAACAAAATGTCATATCCATATAAAAAACATAATATGATCTTAGAGATAACAATGTACCCAAGGTTGCTCAAGAATTAAGTAATAAATCTATTAAATAGTAATTTTTGATAAATGAATGATGTATTACTATAGATGAAATTATTAGTACATTACAATGAGTTCAGAGTTATAGATGTGACTACTTTATATTACAAAGGATCTAAAAGGGAACTTAAGAAGAAAAGAGGATAAAATAATAATAGGCACCAGAAAATTAATGTTGCCATATCCTCTTTATGTCTATAGAAAGGGAATGTTGTGCATCCTTAGCAAAAATGTCAGCTCAGATTTAGTTGATTATTTAGTTTTCAAATTGATATTCCCTTCTTTTGTTCAATTAATATGCAACTGTTTATTTCTTTCCAAATGCTATATATGGTTATAGAGAAGGTTGTAGTGAAAAGATTAGCTTTTGGAGTTACTTTCTTTGTTTTGCTATGCCCAATTTAGTTCAAGATCCCAATCATACATGCCATGTTGAGAAGGTAACAACTGCATAATATGACTCCAAATGGCCTGAGTAATTGCAGAGGAAAAATACATGATCACAATCCTCAGTTTCCATGTTACATAATGAGGATAAATCATCATCATCAACATTACCTTGCCATTGATTCATTTTTTTGAGTCAATTCTTGATAGCTAGCTAAGTTATGAAGGTTTCTTTGGTTTTGTCTCATAAGAGAGAGAAATATGGAACCACCATTGTGTTATTTGGACAGAGTTTGTAACATGATTCGTTTGAGAAAACCTTTAAATTAGTTAATAGTGGAAAGTGAGTCATAAAGACCAAAAAACCTTTAAAGTTGCCCTTCCATTCACTATTCATAATCAAGGAAGAAACTTTTAGGTGTAATGGCATTGTACATCTCGTCCCCATATTAAAGGTTAGAACCTAAAAGTATGGTACATGTGAGATCAATGAGAGATTAAGAAAAATGCATTCTTCATACTCGTGCATATTGTTAGCATACATGCACGTAAATTTGGATATTCTAAACACATTTAAAATGACTGTACATGCACTCATTGACATTCTGGGTATAATTGAATTGTAATGTGATATTGTTGAGAATTGTGAATCTATTATATTGGAAAGTTAATTGGTAAGTGTAATTGTTAATTTTTGAATTTCGGTAAATTATTGGAATAATTTCTGAAAATTGTGAGATATTACTGTAATAAGAAAAATGCCAATTGGCAAGTAAATTGATGTATGGAAAATAAAAATGGGTGAAATGATATTGAAGAAAATTTGGAATAAAAGAATGAATTTTAGAGTTAAGGGATAGGTGTACGATGATGTTAAGAGAAAAGAAGATTGTTTAAAGTGAATGTTAGGAAGAAATGTATAGAATGCATAAAAAGTTTGGAAAGTAGAGAATGTGAAAAACAGAATATAAAGAGTTGTATAACTTATATCTATTTTTTAGGATTTTGAGATTTTTGAGTAAGCTTGGATATTTAGTAGTACTATGAATTTGTCGTCAATTATTGAATAGAAATAGAGTAGAAAAAGTAAAAATTAAAAACGAGGTGTAGGGATTTAGTGGAAGAAGAAGAAGCAGTGAATGAAGAAGAGAAGTTAGAAAAGTTAACATTGATCTGAAACTTCCTTGATTAAATTGTATTAATATAAGATGATTTTTGACAAAATTATCTTCATAAAAGTTGTATATCTTTCTTTTAGCTTTATATTGAGATAAATTTTGTAATTTTTGAAGTTCTGGATCAAAAGTTATGGAGATTTGAAGTTGGATATGCGACTAAGGAAATTCAGACTTTTGCATGAAAATCGCTATTATGCACTTTGAAGGTTTAAAGGTGAAAGTCGCTATCATGCATTTTATGGTAAAATTTGTGATCGTGCAAAGAGTTGATGTTGAAAATCATGATCGTGTACATGCATGATCGCGAGTCCAGAATACTGGGAGGCTAACAAACATCCTTTGATTGTTTGGCTATATCTTCTTTGTCCGACCTCTAAATGATATGAGACTTAGACCATTGGACTCATATGACATTTCTCTACCTTTCCAGCAAAAATCATATGTATCTGAAATTAATTGAGAAATATTGGATGTAAAAAGTGGGATAGGTGGAGTGATTGTGCTCTTAAATAGTTCAGCTCAATTTTTTTATTTGTATCTCTCATTCCAAGACTTCTCACACTCACACCCATGAATTAGTAATGCCTGTGACCTCTCACTCTCATGCCTGTGAGTGTCAATTAATTGACTCTTATAACTTTATTTGTCACTTTATGCCACAGTGCTCCCCAATGTTTTCTGCATCTGAGAGAAGATGCAAGCTGAACCATCTTGCTTCTTTCGACAATAACTTCTTTTATAGACCTTGAAATGAGTTAATTCTTGAATCAATAGATTCATAACACATTAATCTATCTCTCCAAAAAAACCTTTAGCATTATTGATTGATTTGAAAAAAATTAATCAAATGAAGGTGTGGGAATCTATTGGAACAATGCGAATAGGAATATTTTACTAAACATCCTTTGGTATTTTGATTATATTTGGATCTGTAGGATTCCAAATGAGATGATTTTTAATTTGCAGTAAAATAGAGAAATAGGGATAAAAATAATATGAAGAAGTTGAATTGCAATTCAACCTTTAAGATGTTTAATTTTTGGATGGAAGTTGTGCATAGTATACTATTTTAGAAATTGAATAGTGGACCCAAAATTCAATTTTTATGGAAAATTTGAAAATGATTCAATAAGTTATAAATTGTGATTTCAATGGTTTTATTGAGGTATAAACCTAAGTATAAATTATACTTAAGTGAGTTTTAGTATGGGGAAATGGATAAGAGGCTAAGAAGTGGACAAGTGTCTAAGTTTTAAAGTTAGGTTTTCTTAACTTTGAAAGACAAGTCGTTATTCTTGTCTTTGTCTTTCTCAAAGCTTCCTTCTCCAGTTTTTCTTTAACACAGAGTTTCTCATCAAATCTATACCAGAGTAAAATCTTGTTTTCTTCTATCCACTAGCACTCCTATTTTGTTATTTCTTTCATTTTCCCCAAAAAAGATCGAAACCTACCAACCTCTGTAATGACCTACGTGGTTGCATAAGGAATTAGGGTTTATGTGATTTTGAAGATTTTGGAGTTTTAACAAGTAAGTATTGTGTTAATCTTCTTTGTGACGAGTATGAACATGAGATAAATTTGATGGTTTATCTGATATAGCATAATCATAAAAAATAGTAGCCATTTTCATGAATATTGTACAAACTAGATAAAAACTCAAATGTGTTGTTTTTATGTATTTGAGGATTTTTATGTGATATAATAGAGTAGAGATGATTTTTTGAGTAGAAAGATCATTGAATCCATGTAGGAGAAGAGTGCAAAAATTTTGAAAGTGATAAGGACATATATGCTCTGTTTCCTTTATACGTGAATGTTTTTGAAAATTTGAGGATGAACAAACATGGGTTTAAAGTTAAGGAAATCATAGAGTGAGATGATGTCGTGCATATATATATATATACTCTATTTTTCCTCTTCATTGTTTACATACGTGAATATATTGGTAAAATAGTGAGTGAATAATTAACATCAAAGTACCAAAGGTATATAAGTATGTTTGGGAGTAAAGATATTCACATAATTGAGGTTGTGATTTAAAGAAGAGGAGTAAGGTGTATCTAGTTTAAGTGAATGAGGATTTGATAATAAGAGCAAGTAATGCTAGAAAAGAAATGACGAGTGATTGAGTTATGAAATGAAAATGAGCATAAGATATGAAATTTGATAATATACTCGGGATTGTCATGAACATGCGTTGCACTTATTCCATATACACACGTGTGCATAAATGAATGCTTATAATTGTGCAAAGTTATTAATGTGTGCAACGTGTGTATTGCATAAATAGGATGTGCAAGATAAACGTCAGCATTCAGACGTTTTCAGAATTTGAAAGCTAATGCTAACCTATATTGTACTGTGAGTAGAACTAGATGGTCTTACTTTATTGTTTGCTTTGTTTATGTTATGGATTGAGTGATTATGAATATCTATGAATGTGATTTGATTATTGAATTCCGGACAATGAAGGCCCGATGATTGTGATATATGAACAAGATATTGAAGTGTTAATTATATGTAAATGTGATTTGATTGTTGAATTCCGGACAATGAAAGTCCGATGATTGTGATATATGAATGAGATATTGAAGTGCTAAGTATATGTGAATGTAATGAACTAAATGCTTCATGATATGAATGCATGATCACAAAGTATTCTCAGCATAAATGTTGAATGTCGGACTAAGGTCCGATGATATATGATAGTGAATAAATGATCATACGTGATTGATGCATTTCACTACATGAATGCATGAAAGATAAAGACAGTTGTAACCAGAGTAGCTAACGTGAAAAGAGCTTAAGTTCAGTTATACGCATCAGAGCTTCAGGCTCAACGTTTAACGAGCCCAGTATTCACAACGAATACGAGACAATTATCAATGACCCCGATATCCACAATGAATATGGGACAGTTATGGGCACTCAGTCACAACAAAGAAATAAATAAAAGTGAGTCTCATGCGCATTGCATGTGAAAATTGATATGTATGTTTCAAATGAACTATATGACTGCTCTGAATGTGAATTGTAAAATAAGTGATTAAAATGATATGTGATGCAATGTAATTATTAGATAAATAATGTAAATTATGTGTTATGTGACTGGGTGAACCATCGAGGATGGTCACTAATTGAGTTCACAAAATTCATCCAAAATTTGCAAATATTTTTCAAGCTCAGAAGAGTACCCTGTTAGACAAACAGGAATATACATACTGCATTCAAGTAAGAGGTAGAGGTCGGGATTAGTTGACGTCTACATTGATACTTTCTTATTTGTGTATTCTGTTACATTTCTATAATGTGTATTTGAATATGCTTCTTTATGTAATAACTTTCTAATTTGAAAATGTTGTAAACAAGTTTGATTAATGAATGTAGTAACACTCTTGAATGAAATTGTTTATGAATAAAATGAGCCGACTTGATTATTGATTCCGCATACGTCATTGGAAAAAAATTGTACTCAATTTCGAGTAATTGACTGTTATAACATGTTATCCTCGCGAGGTACGTACTTAGACACCACTCAGAATGTAGCGTACGTGTCTCGAGAAGGTGAGATGTTACAAATATAAAAGTCTTATCGACTTTCAATTAAATTTTCAAGTGAAAATTGTTGTCGTCTGACTTCTGTAAGTCAAAAAGGGGGGCAGAAACTTGCATCGGGATAGGCAGAAAAAGGAATGACGACGTCAAAGTTAGAAACAGCAAGAAGAAAAAAGAAAATGACAGTTGTGGACAATCTGTCTGCAGCTGTAAACACGCCTGGCAGGCTTGTAAGTAAGCCTTCCCAGACAGTTGTATAATCATCTATTCTTAGAAAATTCTTAATCCCTTTAAAAACTGTTTCCTTTTGTAAAATATAAGATATTGTAACTCGTAAATTTTTATAGTAAATTTTTTTTACCCGTGATTTTTATATTCGAAGGTTTTTTTACGTAAAATTTGTGTGTCAATTTCTTCACTTTTTGTTCTTTCATTTCTCTTTCGCTGCACTCTA
>JANITW010000003.1:33818515-33830137 GCA_027564335.1 Erythroxylum williamsii
ATAATATATTATTAACAAGTCATAATGTTAATATATGAATCACAAATATCCATTGGCCTAGGGCACACTACTAACAAGAGGTATGTAATGAGTGTGTGATTGAAAGGGTGGTAAAGAATTTGGTTCCTAAAACTAGACTCAAATTTGTGAAGCAAGGTATGAATTTCTAGATGTTGTGTATGAATAGTACCTGACTGATCAGTTTCTTTTGCCAAATATTAGAAGGTGGCTTTGTATTGGGCTTTGTGAGGGACTCCTTGTAGCTTGTATTTCATTCCATTCAAATTAAAAATGAGGAACATCTCATTCCAATTAGCTTGAACAATGTTAAGAGATGCAAACCACTATATACTGAGCACAAGATTAGTTCCTCCAATTAAGAACGGAAAATAATTTTGAGTGACTTTTAATCTAGAAAATTGCATCATGACATTTTGACAGATTCAATTATGACAAATCACTTCCCCGTTGCCTATTTAGACTCAAAAGAAGGAAACAAATTACACTGGGAGCTTGTGGTCTTCGACAATATTTTCAGCCACGAAGTTATACGTTGAGCCATTGTCAACGATAATGAGAACCTTTCTGTTGCCAATAATGCCTTAGAGTTTCATGGTGGTACTAATTGAGTTTCCTATAATTGCTTGTAAACTAATTTTAGCAAGGTTAGTTTGTGCTCTACCTATAGGAGTGTCATCCAAGTCAGCCTTGTTAACTCTATCAACCTCTTCATTACCATGAGTGAGCTCCAAAAGTGAAAAGAGCCTGTTTTGGATCTGAGACCAGGCCCAAATGTCTCATTACATTGGAAACACAGACCCTTAATAAGTTTATTTCAGTGCTCGACATCCCAAAGGCAATTTGAATTTGAGTATTAGCCATCTGAAAGGATGATGGAAGGGTGCAAGCGACTATCAGGATGTGTGTTCTAGTATTGCAATTTTTCGATGGAAGGGTTGAGAGGAGCTGGGCCAGTTGTCCCTTAGTCATGCAATTTGGGCCTAATTTAGACTCAAATATATGACCAAACTTATGGCTTTATATACAGTGCGAGTCTAATCTATCCTCACATCTGCTTTGAGGTCCTCACGTAGTCCATTAAGGAAAACGCCTAAAAAGCAGTGGTCTGGTTAGTTTGACACTCTTACGAACCATTTCACGAAATCTTGATGATACTCTTGAATGGTCCCAATTTGGCAGATTTTGCATAAATGTTCATCTAGGTTTTGAAACTCAGTTGAATTATAAGTTGAATCATAATTTTCCTGCACTGCCTTAACAAGTTCGTCACAATAGATGAGGGTTCGATCATTGTTCAACCATGAAAACAAATCCAGTGTTTCTTTTTCAAGATACATAGAGACAATATTGACCTTATGTTCATCCAGGTTTTGGTAGTAGTGGAAATATTTATTTGCTTTGAATATCCAATAATGAGGGTCGTTTCCTTTAAATCTTAGAAATTTGATTTTCATGTGTGGACGTAAAAACGGACTCCTTTTCCACCATGAACTATCAACATCTTTGGCTTCGGCTTTAGCTTTAGCTTCAGCTTTTGACCAGACCAATTGCTGTGGTTCTCGAGAGTTAGAGGGTAACTCCTTTGCCTTGTCCTTTTCAGTTGCTGCTGGAATAGAATTGACCGGTGTTGCTCCACTGCCAGTGGCCTTAAATGTTGCCACCTCTCTTGCTATTGCATCCATGGCATTAAACTGGGAGGCAATTGAAGTGAGTTGTATCGCTATGGGGTCTGCATTTGGTGATGAGGGTCGTGGCGTTATGATTTTTAGATTAGGAGGAGACTTGGTGTGGGGGTTTTGTGTTTCAAGTTAGGGGGTAGATAAAAACCAATCTGGATCGAGCAGTATAGAACATAATGGAATAAAGGTATAGAGCAAAATATAAATGTTTATTAGCTACAAAAAGTGTAAGAATCTTGACACAATTACAACCAATAAAACCAACCCAAATCGAGAGGACAAATCTCCAACTTGAAATTTAAATGATAATATAAGATGTGTAACATCTCGTTCTCATATTAAGGGTTAGAATCCTAAAATACAGTACATGAGAGATCAAAAAGAGATTTAAGAAAAATGCATTTCATGCTCATGCATATTGTTATGATACACGCACATGAATTTGAATTTTTGCACACATTAAAATGACTGTACATACATTCATTGATAATTGCTAGATATAATTGATTATAAATGTGATTATATTTGAATTGTGAATTAATTGTATTGAAAATCGATGTGGAGAATATATTTATTGATTTAGAATTTTTGGTGAATTTTGGAAAATAATTTTAAAAATATTGAGTATTATTGGACTAGGAAAAATGCCAAGAGGCAAGTAAATTGATAAATAGAAATAGAAATAGGAATCAAATGATATTAGAGAATTGTTAAAAATGACATTGAAAATTTGGACATTGTAACATCCCATTCCGTACTAAGGGTTAAAACTCTAAAATTCGGTACTTATAAGATCAAAGAGAGATTGAGAAAATGCATTTCATGCTCATGCATAATATAACATACACATACACGTGAATAGTAGTTTTTGCACATGAAAATAATTATTCATGCATTCATTTGACATTTTTCGGGTATAATTGATCTATAAATGTGATTATATTGGGAATTGTGAATTATATGTGTTTAAAATTGAGTTAGATTGTATAAGTAGTGAATTATAATTTTTGACAAAATTTGGAAATTTTCTGAAATTTAAGGGTATATTTGGACTAGGAAAAATGCCAAGTGGCAGAATAATTGATGAATAGTAGTATAAATAAGGGTTAAATGGCAATGAAAATTTTTATAAATGATTTTGGGATTTAATGACTTATGTCATTGAAAATTAGGAGACAACTGGACTAGAAATTGGAGACAAAATGGACTAATCATTAAAATGGACTAGATGGAATCATGGGGAAGTGACATGTGGCAAATGACATGTGTCACTTGCCACACCACTTGATGAAACACGTTTTTATAAAGTGAAAGACCAACCAAAAATGACATCTCCCTTGTTCTCCATCTTCTTCATTTCTCACCTTCTCCATTCTTCCTCTTCTTCACTCACGATACTCTCTTCTCTAAGCCACAAGTTGAACCTTGCTTTCTTCCATCACTAGAAATTATATTTTCATCATTTCTTACTAAAGACCTAACCCTACCACCCTTGAATGGTGATGCACGTGTGAGAGAAGAAAGCTAGGGTTAAGAGCGAGCTTGAAGTTTGAAGATCTTGAAGCTAAATAAGTAAGTATAAGCATCACTCTTCTTGAATTGATGAATGAAACATGTTTTGATTATAGTTAAGAGTTATATGTTCATAAAATGAGTATGGGTTCATGATGAAACGTGGATAAGAAATGGGGATAGATTCATGTCTTGCTTTTTTGTTTTGATGGATAATAGATTAGGGAATGAAATAATGTTGGATTGAGGGAGTGAATGATGTTTAAAGTGTGCCGGAGAAATATTAGCTGTGATTTTTTTCATTGATTATGCTTTTGTATTTTGGCCATAACTTGATGTGTAGTTATCCAAATGAAACGATTCTTAATTTAGATTAAACTAGAGATATATGAATACATCTTTCATGAAGACATAGAATTCAAATTATGTCTTTAAGAGTTTCTAATTTGGAATTGAAGTTGAGTACTGGGTGTAGGAAAAAGTGCAGAAAAAACTAGATACATAATAGGTTTTGTTCTGTTTTCTTGATGAATTAATGTGAATCGATTTGGGTGTTTTTGTGAGGAAATAAAATGATTCCAGAGCTAAAGAAAGAGATTAATGTGGTGTTTTGAAATTTAAAGTATCAAAGTAATAGTTAGAAGTGAAATGAAAGTGGAAATGAAATTGAATATGTGCAAAAAATTGATAATGAATGCATATATATGAGTATGTTCTGTTATTAGTGTTTATGATCAATCATGGGCTATAATTTGTTTATGGATGGTATTTAGTTCAAATGGAGTTAGAATAATGGGTAAATGATGAGTAATTGAACTAGAATTGATAGATCAAGCATATGATGTTGAATGTAACAAGTAAAGAGTTAGAAATTTGGAAAACAAAAAGCAATTGGGCATACTTTATTGCAAGAAGCATAACTTTTTATATAGAACTGATACTGAGGTCATTTAGGTATTTTTTTTAAAGAGGGCTTCGAGATCTACAACTTCTATGAAGATTAAAAAAAAGAGATTTTGATTTCTAGAGGGTCAAATTTTTAAGTTTTTGTAAGTGACTCGTAAAGGTTAGTTTAACAGGCATGGATATCCACCTAACGGATATTCACGGGTCAAGTAATTCTAATTGAGGCTTCAATGGGTCTTAAATTGAACCTAGAATGATCTTTGGTTTATGTGACTAATGTATGATAGGTTTGAAGTGAAAATGAAGGGATAATATCAAGGGACCCAAGGCATGAGTATAATGGGAATGAAGATGTTCAGGTGATTGTAACTATGATTCAAAGAAGTTGAGTAATATATATTAAGTGATTAATTGAGAATGAGAATTGGATATTATGAGATCATATGAGGTTAGAAAAGAGATGAAGAGAAATTGAGTTATGATATAAAGTGACCAAGAGTTCTTGAGGTGTAAGCTTATGAATAAGCTAGACACATAAAAAAAATATAAAGATTGAATGGAGAAATTAGAAAGATCATGTGCAAATGAATTGTAAATCTAAGTTCAATTAGACAAATAAGAATCATGAAATGAGAATGAGCATAAGATATGAATTTAGAAAATATACCCAAGATTTTCGTTGAGCATATATTATACATTACACATATACATGTGAGTAAAATTGAATATTTATGTGATTGTGCAATTAATAATGTGTTTGCAATATGTGTTTTACATAATGATGATATAGGATGGAACATCCACATCCAGATATTTTTAGATCATAAAAGTTAATGCTAATCTGGAGTGTACTGTGAGTAGACCTATATGGTCTTACTTTATTGTTGGTTTTGTTTAAGTTATGAATTGAGTGATTATGAAAGAGATGAGAATGTGATTTGATTGTGTGATTCTGGACAATGAAGGTCTGAGGTTTCTAATGCTTGAATGCAACATTGAAGTGCTACTTGTATGTGAACATGATGAAATAAGTGCTTCTAAATGTGATCTTTGAATGTCGGACCTAGTTCCGAAGAAATATGTGAATATGCATATGATTTAAAAAGTATTACTCAACAATGATATTGAATGCCAAACTTTGGGTCCGATGGAAAATGTGAATTGAATGTGAATATGTAAACATGTGACCATTTGAGCATATGATATGTGATGCATTCTATTACATGAATGCATGAAACATAAAGGCAATTGTGACTAGAGTAGCCACCGAAAAATAACTTAAAGCTCAGAATGTGAAAAAGAGCTAAAAGCTCAAAAAGTGTATAAGAGCTAAAGGCTCAGTATATAAAATGAGCCCAGTATCTCCAAAAGATATGGTACAGTTATCAATGAGCTCGATATCCACAATAGATACGGGACAGTTTAGGCACTCGATTATAACAAAGTAACAAATGAAAAATGAGTCTCATATGCACTACATATGTATGATATGAATGATTATAATGTGTTGAATGTAAAATGTAAAATGTTTGAAATGATTGATCAAGTGTATGTGATTCAATGTGATTATTAGATAAATGATGTGAATTATGTGTTATGTGACTGAGTGAGCCATCAAGGATGATCACTCACTGAGTTCGCAAAACTCACCTAAATTTTGCAATATTTTTTTAGGCTCGAAAGAGTATCCCGTTAAGCAAATAGGAGTATACCTACTGCATACAAGTGAAAGATAGAGGTCAGGATCAGTTCGTGTCTACATTTGTATTTTCTTATTTCTGTATCGAATTGTGTTTTCCGCAATTGTCGTAAATTATGTATTCGATTATTTCCATTTGTAATAACTTTCCGAATTGGAAATGTTTGTAAATGATTTTGCAATGTAATGAAATTATGACTACAAGTATTTTGTATTTGTAACAGGTCCAAATGGCTATTGAAATTCTGATGATTGTATTGCTGCGATTGAAAATGTTTCTAAATAAAAATGGGCTCGATTTGATTATTGATTTCTATATATGTTTGTTGTTTTGCAAAAAAATTGTAATGAGATTTTATTGACTGACTTTGCTGACATGCCACCCTCGCGGGGCAAATTCTTGGACATCACTGAGGATGTCGGGTATGCATCTTGCGCGACTGGGGTGCTACAAACATGACTTTAGAAATTGTGAGTTATTGATATTGAAAATTTTAGAGATGATTGAAATGAAAAGATGAAAGTTATAAGACTAGTTCAATAAGAACTCAGTTAAAGCCTTAGATGTAACATCCCATCCCCATATTAAGAGTCAAAACCCAAAAGTATGGTACATGTGAGATCAATGAGAGATTAAGAAAAATACATTTTTCATACTCATGTATATTTTAACATACACGCACGTAAATTTGGATGTTCTGCACATATTTTAAAATGACTGTAGATGCAGTCATTGACATTCAGGGTAAAATTGAATTGTATTGTGATATTATTGAGAATTAAGGTTATGGTGATGAATATTTTAGATGGTGGTTTTGAAAATTAGGAATTGTTTACAACTGTATTAAATGGATTCTAGATTGTGATATATAAAAATTTATGTAAGTTGATGAAGAAATATCTATCTCTGTTATGGTTTAGAAGATTACGTATGTGGTTGATGTACTGCTCATGCATGGCAATATATGAAGTGTTAACAGAGGTGAATTTGAATAAGTAATGTAGTGTTAAGTATGTTTGGGAGTAAAAATATTCACATAATTGCGATTTTGATTCAAAGAAGAGGAGTAAGGTGTATCTAGTTTAAGTGAATCAGAATTTGATAATAAGAGCAAGTAACGCTAGAAAAGAAATGATGAGTGATTGAGTTATGAAATGAAAATGAGCATAAGTTATGAAGTTTGATAAAGTACCCGAGATTGTCATTGAGCATGCATTGTACATAGTCCATATACACATTTATGCATAAATAAACGCCTATAATTATGAAATTATTAACGTGTGTACAACATCTGTATTGCATAAATAGGATGTGTATGATAAACATTAGCATTCAGACATTTCCAGAACTTGAAAACGAATGCTAATTTGGAGCATACTATGAATAGACCAAGATGGTCTTACTTTATTGTTTGTTTTTGAATGATTATGCAATGTGAATGTGTTGGTTCCGGACAACATATGTCCAAGGAGTTTGATAAATGTGAGAACATTGAAGTGCTTCTTGTATGTGAATTGGATTGATATAAGTGTGCATAATTTGATTGTTAAATGTCAGACCACGGTCAGATGATAAATGTGTTCTGGATGTGCTTTTGTATATGAATGAAAATGAGATTATCAACTTTAATATTGAATGTCGGACTAAGGTCCGATGATATGCGAATGCAATTGAATAAGAATATGCAAATGTGATTGATGCATTTTATTTCATGAATGCATGAAAGATAAAGGTAGTTATGACCAAAGTAGCCACTGAAAAAGAGCTTAAAGCTCAGATTGTGAAAAGGAGCCTAGACTCAGAAAGTGTATAAGAGCCAACGGCTCACTATGTAAAATTAGCCCGGTATCCCCAATAGATTCGGGATAGTTATCAATAAGCTCGGTATCTACAATGGATATGAGACAGTTTAGACACTCGTTCACAACAAAATAATAAATAGAAAGTGGGTCTCATGAGCACTGCATATGCATGATATGAATGATTATAATGTGTTGAATGTAAAATGTGAAATGATTGATTAAGTGCATGTGATTCAAAGTGATTATTAAATAAATGATGTGAATTATGTGTTATGTGACTGGGTGAGTCATCGAGGATGGTCACTCACTGAGTTCGCAAAACTCATCCACAATTTACAAATATTTTTTAGGCTCGGAAGAGTACCCCGTAGAAAAATGGGAGTATACCTACTGCATTCAACTAAGGGATAGAGGTCGGGATCAGGTCGCGTCTACATTGTAATTCTTTATTTTTGTACTGAATTGTATATTCCACAAAATTTTGTATCATATGTATTTGAATAGTTCGGTATATAATAACTTTTGAAATTGGAAATGTTTTGTATTTGAATTTGGGCCGGCCCAAGTGACTAGTGAAATTTTGATGAGTTGTGTACTGGTTGTAACTTTGTGTTTGAAAATGTTTATGAATAAAATGGGCCAACTTGATTATTGGATTTCTACATACGTGTATGTTAAATGAACAAAAAATTTGTACTGAGTTCTGAATATTTAACTGTTCTAGCATGTCACCCTTGCGGGAGATGTACTCGAACATCACTAAGGATGTCGGGTACGTGTCCCAAAAGGGTGGGGTGCTACATTAGATATTAGTTATGTAGCACTCCACACCCGCAAAGACCCGAACCCGATATCGTGGGTGATATCCGAGTCCATGCCTCGCGAGGGTGGCACGCTAAAGAACTCAATCGTTCAAAAATTGGTATAATTTTTTTTGAATCACAAACACATTATGCGGAAATCTATAACCAATTTAGGCCCATTTACAAATACAATACACTTGACTCATTTTGGAATACTAATTTATACAAAAATTTGTGGAATATATAATTCAATACAAAATAGAGAAATGCAATGCAGACGCAAACTGATCCCTACCTCTATCCTTCACTTGAATGTTGTAGTTATACTCCCGTTGGCCTAACGGGATATTCTTCTGATCCTAAAAAATAATTGCAAATTTTAGGTAGTGAGTGACCATCATAGATGGCTCACCTAATCACATAACACATAAATCACATCATTTCACATTTAACACTCCACATTTAATACAATTTAATCACTCATATAATGCATATGTAGTGCACATGAGACTCACTTTCCATTTGTTACTTTATTGTAACCGAGTGCCTAAACTGTCCCTTATAGGGCTCATTGATAACTGTTCCATATAGGGCTCATTAAACGTTAAGCCTGAAGCTCTGAATCACTTTTGAGCTCGAGGCCTTTTTTCACTTGTTGAGCTTTAAGCTCTGATCGATGGCTACTCTGGCCACAACTCATTTATGTTTCATGCATTCATGAAATGGAATGCATCACTCACATTTGCATAATATCATTCATTCATATTCACATATCATCAGACCGTAGTCCGACATTCAACATTTAGTTGAATGACACCCTATCATTCGTATGCAAATGCTCATTGAGGACATATTTAACAATCACATTAAGTACACATAGTTTATCCAATTCACATTTAGGTAGCACTTCAATATCCAAATCAAACATCATAATCATCGGACTTTCTGTTCGGAACCAACATAAGCAATCACATCTACATAATCATTCAATAGTCATATAATACAAAATTTCAAATAACGAACAATAAAGTGAGACCATCGCGGTCTACTCACAGTACGCTCCAGATTAGCATTTGCTTTCAAATTCTGGGAATGCCTGAATGCAGACACTTGACTTGCACAATTCATTTATGCAAGACACACATTGCACACTCATCAATAATTGCACACGTATAAACATTTATTTATACACAGTTGTATAAATGAACTATGTACAATGCATGCTCAATGACAATTTCGGGCATATATTCTAGAAGACATATTATGCTCATTCCCATTTCATAATTCATATGTGTCTAATTTACCTTAGCTTTAGACTTCATTTGTACATAAACTTTCTAAATTCTCCTTTCAATTTTTACCCTTTACATGTGTCTAGCTTATTCATAAGCTTACACCTAAATAACGCTTGGTTGCTTTATATTATAGCTCAATTTCTTTTCATCTCTTTTCTAACCTCATATGATCTTAAAATATCCAAATTCTCATCCAATAGGAATCCAATTGAAAATCTCATATTGAAAAAATCATTAAAATTGATTTTAGAGTACTTAAACACCTGCATTTTCTAAACTCCCTGAACTAGAATCCTTCCAAAAATCGAAAAGATTCAAAATGATCTTACCTTAATTCCTCACCAAATGAAGAGATGTTTAGCTCAAATGGAATCTTTTTTCTTTCTCTTCCTTTTTCTCTTCTTGGATAGCTTCAAAATCTTCTTGAAGACTAAGAAGAATTAAATCCTAACCCACTCTCTTTTTTTTCATCTCAAATCACCAAACTCTCTTTCTCTTTCTCTTTCTCTGTTATTTTTGTTGTTCTCTTCTGCTTATCCTTCCATTCACTTTTTTCTTCTTCTTTTATAAGCAAGACAACACTTCTTCTTCCTATTACACCCTTAATGATTGAGAATTGTCCAATTTGCTCTTCTAATTATGCCTTATATCTTTTATACTTAAGTGTCATGCCAGCAATACCCTTAAACATTCTAACATAACACTTTCTTCCAAAAGATGTCCCCCATTTTCTTAAGTTTCTAATGACATCAAAATCATTCAATTCGGTTCAGTGACTCGAAAGATATACTTCAAACATTTTGGGACTAATCTTGTCCAAATCAGTATACTATGCACAACTTCTATCCAAATTTAAACATCTTAGAAATTGAATCAAATTCTAATTTCTTCATACCATTTGTATCTCCATGTCTCTAGTTCACCACAAATTAGGAATCATCTCATTTGGAGCTCTACCGATCAAAAAATCATCAAAATACTAAAGTATGTTCAGTCGAATAACACCAGTTCATAGTATTTAAAAACACACACACTGTACCCATCCCACGTTTTTCACTCAATATCTCTCATTTTATTTCAGATGGCTATGATTTTTGGTGGAGATGTAGATCAATGTCTTACGAGTCCAATGGTTCAAGAATGAAGTCATTGGAGTGTATAGAGAAGAAGTTATGGCCAAAAGAATCCAATTTGGTTTTATCCTCAATCATATTGAACCTATAGTGGGACAATTGGAATAACTTTATTTAGAGATATCAGATTTAGGTGTTATTTAGATGGTTTGAAAGAGAAATTCAAGAGCTACAACTTTAGTGAAGATATGGAATACAAATTTTATATTTTCAAGGATCAAAAATGGAACAAAAGATATAAGATGAATAGTAACCTAGAAGAAGTTTATGAACAGTAACACAGAAGATGTCTTACAATTGTCATAACTTTCTCTACAGATATCGGATTTAGGTGTTATTTAGATGGTTTGAAAGAGGACTTCAAGAGCTAAAACTTTCATGAATACCTATCTAAGACAAATTCCATTTTATGAAGGATCAAAAATGGAACAAAAGATGTAAGATGAAAAGTAACTCAGAAGAAGTTTATGAACAGTAACACAGAAAATGTTTTACAATTCACATAACTTTCTCTACAAATATTAGATTTAGGAGTTATTTAGATCGTTTGAAAGAGGAATTCAAGAGATACAACTTTCATGAAGATATAGGAGACAAATTCTATCTTTTGAAGTATCAAAAATGGAACAGAAGATATAAGATGAATAGTAACCCAAAAGAAGTTTATGAACAGTAACACAGAAGATGTTTTACAATTGTCATAACTTTCACTAAAGATATAGGATTAGGTTTTCTTTCCATGGTTTGAAAGAGGGCTTCAAGAGCTACAAC
>JANITW010000003.1:33830237-33856063 GCA_027564335.1 Erythroxylum williamsii
AAAATGTCATGAATGCATGTACCTATAAATGCATGTGCAATTAACTCGTAAATGCTCAGTTAATAAAATGCAGTATGGAATCCTACCCAATCCCAATTTTCCAATATGCCCATCACATCGGTAACGGGATGTTACATTATCAAACCACACCCAATTCCTAGATCCATTGCAAATGATGTGTTTGATGTAAGGATAAATAATTGCTCATAGTTTCATCATCTGTTTTAGTTTCCAAGAGCCTTCCTGAGAGTAGTCAATCTACTCTAAGTTAAAAATTTTAAGTAGATTTCATGTATCCCTTTGGTCTATAAAGCATTTCAATTAGTGTATAACCTCCAAAACCATTTACACATTAAAACATTCTGCATATTTTAAATTTAGATAATTTCATGACCTCTATATTTTTTACGTATTGTAAGTTCACTCCATTTCGTACGAGCATTCTTAAAGTTTCTAACCTATCCAATCCAAAGAACATATTTCATTCTTCTTTCCATCTCCTTAATTGCTTTTCGAGGTAATCCAATATAAGCATCTGAGTGTAGGTGTAAGCCATCTAGAAATTATATGATTAATGTAACCCGAGCTATATAAGAGAGGAATCGATTTTGCCAGCCATCACTCAGTACTTCATTTTTTCAATAATAAGTAAGCAGTCACTAGACTTTAACTTAGAGATCATGATAGGAACCCCCAGATATTTAAAAGGATTTGAGTTATTATTGAGTTCAGTTTTTGTCTAATATCAACAAGGTTTCTCAAAAAATCCAAAATGAAAAAGCAACTCTTTTTTGCGTTATGTTTTAGTCTAGATCAGTTAGCAAATAAATCAAGTATATGCATCATGATATTGATTAAACTAAGGCCAGGTCCACACAAGAGAATCTAGTCATCAACATATAACAGTTGAGTGAGGTTTAGCTCCTTACATTTGTGATGGAATTTAAAACCACCTTTACAAAAGATAAGTTTGTTTAATAATCTAGAATGTCCCTACATGGCAAGAGTAAATATATAAGGTGAAAGAAGTTCACCTTGCCTAATCTCTTTTGCAGGTTTAAAAGGAGTGGTAGGAATGTCGTTCACAAGAACACTAAAAAAAATGTACTAACACAAGTTATGATCCATTAAACAAATTTAAAAGGAAGATGCAGCGCTTCAAGAAATAACTAAATGAAATGCCAACTAATAGTATCGAAGGCTTTCCAAAAATTGATCTTAATCAAGCAACTATTAAGTTTCTTACCTGAGAGATAATCCTTTGATAACTCTTCTAAGAGCAGAATGTTGTCACCAAGGTTTTTCTCTAGAATAAAGGCACTTTGGGCAGAATTAATGACTACCGAGAGGACCATCTTAAGTCTTTCAGCTAGAAGCTTTAATATCACTTTATAGATAATAATACAACAAGAAATCGTCCTAAAGTCTCTCATAAAACAAGGATTTTACTCTTTTGGTATCAAGAAGATGAAAGTATGGTTGATGACATAAAGCATTTTAATAGATTAAAAAACTCCAAAGCAACCTTTGTGAAGAGCTGACCCGTGATATCCTATGTATTTTGGAAGAATAAGGCAGTGAATCCATCAAGACTAGGAGACTTAGAAAGGTGTTAACTACAAAGTATACGTTTAACATCATGTGTAGTAAAAGGAGAATTAAGTAACTCTTTTATACCTTGATCAATCAAATAGCTGTGAGACATTTTTACTTGGCAAGGAAGAGTCTATTATCCCTATGGGATTAATAAAATAATTTCTAGCTATCTCCATAATGTTTTCCAATTGACATTTATTCGAGCTAACATGGAAGCATGAAAAGACTTTATATTGGAATCACCCCTTTAGTCATTAAAGTCTAGCTTTTTTTACACCCATATTTGATGTACTTTGTTCGATATTTTACAACTTATACTATATTTGGTACTTAATTCACTCAAAGAGCTTTAACATGTTGTAATTGCCTTCACAAACTTAAAGGAGAATAATTTGGATGAAAACATGACATAAAGAAAATATTTGACATATGGAAACTATGCATTGTTTTAACATAGATGAAGAGTCCAAATTTAAATGTCATATTTATAGAATAATTGAAGGACATCTCAAGTTTTCTAGGATCCAAATTGATAGTTGTTCGATTTCATTTGGACCAATAACTAGTTGTTTAAAGTAAAACTTATTTCTGCAAAATTGGCACCCTGACCACTGGAGCTTTACATGGACATATCTGATGCTTATGAGAATGAGATACGAAGTCCATCTCTACCCAATCTAACCTTCCATTAGTTTTTGGTCCATAACTTTAGCTACAAGGCTTTTTTGAAGCAAAAAAGGACTTGTTGGAAAGTTGAGAGGTAGAGATACAATTTATTTCAAGAATTAGAAGCTAAATATGAAGATATCAAGGTTATAAACTTGAAGGAATGCACTATCATGCCTCTGTCAGTGCACTTTTGTGATTTTCAAACAATTTTGGTTATGTAGGGTTTGATGCATAACCGCGCATCTCCTCAAGACCCTTAATTTCATATGAAAAGACTTTTTAGGAGGCTAAGAAAGATGGAGATGTGGGGAGTCGATTTCCAGAAGTGGGACTCATTTTTTAGGTGTGATTTTGGTCCAAAAAAGTGGAAAATATGAAGATTTCATCAAAATATCCATCGGAATACAAGATCAAGCCTCTACATTGCAAGAACATTTGATAGAAGACAACCAAGGAGATTTAGAATTATGATTCCATTATTTTTAATTATTTTTTTATTTCATTGTATGTTTGACTTGGTGTTCAATAATATGTAACTAAATGTCCAACTAATATTTTGGTTAGATGAATCTAGATACTAATTTTTGATAACAATAGTTTTCTAAGTAAATTCCACTATCTTTGCATTCATTGTCATTTCCTATTTATTTAATTGTTTTAATTTTTATTTTCATTTATTAAAAATCTGAAATCAATTTATAGGCTAGGTAATAGGGAAAGGGTAATTACTAATATCCATAGTCTTTGTAGGATAGACGTGAACTTACTGATACTAGCTACAACAACACCATGCAATTATAGTTTATTACAATATTGACTATCACAAATTGGTCAATCATGAGAAAGGTCTCCTATCCTTCACTAAATTATTGTTTTGAGGGTCATTCAATCCTATGGTATTCTAGACTAGGATTGACATAAGAGGGGTAATCCCCTTTAGTATTTTACTTCCTTTTTTCCGAGCTGATCACCTTCTAGAGGTGATGGTTTGCACTTTAAATTCTTCGTTTGCACTTTAAATTCTTCCGCTTCAAAGTTAAAGGATACAAAATTAGTGATAGGAATGTTTGCTAATGCATATTTCAACACAACCCCTTCATTCTCATTGCCTGAATTGTAATTAAAAGAGACTCCATTTTCTTGGTTATCAATTCCATTAGGATTAGAAAAAACTATTGGGCTACTATTCTTGGTTAGAGTCTTGGCAATCATTACATCACTTGTTGTAAGCTCAGTACCAACCACATCATTTGCAACATTCTTCTGTGCAATCATTTCCACTAATGACAATTAAGAAGAATTAGATAGAATATTATTAGTAGCAGCTTCCACTTGAGCATCCTCACCATTTATTGAAAGAGAAATAGTTGAATCAGTAGCCAAGAATTCATTTTGCCATTTGGTTGTAAATCTTTTACTAGTGGGACTTTTTTTTTAGTTGCTCGGCTTCCATAGATATTTGACTTGCATTTCAACTTTTTCCATCTCACCAGCTTCTGTCTCATGAAAGAAAGGCTATCTAGAAGAGGAGTGTTTTTTTGTGTTTCAATACAGATCTTAGCATAACATATTCTTTGCATAGTGGAAGTTTGAGAATCCGTGTATATTGATTTTCCTAATAAGCTAGCTAAGAAACCAAGCCCCTTAAAACTCCATTGGAAGATTATGAAAATTAACCTACATTAGCAGCACATCAATCCTCCCATGATCTAGTTCCATTGTAGGCTTCTATTGCTACACAAATAATGACTGATCACTTATATGCCAAGGTCCCTACTCATCGAGTTATGTTAGATTTATATCAGCATGAAAATTGAGTAATAAGATCAATCCTCTCTAAGCATCACCTTTTTTTATGCCTTTTTTCCATCGAGCCTTAGCCCAAGCAAGCACAATATGAAAGGCAGGTCTTTTGGATTAGAAAAAACTAACTAAGGCCATCGGCCGAGCTTTAGTGCTAGCTTGGAGAAGTTCAATCAGAGGGGATATCACCTGTAAATGTTCTTTACAATTTTTTGAAAGTGTTTGAGAGTACCTTTGTGATGCTGAATTTGTATGTTAGTTTTCTAAGCTCCCATAGGTCAAGGAAATGTCTATTCAGGTTCAATTGTTTCCATTATTCCTTTATATTTTTTTATCACTTTTGTTTGCCAAAAAATTTTTTTGAGAGAACTAGAAATTCCTCCTTTAAGAGGGAAGGATCACCCTTATCCATGCCTACTTAGAAGGCCCGAGATGCTTTGATCAAAACTTCATGCCCAAAGTCATTAGGAGTAGGGTCCTTTTAGATATAACACTTGGTAAGGACTGATTAACTGATAATTCAATTGTATGTTTTGATTGTAAAAAAAACATTTACTTCAAATGAAAAAAACAAATTCTAGAAGTTGGTCAAGTGCAGTTGCTGCGCCTTCTTTAGAAAAGAAACACTCGTATTGATACATGAAATGAAAATGGATTTGTTTTTTTTGTGTGTAGAACTTATAGACGAAAGAAAGGAAGGTTTTTAGGTCTTTCTTTTTGTTTCTCTCAATCACTAGACCAGATTCTCAACTATTAGCTCAAGGTTTATTATTAATGATTTTGATGATAACTACATAATATTTCAAAATTCAAATTGGATTTATTTCCTTTTAATGTAAACGTGCTAATTCTCAAAAGGAAATAAAATCATAAAAAATATGCTTCATTTCTTGCAAAAACCTTCTTTATGAACTTACCTTATTAGAAATGGTTTATCTGAAAGGATCCTACTAATTATGAAGGTCACATATTAGCTTCATGATCACTAGAAGCATTTTAACAAAGGTAAATGTTGAAATTATTCATATTCAAATCGATCTAGTTGACTAAGGATGCAAATGAAGCAATGGCTAATTAAGAAAATGCCTATTTAACTAAGTATCAATGTAATTATGAACAAAAATTGAGCGATATAGAAGCTTGTGAAGCTATATTGTGAAACTCATCGAAAGCGCATATATTCTTGAAAGTGATATCCTTGTAAAAATTCTCTTGTACGTTAGAAAGTGATATTCTATTGAGAGAGATTACCAAAGCTCGTATCGAGCAAATTTCATGTTTTTTGTTTAAGAGCTTGTAGAGGCTAGTCAAATACTACTAGTGTGGAAGATTAAAGAACCCTTAAAAAATTAAATTGTGAGCTTGGAGAGGTTTTTCAAATTACTACTTGGTTTTTATAGTGAAACACTCAACTTTTATACTTAGGAACTGGACGTTAGCTTGGGTTATAAGCTGAACTAATATAAATCGTCTGCATCCTTCTCTCTCTTCTCTTAACTTTTAAATTTTTTCATTATATTATGTGTGTGTTTATTTCGAAAAGATGCTCCTTCACTTTATATCAGGATCTTTCTATTTTCAACTAGCAAGACGTTCCTTTTAGTTTTAACAGGCATGTTTTGTTTTAAATTGTTTTTTACAAGAATTTTTAAGTAGTGGGCTCCTGTCGATTAATAAGCTTTTATTGTTTAATAGGCTCCTGTCATTTAAACATGATCTTATTACTTAGCAGGCTCTTTGTTTTTGTTTACTAGGATCTTTCTATTATATAAATTGAAAGTATTTGCAAAAAATTTTAAGCCACACACTATTCACCCCCTTTTGTGTGTGTTTGCTTTATCATCACCTATTGTTTGGTGACAAAAAAATTTAAGAAAATGAATAACAACTAAAAATAGACTCGATTAATATTTAGTGCCTCTTTTTAATATACATCAATAAGGTAAAAGTTCTACAAAATGGTCAGTTTTTACCAATCAATGTGCAAATGCTCTCGCGTCATTGCACCTCTTAGTAAACAGATGCTGAAAGTTTTTCTTGTTTGTATGGAAAATTTTTATCAAGTTGTTGTTAAATTTAGCATTACTAAAAAAATCTTTATATTTTATGCCATTAAATATTCAAGTTTGCTAATAACCACCAAAATGTTCAATTATGCTCATGGTTATAGTAACTGGAAAGCTCTATTAGATAAGTTGATAAGAAAGTATTAAAGTGTTAGCATTATTATTTTTTTTACTTTTATGGCCATAAACTATGATCGAACTATAAGATCCTAACTACCCCATGTTTATACATACATAGAAACGTGGGAAAAACTTCTAGTTACCTTTGAAGGAACAAATGGGGTAAAGAAACATAGAATAAATCTTTTGGTACGTCAATACGAAACTAGTGATATAAAACATGGAGAGACTATAGATGAAATCTTTGGACGCTTCAATAACAAAATCACTACCTAAAAAAATTTGGGAAAAATTATATCCCAATGATAAGCTCATAACAAAGATTGTAAGGTCACTACCAAAGGAATGGAGACCTAAGGTGATGGCTCTAGAAATTAAAAAGGAATGTAAGGTCACTACCAAAGGAATGGAGACCTAAGGTGATGGCTCTAGAAATTAAAAAGGATCTAGATACTATTTCACTAGAGTGGCTATGTGAAAATTTGATGATCCATGAAATCTAGCTTCGGAGAGATGAAGGATCCTCCTACAAAATGAGGAATGGCACTAAAAACAGCTGATGATTCTAGTTCATCAAGTGGTGATGAAAGTGACTAAGCTATAGATAGATGGAGATGATGAATTCAACTTCATGGTTAGAAAATACACACGCTTCTTCAAAAAGAAGCTAATGAAGAAAAGAAAAGGAAACAAGAAAGTTAGAAACAAGATTTTCCTATCAAAAGGCAACAGCATCAAAGCAATACACAAAACTACCAAATCGTATGTTATCATTGTAAGAAGTTTGGAAACACAAGGCTAGAAATGTCCTCTTTTTCAAAAGGACAAGTCAAAAAATGGAAAACTCAGAAAGCAAGTGATAATTACATCCTGGTTAGATGAGGATTCTGAAACTTTTGAAGACGAAGAGCTAGGAGAAGTCAACAATGTTTGCTTTATATCAAAATCAGGAAAAGATGAGGTATATTATTTTAACTCTGATATTGAAGTTGTTGAATTGAAAATTTCATATCATGAATTGTATGATCAATATAAAAAGATGACAGTGAATTATTTCAAAGAAGTTGAGAGGTCCAAGAGCAATGATGCATCTCTAAAAAATAAGATTAAATCATTAGAATCTACAAATGAGAATTTGGCAACGAGGAATATGTCTCTTGATGTTGACTATAAGCAAAAGGTTTCTAAAAAGGAAGTTTTAGAAGAAAGGGTGGCTAAGTTGGAAAATATGCTACTCAAAATGATTATAAGCAGGTGAGACAATTAGAAGAAAAAGTTGTCATTTTAGAACTTGAAAAAGAGACAAGTGCTTGAAAGATCTTATCTCTAGAAAAAGATCAGGAAAATTTTATTGATGGAAGGAAGAATTTTGATGCATTGCTTGGTAGTGGTAAATGTATTTTTGGTAAGCCGGAAAAGGATACAATGAAAACAACAATATTAGGGTATACAAGAACTTCTTTGTCAAATCCAGCAGTAACTATAGCCAAAACAATAGGAACCTAATACATGATAGAAATGATATCAATTCTCATTCATATATTTTGTGCTTCTACTGTGGTAAACATGTTCATAGTAGTAATTCTTATAATTTTTGTAAAACTAAGAAATTATCTCATATGTATGTTTGGAGACCAAAAGGTTAAACAACTAACCCAAAAGGAGCCAAAAAATTTAGGTACCTAAGATGAGATAATATTCTTAGTAGATATGCTTCAAAATAGAGATAAGAGAAAAATAAATGGATAGTTGATAGTGGCTGCTCAAGACACATAAAAGGTGAAATATCACATTTCAACTACATTGAAAGAAAAGACAGAGGTAATGTTATTTTTTCTAATAAAAACACAGCAAAGATCACCAAAATTGGTAAAGTTTGTAATTCTAATTCTGCTTCCATTGATAATGTTCTTTTGGTTGATGGTTTGAAACATAACATATTAAGTGTATGTCAACTATGTGACAAGGGTTACAAATTCATTTTCTATGTCTCTCATTATGAAATAGTCAATATTCATAATGATAATATTGTATTCATTGGTTTTAAAAATCAAAATATATATTATGATTACCTGGAAAACATGTCCTCAAAGAGTGTCAAGTGTTTTTTCTCTTTAGAAAATTATTCATTTATTTGGCATAGAAGATTTAGACATGTTAGCATGAGCATTCTATCAAAAATTTCCAAGAACGAGTTAGTAAGAGGACTATCGACTCTAAATTTTGAAAGAAATCGGGTTTGTGAGACTTGTTTAATAAGTAAACAAGTTAGAAGTAGCTTTCCCCCTAAAAATATTATGTCTACTAACTAACCACTCAAACTTATGGACATGAATTTGGTCCCACGAGGACTCAAAGTTTTAGTGGAAAACATTATGATTTCATTTTATTAGATCATTATTTCAGATTTATATGGGTTTACTTTTTATTAAATAAGGATGATGCTTTTGAAGTTTTTGAGAAGTTTTACAAAAAAAATCAGATTGAAAAAGGGCATTGCATCACTTAAATTTAGAGTGATCATGGAGGAGAATTTGATAACATAAAGTTTGAAGAATTTTGTGAAAATAACAGTATAACTCATAACTTTTCTTACCCAAGGACTCCACAGCAGAATTGTGTCATTGAGAGAAAGAACATAAAACTTATTGATATGGCCAGGGCAATGCTGCGTGAAAGTGGACTACCCTATGGTCACTAGGCAGAAGTGATATCCATGACTTATTATATACTCAATAGGTGTCTTATAAGACTTATTCACCCTTTATGAATTGTAGAACGAAAGAAAACTAAAAGTTGCTTACTTCTTACCATTTAGGTGCAAATGCTTTGTGGTAAATAATGGAAAAGACAATCTTGGAAAATTCTATGCAAGGTTAGATGAAGCAATTTTTCTAGGCTACAGTGCCGCTAGTAAAGGATTTAGAGTACATAATAAAATAAAAAAGAAAATAGAAGAATAGATATATGTGGTATTTCATAAAGCACTAACTTCAATAACAACAACTGACTCGGATGATGAAGAGCATCAATTGGAACCTAAATGTTCATCTAAGAATCAAACTACCTCTCTAACACCCACATAACTACAAAATCAAGAAGGCCCCTTTGAAACTAGAACAAAGCAGGCTCCTTCATCTCACTAAGAGCCTATATAATGAAAAACACCAAGATAATGGAGAGATCTCACATCAATATATTCTAGAATATCCCTGATAATCATTTAAGAACAACTTTGTTGCTCCCATATCACAAGTAGAACTAAAAATCATTGAAGAGGCCCTTGTTGATGATAATTTAGTTTCAGTTATGAAAGAAGAACTAAATCAATTTGACAAAAACAAGCTCTAGAATCTAGTACCTCGTCTTAAAAATCATTAGGACTCAATGTGTATTTTGAATCAAACTTGACAAAAATGGTAAGGTGGTACGAAACAAAGCTAGACTTATAGCTCAATGGTATAATTACCAGGAAGGTATTAATTTTGATGAAACTTATGCACTTGTTGATAGATTAGATTTGATTAGAATTTTATTTGTCTTTGCATTCTATAGAAACTTCAAGTTGTTCTAAATGGATGTTAAAAGTTCATTCTTAAATGGTTACATTAATAAAGAAGTACTTGTTAAGCAACCCCCAGGTTTTGAAGATGAAAAGCATCTGGATTACGTGATGAAGTTAACGAAAGCTCTGAATGATTTAAAGCAGGCTCCTCGAGTATGGTATGAGAGTTTAAGTAATTTTCTATTTAAGAATAACATTGAAAGAGGAAAGGTCGATAATACCTTATTTATTAAGAGAAAGGAGAATGATTTACTCAGTGAAAATATATGTTGATGACATAATATTTAGTGCTACTAATCCATCCTTATGTGAGGAATTCTTAGAATTAATGTAGGGGGAGTTTGAAATGAGCATAATAGGAGAATTATCATTTTTTCTCAGATTACAAATCAGAAAATTAGGAAAAGGAATCTTCATTAGCCAAAAGAAATACACAAAGGAACTCATCAAGAAATGTCATTTTGAGAATGCCAAACTGATGAATGCTCCCATATACACTAGAGCTAAACTTGATAAAGACGAAGAAGGCAAACCTACAAATGAGACAAAGTATAGGGTAATGATTAGATCACTACTATATCTTACAAGCTTAAGACCATACATTATGCTTAGTGTGTGTCTGTATAAACGCTTTCAATCAAATCCAAAAGAAAGCCACCTTTAAGCAGTTAAAAGAATCTTTTGATATCTCCATGAAACTATGGATTTTGAACTATGGTACCCAAATTGATTCATTTGACATAGTTGGTTATTATGATGCAGATTATGCAAGTGATAAAATCGATCAGGAAAGCACAAATGGTCATTGTCAATTTCTTGGAGGATGTCTACTATTTTGTTCCTACAAGAAGTAAAATTGCGCAGTGCTTCTGACAATTGAAGCAGAATACATAGTAGCTACCAGCTGTTATGCTAAAATCATATGGATGAAGCATCAACTAAATGATTTTTTTCTAAACTTTTCTTACATTCCTATATTATGTGATAATACTAGTGTTATAAATATTTCTAAAAATCCTATGCATCATTATAGTACTAAGCATAAAGAAATCAAACATCATTTTCTTAGAGATCAACCATTGATCTTTTGCATTTTAATACTGAGAATCAAGTAGCTGACATTTTCACCAAGCCACTATATGAAGATAGATTTTGTGTGTTAAGAAAAGAGTTTGGTATGTGCAAACTTTGATACTATTTTTTCATGAATATTTGTATTTCATTTAGCAGGCTCCTTCTATTTTGATTCCTTAGAAACTATCTCTTAGTTTAGTAGGCTCCTATCAGGTTACTAGGTTTCTTCTATATTAGAAGGCTTATTTTCTTTTCCTAAGGCTTCTTTCAAGTTGTAATTCTAGGTGACACATATCCTAAAAATAAGAAATCATTAATGACGCCTTTTCAACCTTTTCAAAAATAGGTGTGTAGTCTAACAACCCTACGTACACATCTACCAAAAGATACACAATTGATTATGCTTCCTCTTCTGGATTATGCATCTACTCGTTCTCTCACGAGATCAATGCTCACTAATCACTTAGTATACCCTAAGCAAACTTCTCTTTTCTTCTCATCTTTGTTATTATCATATGTGTCACTTATTCTCTCTCCACCCTAACTCTTTGCATTCTTATTGCCTTTTGTTTTCTTCCTCAAACTTCACAAAGCTCATCTACAACGACAAAGGGACAAAAGAAAACCCCTTCTTCTTCTGGTAACCTTGATGAAACTCGTATTACTAAATCTTTCTTCTTAAAACCTCAAGAGAAGAAAGTGCCTGAAGTGAAAAAGATTACAAATGAAAATGATTCAAATGAAGAAACTACCCGATTGATGAGACAACCACAGACCAAAGGAAGTTTTCTAAAATTAGCCAAAAAAAATTTGATTAAAAAGAAACCACGAATGTTGAAAAGAAAGAGGAAGAAGAATCTAGGAAAAAAAAGGAAGAGATAAAGAAAAGCAAAGCCCCTCTAACTAAAGATACTATTAAGGACCCTATTGTAGAAAAAAGATGTCTCAAGAAGAGATATTTCCTAAAGAAAAAAGGGCAAAGAAAATAAAGATAGTTGCATATATGTAAGGAAAGACATCAATAACACAAAAAATGTTTGAATCAATAGAAGCTGAAGTCCATTATAAAACACAACACGAGAAAAGAAAGATGCTTATTGGGCAGATCTTGGCCCCTATGATGTTTGATGACATAGATATACCCATCTCTCCTTACTTTGTTACCATTGGTTGGGAAAATTTTCTAAAATTATATGAGATAGTACGCAATGAGCTAGTCAGGATATTCTACACACACATGAAAAAGGAAGAAATTAATAGAAAACTAGTCATTGACTCATGGGTGCATGAATGTGAGATTTAAAATTTTGAAGAAATTTTAAAAGATATATTGGAAGTAGCTCCTATAGGGAAAACTAATTTTCCCTATCATAGGTGGATGTTTATGATCTAGCGTTAGTCAAAGTTATTAAATCCATCTGCCTTTATGTTGAAAACACCCAAGACGAGAGACCCTAGAGCAGACAATTAAACTTAATACCACAGTGCTTTGCATCGCTCTCAGCTACCTCAATTTTTCCTAGGATTAGCTTAATTGAAAATGTAGCTTGTTAGAAAGTTATATGGTGTATAATTTTCCAAAAGGGAATATAATGAATCTTTTAGCTATGATCTTGAGGGTGGTGGATAAGGGGAATCGTAATAATACGACCGGTTGCCTACCTTATAGGATGTTAATCACCAAGATTTTCAACTATTATGAAGTTTCGCTTACAAATCTGAATTGGTATACATCGACCAAGTTTCACCCTTCCATTCCTTATAACTTTGGATACAAATTGCAAATCAATGTCTAGGTAGACAAAAGATCTAAAAGAGTAGTAGAAAACTTAGATCTTGCTCTAGACCAACAAAATCCTATTCCTCCTCAAAATGAAAATAGTGTAAAACTCCATCAACAACTTCAGAACATTCAAGCCAATCAAGAATAGATGTGAGAACAAATAGAAAGAGATGTTGAGAAAAATCTTTGAATCCCTTCATTAACTCTGTTACTATTCTTTTCTGCCAGGCATAGTTAAACTTTTGATAGTTCCTTCCTCACTTTACTCTACTATTTTTTGACAATAACAAAGAGGGAGAGTTTATATTGATATTTTTTTCACATATTTTTACATATATGATGATACATGTCTCAATGCATATTTCTCAATGCTACCTATATATATGATTGATTATGTTGTTGAATTTGTGAAAATATGTGAAATATAAACGATAGGTTCCTTTCTTAAGAGACAAGTTCCTTTTGATTATCTCTGAACATATGAAAGTCACAGGTATATTTCGAAGTCATCTATTATCTCTTTAAATTTTGAAAAATATTACTATTATTGCTGGTCATCATAAAAAAGAGGGAGATTGTTAGCTCAAGGTTTATTATTAATGATTTTAATGATAACTACATAATATTTCAAAATTTAAAGTGGATTTATTTCCTTTTATTATTAACAAGTTAATTCTCAAAAGGAAATAAACTAATAAGAAATACACTTCTTTTCTTATAGGAACCTTCCTTATGAACTTATCATATTAAAAATGATTTATCCGAAAGGATCTTACTAATTTATAAAGGTCGCATATTAGCTCTGTGATCACTTGAAGAATTTTAGTAAAGATAAACGCCGAAATTATTCAAATTCAAATCGATCCAATTGATTAAGGATGCAAGTGAGCCAATGGCTAATTGAGGAAATGCCTATTTAAGGAAGAGCCAATGTAACTATGAAAAAGAACTGAACGAGAAACTTGCAAAGCTGTATTGTCAAAACTTAGCAAAAGCATATACATTCTTGAAAGTGATATCCATGTAAAAATTCTCTTATGCATTATAAAGTGAAATTTTGTGAAGAGAAATTACTGAAACTCATTTTGAGCAAATTTTACTTTTTTGTTTGAGAGCTTGTAGAGGCTAGTCAAATACTACCATCATGGAAGGTTGAAGAATTTTGAAAAATATTAATTTGTGAGATTAAAGAAGCTCATCAAATTACTACTTCGTTTTTATAGTGAAACATTTAAGTTGGATACTTGGGGACAAGACAAAGGCTTAGGTTATAAGCCAAACCAGTATAAATCGACTGCATCATTCTCTCATTTCTTTTAATTTTAAATTTTGACATTATGTTATGCGTGAATTTATTTCGGAAAGAGGCTCCTTCACTTTATATCAGGCTCCTTCTGTTTTTAACTTGCAAGAGATTCCTTCTAGTTTTAATAAGTGCCTTCTATTTTAAATTATTTTTGGCAAGACATTTGCTTAACGGGCTTCTGTCGATTAACAAGCTTTTATCGTTTAACAGGCTCCTTTAGTTTAAATAAGATCCTATCGCTCAACTAGCTCTTTTTTGGTTTACTAGGATCTTTCTAATATATAAACTAAAAGTACTTACAAAAATTTATAAGACACACACAATTCACCCCCTCTTGTGCTTGTTTGTTTTATCATCACCTACTGTTTGGTGATAAAAAATTTAAGACAATGAATAATAACTAAAAAAAAGACTCAATTAATATTTAATGCCCCTTTTTCTTGTATGTCAATAAAGGTAAAAATTCTACAAAACTGATCAGTTTTTACTAATCAATGTGACATGCTCGTGCACCATTGCACCTCATAGTAAACAAATGGTAACAACTTTTCTTATTCATATGGAAAATTTTGGTAAATTTTTTTTCAAGCTGCTATTAAATTTAGCATTACTCAAATAATTTTTACATTTTATGCAATTAAATATTCAAGTTCGCTAGTAATCACCTAAATGTTCTATCATGTTCGTGGTTATGGTAACAAGAAACCTTTATTAGATAAATTGATAAGAAGAAAACATTAAAGTATTAGTATTAATTTTTTTTATTTTTATGGCCACAAAATATCTATAAGATCCTAACTATCCCAAGTTTATACATATATAGATTATGATATACCATAATCCGATGCATTCATTCTTAGGAGTTAGGAAGTGCGTGCCTTAAGGTTACTAATAATCCATCAAAATGTGAAAGATAGACCTACATACTAATTTGTTTTTGACTTGGTCATTTCTTAATATAAGTAATTTATGTCCCTGTTATAAAGTTCTATTTGTGATATCCTTGCCAGATTTAGACATACGAAAAAATTATTTATAATTCATGATGGCTATGCAAACTATGTAAGGATCATAATTCGAATTTCCATTCCTTCAAATCTTACTTATAAAATTACAACTTTAACATTAAATTGACCATATTGAAGTAGGTGATGCTACTTTGCAAAAATAATATAATTCTTTGCCATCGAAGGAGGGTGTCAACCATATGTTGAGAGAGCTTTTGCAACCATATATAACCAATAAAATAGGAACAAGATCTTTTGCTTCTCTATGGTTTGATAAATAGTGTAATCTTGGAGCTCTCATCCATAATCAAAAGGCAAAGACTTCACTATCACTATAACAAAACTGACTTTTAGTCACTTTTTTTTTTGCAACGTTATTGTCATAAAAAACTCACTTTATCTTTTGGTGATTTTTCTCATAATCATCACTAAATGCAAGTCTTTGGTGACAATTTATTGGATTCGTTACAAAGGGCTCGACATTTTGTGACTATTTAACATTTTTGTCTCCAAAGGATGAATCTTCGCCAAAAGTTGAAATAATTACAATTTTGACCTAATGCATTCAAACTCTATAAATTTATTTAAATCTATGGATTTATACACAAATGATTCTTTAATGATATCTATGGTACATAGTACCACTCTATTCATACAAAATTTTCATGAAAATAAAATGAAACATATAAAAATTGTAAAATATTTTCAAAGTTTTAAACATATTGTTAAAGAGCACACAGTAGGTAATTTAAGTTTTGAAAAGTAATTTTTTGGATTTAAAAGATAAACATACTTAAAATTTTAATTTTAATAAGATCAAAATATGGGAATTTTAAGTTGAATACTATTCTTAATCATTAATATTTATTAAAAATAAAATAATAGGAAATATAAATATTGAAATATGCTAAGCAATATAATGTATTGATATATGGTAAGTAATGAAAGATTTTAATTAGAAGTTTAACAATTCTTACAGACAAAACAATAAATAAAATTTCACACTTGTTCCATCAAAAAGGAAAAGAAAATTTTATTTTTCTAGATTTTAAATGACTTGAGACTTAGTAGAAAAGGTCAAGGAGTTTCTTATATTTGGATTCCTAAGAAGGGCCCTTGCACGTTCAAAAGCATCAATTGAAATACTCAAAGTTCTTCCCTCAAGTGTTGGTTTATTGACATCTTCTTCCAATAAACGATATAATAAACGAATCCTCAGACGCATTATAGATCACTAAATTAAATGAACCGCCTATATGATGCATTTCACCTAAGAAATAAATAGTATAGATCTTAAATATCTAATTAATTCAAACAATACTAGGAACCTAAATTTGAACACAAGCATACTTGATCGGACATAAATAGTTTTGGAATTGATGGCTTTTCCAAAAACAACTAATTTCCCTAATCCTATATCGATCATCGAGACATTTTTATCACCTCTATTTTAATCTATGTTCTCTTGAAGATTTAAGGAAGTTTTACACAACATATAATATATCCAATCCAACGTTCATCTGTTAGCTTCGTAATAGAAAATGAGATTCAAATAATGAAGAAAGAGAGGTAATTTGGATGATACTAAAAGCCTTGAAGAAGAAGATCAACCATAGAAGGAAAGGGGTGATTACTGTTTGATGAGGAGATTTTTTGTGCATCAATTTGTTATTCATTAATGAGAATTTTGCTATATTCTTCCCAACAGAGCTTATTTCTGCCATTAAAAACTAGTCTCCATGTCAATATTCTACTAGTTCATTATATGGTTTCATCAAAAATATGTTGAACAAGTTGAAATGTGTGTATACTAAAAGATTTATTCTTTTAAGAATAAGAGAAAAAAACATGTTGAATGATTAAATTAGTTCGCATTATGCACTTTTAGTTACTATAATGATCAAATGATAAGGCATCATGCAAAGTTGAAGTGATTTGAAATAAATTTTAAGATTTTGAGCTATAAAAGATTGAAACATGCAAATAAATATGTATTTCCTTTGAAGAGGATTGTCTTATATTAGAATATTTCTCTAGAACTTGCTTGGAACATTTTAAGACCTAATCAATATATGCATTTATAAGAATAAAAAAGGCTATAAGAAAAAAAAGACTATCACTTTTTTACAACCTTTTACTTAAAAACCCACCACAATTATGTATCCATAGTTAGCTTCTTTGAGCCATAACCTTTTTCTTTTATTTTATAACTACATTATAAACCAAATTCTCTATTTAAACATAACCTATTGTGTTATGGTTGAAAATATTTTATTTATTAATACATCTATTAATAAAAAAGTTTCAAAAGAAAGAAAAACTTACAAAGATAGCAATAAGAAAACTCAATGTGAGCCCATTTTTCTTCATATGAGCAATTAACCATTCCTAAGTGAGTTGAATATCATGGTTCCAACTTATGCATTTGTTACCTATATATGTTTAGATGCCATACTAATATTTCTGGTTTTCATCATTTTATTTTCAATTCTTGCAAAAGTAGCCTTGATTCTCTAGCAGACCTTTCATCAAATAGTTGTTAGGCTTTCCTCAAGTAAGCATGGAAGGTGGAAAAAAAGATCAACCCATGCGCATCCAATACAGAAACACAATTCACTTCCTAACATAAAACAAAAACCATACACCATAATCAAAACACAAAGCCCATATAAACTCCAAAATGTAGGAAAAAATATAACATAATAAGGAAAAATAGAAAAAGAGAACAACACTAACATAAGAAATGGCGCTTCTTTGATGGTAATGATCAAAACATAAGAGATAACCACAATAGAGGGGACGATGCCTCTTTGATGGTGAACTAAGAGGAAATATGAAGGGTGCTTCGTTTTGATGTTAATAACCTTGTAGAAAATGACATAGTTTATTTTTAAACAAAATGACATTTTTTCTATATTTTAATAGAAAAATACGATTTGCCAATAATTTAAAAAATTGTAGCCAAATGGTGGCCCATTACCATTTGGCTTGACCTTTGGTGACAAAACTATATATAATATATAAATTTTATATAACAGTATCGAATTTACATATAACAAATATAGAATTATGAATAAAGTGAATCATATATTAAAAAAGTAAGATATGAGAAAATTTATCTATTATCTATAAATTCATAAATCATTCTACTATTTACAATTATTATCAATACATTCATATAACATTATATTAATTACCACATATATTTATATTTATTGCAATACAATCAGAAAATAATTGCAATATACTAAAATTGGAAATCAATATTAAATATTAATATCACATTCTTAAAAATCAAATTTAATATATCAATAATGACTGTAAGTCTAAAAAAAATTAGTTAACAACAATGTCATTTCAAAAATTTTGTAAAACTAAAAACAAAAAATTAATTTTTATTACATAAATTAATAATTTTATTTAATTTATTTAAAATATATGATTTGATAATTTTATATGATTCACAAAACTCTATTTATTATATATAAATTTCTATACTATTTTATAGAAATGACATATTACAAAAAAAATTGGTAAATATAAAAGTCAATAAACTTGAAAAGAATTGGTGACGATATAGACAATCATTATTAAAAAGTTGCTTTACCGATGTTTCTAAGAACTCATTGCCAAAGGAAAAAAATATGGTGACAATTCCAAAACTTTGTTGCTAAATATTTACCTTTACTGACAATTTTTGGAGATTGTCCTTAAAAGACGGTCTACATTGGTGACGATTATCAAAAATCGTCGCCAATGGTTTAACATTTGGCACATTTTCAGAAATAGTCAAAAAATATTGCAACATTTAAAAAAATAACATGAAAATAACATCACTTTCCAATATCAAATGATGTCGTTTTTTTCATTTTGAACAAAAAATGCAACTTACCCCTTCCCTTTCGTTTTTGACTTCTTTGTTTATTCCTCTGATTTTCTTCCATCATCGTCATTGTCGTCCTCATTTCTTCTTCCATTTTCAGCTTCCTGAGTCTTTGATTAATCATCCGTCGAGGTTAGTAGTTAATGTTTTAAGCTTGGGTTTTTTTCCTGCTTTCATTGTTGTTGTTAAATGCTTTTCTGTATGTTGAATTTTTTTTATGTGGTTTGGGTTATCTGCTTATATTTCGATTATTGATGATTCATTGTGCATTTGAATGTGTTCATGTTGGTTAAGAATGGAAAAAGGTAGCAGTTTTGTTATTAGTGAGGGATTAATTTCTTAAGGTTATAAAGTGTTTGATGAAAGTTCTATTACGGATGATTTTGTTAATGTCAAGGTTGATGGGTAAATAAGATTGCATAATAACGACCATATGGCAGTAATTTATAGAATTGATATTTTGGAAGTTCCAATTAACTTCAACTTAATTTCATGAACAATTTTCCTAGGAAATGTTGATAATGTGTTTAGGATTTTTGACAATCAAATTTATTTGCTTAGGAGTAAAGCATTTTTATTAAGTCCAAAGCTAATGTTTAATGGAGGATATAGCTTTAATTACATAAATTGTTTTATTATTTTTGGCGCACCTTTCATGATCGTCAAAGGATGTAAACTTCCACACTTTTTGTGATTCCTTTTAGTTTGTACCTTTCCAAGTTTCTATCTTTTTAATTGCTTGCCTTTTGGATTAGTTTATTATATAGTGCCCTAACGGTGGCCTAACACTAGCTCCCAATTTATATTTACAATTTTATTGCAAATTCATCATCCTAAGTAGTTTTCTCCTCATCCAATTCAAATGGGTATATAAATGCTAGCACGAGCTCCTAATACACTAGTCTTATCCATCCATCATAGGTTATAGCTAACTTGCAAAGAGAAAGTTTAGACCACAATTATGAAAATTATTTTCCCATCTTCACATTAAGGTAAGTGTAAGGCTAGTTCATTGTATTACCTAACATTAAGAGTATTTTAATTAAAAAAGTAACCATTAAACATAAAATGACCTTTTGTCCTTACAATTTAAGTAAAACAAGTATTCTATCTCGATGACACTATATTGGGCAACAATTGGACAGTTGTTCAAAAGTTTCAACACTAAAATCTCTTCGATTTTGTGAAAGGGAAATGACCTAATGAGTGACGATGGTGATGGAGTATATCAAGAGGTTGAATTGAAGCTAAATAATGGAGCCTTACAAATAGAAGATGTAGATATATTATCATTTTATAGGAGAGATGTTGATCCTCATGCATTAGAAAAAAATGAACTACAAGCTAATCTTGTCTTAAAAAGTGATGAAGACTATATTAAGGATGAATTATGTGATAATGATGATACTTTTGGCCAAATATAATAGTGATGAAGAGTCGAATCATAATGTAATTAATGATGATGACTTTTAAGATCTTGATCGTAACAATTGAAGATAATAAAATTGTTATTTATCTTGTTTGAAATATAATGTTGGTAACATTTATGTTAATGCATATTATTGATATTTGGGTTATGTTAATGCGTATTGTTGATATTTAAGTAATGATAATGTGTTGATGTTTGAGCTATGTTAATGCGTATTGTTGATATTTAAGTAATGATAATGTGTTGATGTTTGACTTATGTTTATGTGTATTGTTGATGTTTGGGTTATGTTAATGTGCATTATTAATATTTGAGTTTTTTTAATTAGATTATTATGTTTAAGTTATAGATATCTAATATAATGGCACCTGGTAAAAATAAAGAGAAGAAGGTGGCAAGTATCAAAATTGTTCCTCCCCTATAATAACCAAATCTATTAAATCCTAACCAATAACAATAATCGACTTCATCCACCAATGAAACTAGTCAATAACAACCTCTATCTACCTTAACTAGTACAGAGAGATTTGCAGGCTCGCTACAAATAGACTTATTCTCAAATCTATATTTACATGTTTAATGTGTATTTTATTACTATTTATTTGTTGTTACGATGTAATATCAACATAAAAAAAGAGGTATAGGTATAACTAAAGTATGTGAATTGAATGAATGATGCAATGAACAACAAGTTTTTGATAAATTTGAAATCTTACAAGGTCATCATTTAGACAAGATTCAATCAGCAAAATTGTCTAGTAAGTTGGAGGTAATTGCCAGAACTAAATTGCCTTGCCTAAAGCATGCTAAACAGTCGAAAGAAGACAACTTACCAAAGAATGCTTTGGTAAAGTTTTGGTAAATTTTCAATTTATTTGATTATATGTAATATTGTTTTACTTAGTTGAAGATTAATTTCATTTTTACTTGTTGTTAGTAAATAAAGCTGAATATATTTGATATCGATAACCTTGATGTTTCAAAAGTTAAAGATTAATTTCATTTTTACTTGTTGTTAGTAAATAAAGCTGGATATCGTTGATATCGATAACCTTGATGTTTCAAACTGTGTGACTTCACTGTTGAAACAAAGGACTAAGGATCAACTTTATTGATTGCATCAATATTACAAATCTTTTCTTTTGGATAAGGAGGCAAGGAGACAAGTTCCCTGATGGATGTTTTCAGAAAATTGTAGCAATTTTTTCAATTATTGGGCCTCTCCTAATGTTTAGAATGGTTTTCTTTCTCTTCACATTTGTTTCCATTAATCTTATTACACAATTTAAAGACTATTTCTTTTCTTTATTTAGAAAAATTTTGACAAAGCTAAGGTGAACAAAGGAAAAATGAAAACACCTTACAACTAAGGCTCCAAATCATTTGTTGTCCTACGAAATGAATATTTAAGTTATTTGTTTACAAGTTATAATTATATCAGTAAACATAATATTACTTATTATGATTTGTATTTTTTATAAAATAGAGTTAGAAGGAACTACATGAAGAAGAGTGTGATAGGATCACACTCTACAAATTGACACACTGTAAGGAAGTTGAAGGGTAAATGTCTGATGAATTGCACAATAATTCTATAAGTTTTAATTTTTTTAAATTTTAAGTTTATTTATTTTTGGCGTATTGACTAATAATATTTAAATTGAATATTTTTCTTAATTTTAGAATAAAATGCAGGAGTTACTGCAAACATCAATGTCTGACAGAAATTAGTCAAATGTAGATGACATTTACAAGAAGGTGCTTAGTACATGATCCAGATACATCAAAGGGCTTGGGTTCAACCCTAAACCAACTGCTTCATCCATAGCAAGACTAGCATATGTTTAACATCTCAAAGAGGAAAACAAGTCCCTTAAAAAAAAGTTGGTCAAGCATGAAAAGTACCTAAAAAACTACTTGGCTCGAATTATGCAAACAATGAAGGTAAAAACGGGTATAATTGATTAAACTAATCATTATATTTTTTATTTTTTATACAAGTATTTTTGAAGTTTTAATCAAATTTAATAATATTTTTACCTACAATGCTTTTAATTTTCAATTATTTTTGTATTATATTTTTGCATAATAAATTAATAGCAAAAAACTTAAATATTATATACAACAATATGGATTAAAAATGTTACAAATAATTATAAATAAGATGGTATAACATTTAGTTAAAATGTATATTAAAGATTTGACTACATCTTACAAAATATAGCTAAATTTTTTGGCTATGTTAAAAGTTTTTAGCTACATTTTTAAAAATGTAGTTAAAAATATTTTTCTAAATTTCTAAAGACATAAATAAAATTAATTAGCAAAATTTCTGGAAATGTAGCCAAAAAACTTTTAGCTATGTTTACAAAAATATAGTTACTAATCTTTAACTATGAAAACTATATGTAACAAAAAAATATTGGCGACTATTTGTTTAAACGTTGCCTATAGTTTTTCTCTACGAAAATAAAGCGTAGGAAAAAAGCATTAGTGACAATTACATAAAAACATTGCCTATAGTTTTCTTCCATGGAGATTTAATGACATTTTTAGTGATGAATGTAAATCATCGATAATGACTATTGTGCAATTTTGGGACATTTAACGATAATTTTTTTCGTCATTAAAAGTCCCTTATGTTATAGTGTATCCAGTTTCTCTAGGAAAGCCAAAGTGAATGACTTAACAGATAATAGAATCTGGTCTCTAATTCTAAAGATGATGGGAAACTTGTTAGTCACTCAAAACTCAGATTCTAATAATGAAGACATTTATCTCTAACATAAATTGCTTATGGATGAATTAACAAATAGGAAAAGTAATGAATTGATTTATAGGATTGGTACAAGGGTGGATTGGAGCATAATGGTTTAGAGTAAAAACCTAAAACCTAGTGCAACTTCTTACTATAGTTAGCAATGTTGAGTAGGCTTAGCACAAAAGGATAGATTAAAGTTCCTATCCATCCCTAAAGTATGTGTTTTATGCGATTCAAAGGATGAAGATAATGATCATTTATTTTTCAATTGTAGTACCTCTAATCATATGTTACAGAGGATCATAGGAGTATGTTAGTATAACTTCAACCAAGACAGACTGTTGGAACCCGATCCGGAGACCGGACTCCAACTGCTTATAACTTAACACTCTTACTCTTGCTGTAATTCCACAGCTATTGGACCTGCCTCCAGAGCCCAATTTCTGGAGTCCTGAAGCCCTGTGCTCATTACCTTGCAGGGTCATTAGTTGTCACTCAACATTCGTGGCGAGCGCACACCAATTAATCACCAAAATCATGAGTTGACTTATTCATACAAATTGTAGCTTCAAGTCTCTAGTTCGTTTTGAAACAAGAATCGCCTCAAACAGAGTTATATAACTCAAGATATGCTTAAAATACCCAAAAGAGCTCATACTTTAAACATGATCTCCAAACCTACCTCTCACTTATTTTAATGAAAACTTCTTTAATTTAACTCCAAATGATACCAATTTTTTTAGGGAGAAAGATATATATCTTATAAATCTAATGGTTCAAGTCTCACCTCAATTGGAGGTCGGATGAGGGAGTTATGCCCAAAGTAATAGACTATGTTCACTTCCAAAATCAAATTCAAACTCTTTTGGCGCGATTATCATAACTTTTAATATAGATGTCGGATTGTGTTCATTCTTTGACCATTAGAAATAAGACATCTAGATCTACAACTATTATGAAGACCACAAAATGAGATGCGGCCTCTAACTATGTCCAAATTCACACTTTTTCCCGTAGCTATCTGTTAAACGGACAGCCATGTCCGTTTAACGGACACATTCCGGTGAAAGTGTACCAAATGCTTCGAGAATGTCCGTTAAACGGACATGCAAGTCCGTCTAACGGACATGGTCAGGCTAAGGGGTGTTTTTCACCCGAGGCTGTCCGTTTAACGGACATCCATGTCCGTTTAACGGACATGCCAAACTTCAAAACTCCAATTCCTCTTCCAATGCATCTCACCTTAAACCCAACTTCATAACCACTTGTACACTTCACAAATTTATTCATTCCCAAGCCTAAACACTTCATAACCCTTCAAACTCCAAGTTCAACTCACCAACTTCACAATTTCTAGCTTAATTGGTTCATCAAACCATGAATTTATTTCTTAATCATCAAGGCTATCATAAACTCACAAGCGATATGAACATCAAAATGAACCTTAGCTATTATCTGCCAACTCTCATAACTTCTTACTCCAAATCCTAAAAATTACAAATTATACCTCAATGGAAAGATAACAAGATGCTCTACAAGTTTCATTAAGGATGCAAAACTCAATTCCGTCATTAAAGGAGGTAAAAACTCACTCAAATGAATAGCTCCTATAATGACCAATGGAACAGTAAAAATATCAGCATGAACAGTAACTGAATGTGTTTCCAACACCATAACTTCTTCATCCTAAGTCCGAAAGTGACAAATTCTATATCATTGGAAAGATCTAAACCTCTACTACAATCTTCATGAAGACTCCTTGTTCCAATTCAAGCCCTATGAGGACCTAAAACTAAAGTGAAGTTTCTGTCAAATTCTATGAAAATTTGACAGCACTTCCCTAGAAACTTCAACTAACCAATCTTCAATTCATACACCTTCACCTGCATAAAACTCAATATCCAATTACATACCACATCATTCAATCCCAAATGTCTCCAAACACAATTCAAGGGCAACAACCACACTCCTAGAAATCTATACCATTCCAAATTATAAAACAATACAATCTCAATCCTTCTTCTTTTGCTAATTTAAATCATACAATGATGCATTTGAATATGACATATGCAAATTACATAGATTACATTCAAACCCAACATTCTTGTATTTAAATGAACAATCCGAGTTATTACAACGCTTTAGAGGCATTTCGCCCGATTACAATCGAAAAGATCAAATGACAAAAATACAAGGTGGATCAATTCTCCAAAATACAACCTAACTCTTAGTTTCCAAAAAGTGAATTCTAAAATTAGCAACATTGAAGTAATGCTTCAATCCAATACTTTAACTTGGGTTCCCGCTCGTCACCTGTGGAGGGGGAAAAGGGGGTGTGAGCTCGACGGCTCAGTGGGTAACAGCTTAATAATTAAGAAAATAAGCAAAAACGTTCTTTATTTCTTATTCTCAAAGCAACTTTTAGATTGATAAAAATCTTTCAAACTTATCAAGACCAATTTTCATTGATCAAAAGCACTATCACTTCATCAAAACTCCTTGTTTTTAAAACCAATATCACATTGATCGAAACTTTATAAATTTATCAAAACCTTTATGAAAAACTCATTTCATCCCAGCAATCACATCAAGATCACATAAGCATAGAGAAAGCAATAAGTCAATTTATCAAAAGCATTTATTAAACAACATAACATATAATAACAACATAACAAGCATATCACATGATCACATATAAGATGGTTTGGGTGGATCCAAACAGGACGTACTACACATTTCCGCAGAGCGGTCATGTGTAGCCGTG
>JANITW010000003.1:33856163-33875225 GCA_027564335.1 Erythroxylum williamsii
CTTTACCCATACCAAACTTAAGCTATTTACACTAAAAACCATCCATAATACCAAAGGATTTCACATTTCTCTTACCTGAAAGAGAGACCCACGAATTTCTCCTTTGGCTTCTAATGAAAGCTTCAACCTTCCCTTTCCTTTGATAGAACTCTTAGAAACTCTTCTCTAAAGCAAGAAGTCACAAAACCCCAACCTTTCTTCTTCTCTCTTCTTCTTCTTCCCCTTCTCTTTCTCTTAGCCGAACTCTCCCCTTCTTGCTTTGTAAGTTTCGTAGGTCTTCCCAAATGACCTAACACAAGTTGATTTTTAACTTAAAAGCTTAAGTTCTCCTCCCAAAACTACGTAGTTTTGCTAACTCCCATTTCACTTGCAATTTGCTTTGTCCCTTCTCCTCATTAAACGACCACATGCTTGCTTCTACTTTCCTCTTGTTTTAATTTGACTCCACAAAGACTCATTTACCCCTTCTTCTTAGCCTTAAACTTTAAAACCATGAGTGATTTTCCTAGAATGCCCTTCCACCATCTTATTCATTTAATTTCTAACAACATACTTCACTCTAATTTAAACATAATCCATCATTTAATTTCCATTTCTTAAGAGCTAAAACCCCATAATAATTTAGACAATACCTCAAAATAATTTAGACATGCATAAATAATAAAAAAATTAAAAAAAAATTAGGGGCCAACACAGACTGGTTAACATTATCCAAAGGATACAACATAAGCCAACCTTCAAGGAAGAGAAGGAAGTATACATGGTGGCAATAACAACATGTTTTCAAGAGATATAAAAGGAAAGAATTTACAAAAGATTTGTAGGTAAGGCCAAAATTTTATTCACTCTTATAAAGTTAACAAAAGCAACCATAAGGGAGTAGTTTATATCAGCTTGTAAGACAATGTAGTAGAAGACTAGTAAATTCATGGATAATCTAGGATGTTCAAGCCTGTTGTGAATTAATTCATTCTCCTAGTATTTTTGAACTGAAATGTGGTACCAATAAAGTTCTACGTTGTATTTGAAGAGGCAACCTAAAGAATGACTTATTGTAATTAAATTCTTTTTCAATATATTTAAATTTACTTTCCAAAAACAAAGATGGTGATAGGTCTACAACTAAGTCAATGAGCAAAAGTATGTAAAAAAAAATATAGATTTACCTTTAATTTGTTTTACTAAAAAAGAAATAAATAAACATTAAGATATTTTATTAACGGGAAAATTTACATCAAAGTTATAGATTTACTTTTGTAATGATTATAGACCTAAAGTACAAATCATTCTTTAATATTTTAAAAAAAATCTAAGTTAATCTTTATTATTCTTTATGATAGCACTTTGTATATTAATATTTATAAAATAGTACTATTTTGTATCCTAAAATTTAACTTAATTAAATATAACTAAACTATTAATTCATTTGATGTTGTGTGAATGTTTGTAAAGTAAACCAAAAAGATGCATTAGTGATTTTTTTATTAGTTAAAAGTAAGTAAAGATAATTTTATAATATTTTTAATTATTAAAATGTTGAAAAACTTATTTTAATAATTTTTAATAGAGTACAAATCAATTATTCTCAAAATCATAAATGCCTTATGTACTAGTATTTTTTGGAAGTAAAAGGTATGGAACCACTGTGTACCATATAATTGATCTGTATTATTCTTTATGATAACAGTTTGTATATTAATATTTATAAAATAGTACTGTTTTGTATCCTAAAATTTAACTTAGTTATATATAACTAGACTATTAATTCATTTGAAGTAGTATGAATGTTTGTAAAGTAAACCAAAAAGATGCATTAACAATTTTTTATAAGTTAAAAGTAAGTAAAGATAAATTTTAATTTTATAATAGTTTTAGTTATTAAAATATTCAAAACATTATTTTAATAATTTTAATAGAGTACAAATCAATTATTCTCAAAATTGTAAATCCCTTATATACTAGTATTTTTGGAAGTAAACGATATAAAACCACTACGTACCATAGAAAGTTGTAATACTAGTCAGCATAGGTTAAGATTATCAATACCGATTATTCACCGGTGGACTTAATAAATTGTGAAAAATTTTAGACTAAACTGTAGATCAAAAAAATTTATAACCCAAAATGTTGCCTCCTCTCCTTAATCATCAAAGTCTTTAAGTCCAACATCTGATTCTGTCTTGCTCTCCTCCTCTCCAAGACTACAACAATTGTTGATTGGATAACTTTTAGGCATTAACCTATTAGTTTCATATTGTTTAAATTTGTTATATGAATTTTGAATTGTGTTAAACTCAAATAACATCAATTGCTTAGGTTGTGCACTTGTGGCTATGATTTATGAGCGTTTAATGTTTAAATATATATTTTAGAGTATAGACAATTACTCAATTACTCTTCTTGTTATTTTACATAACTTATTTTGCCTTTTTTATGTCACTTGTAGTTGGTTAGTAGTAAGAATTCTATGACAATTGACTTTGAATATAAGATGCATGTATTTTCTAGATTTCAAGTTATGTTTATGCTTTTAGAATCTAAAATGTGATTATATGTTTATTTTAAGTTGAATAATACATATTTTGTGATAGTATTTGACAACTTTATTTTGATAAGAAATTATTAATTTAATTTTGACATATGTCTTCATTTATTTTACAGATAAATGGAGGGAAATTCAAGTGCTCTTAATAATTTAGTTGCTTCTGAAAGATTCAATGATCTAGCTTGGACTTATGCTAGATTGGTTCCTAGGAAAAAGAACCATACTATTTGTTCATATTGTAATAAGCATTTGAAAAGTGGGAGAATAACTGGTTTAAAGAAGCATTTAGCTCAGATCAAAGGTAATGTAAATCCTTTTAAAAGTGAGACATGATGTGAAATAGAAAATGAGGACTTTGCTTAAAGAGTATTAGCATGAGAAAGATAGAAGGCAAAGACTAAACTACAAAATTGGTGCTGGAAGTTCCTTTTGCGATGGCCAGGATGATAGTGGGAATGTTGAAGGTGATATTTTAACCCAATAAGAAGAGAATTTTGCACCTAATGTGAGAAAAGAAAGAAGACATGTTTCTAAATTTTTGCACCACAAACAACTCCTAGAGCTCAGTCTTCAATCTCTAACCTTACAATCTAAATAAGCTACTCATAATATAAACACGACAATGGCTAAATGGTGGTATGATTCAAATATATCATTCAATACCTACTTGTCTTGTTATTATTGGCTTATAAAGAATGCTATTATATCTTATGATTCAAGATATAAGGATCCTTCAATTGAAAACTATAAAGGTATACTTTTGAGAGGATTTATTTATGAAATAAACATTTATTTGGATGAAAAAATGAATTGGGATGTTTATAGGTATTCAATCATAGATAATGGTTAGACAAGTATAAGATAAGGGCATGTTATCAATTTTTTGGATTATTTTGTAAAAAGAACAACATTTTTAAAGTCTATTGATGTATCTATCCTTGTTAGAAATATTAATACTCTATTTTAGATATTTATGAAGTTTTTAATGAATTTGGGTTAGAAAATATTATTCATTTCGTTATTGATAATAATTTTACTTATAAAGAAGCAAAAAGAAGATTGCAAAGTAGGTATACTTCTTTTTAATGGATTCCTTATGTTGCATATTACATTGACCTGATGTTAGAAGATATATGAGTTACTAGATATTTTCCTAGTATTGATGACATTATATAAAAAGAAAAAAGTGACCAATTTCGTCTATAATCATGCATAGATCTTGAATTTAATGAGAAAGGATTTCACCAATGGTAGAAATTTATCTCATCCTACTATTTTAGTCCCAATGTCATTTTTCATATGAGTTTACGAGCTTTTGGAAAGGGTACTTCATCTAGCTAATAGTGATAAGAGGGCAACAATAACTTATTTTTATGACGTCTTAGAGAGAGTGAAGGAAGCAATCAAGGCAATATAAAAATAGACCTTCTTTATACACACCTTATCTTTGCAGTCATCAACGAGAGATGAGAAAAGCAACTTTACTCTTTATCTTTTATAGTTAGAGAATTTTTGAATTGTATTGGTTATTTTAGACCAAGTTTTTCAAAGAAAGTTGAATTTAATAGAAGAATGTTATTAACCATTATAATAATTATTACCCATGAGATAAAACAAGATCTCTTAAACTCAAAAAAGCAGATTTAGAAGGATGCTTCTAGTGATTTTGGTATTCCCATTGTTATATTTTTTCACTTTTTTTACAAGTTGGAAATTAATCATTACTTTATTTAATTTATAATGTTACTTCTGTATCTCATAGTTGCTTAGTAGGACCAATTCAGAAATGATATTCTAGATTTGAAAAGATTTGCAATTTGAATTTGGTTCAATATGTAAGTGCAATTTGAATTTCTGAGCACGTTTGAATTCATTCATTCTAAGTAAAGGAATAGAATAAAACACAAAAGATTGATCAATTTAGTCTATGTTTGATACAATTTGAAGATTTGAGAAAGGTATGTTATTATAATTATAAAGTTGAATATAATTTAATGTAATTTCTTAATAATTTTATGTTATTTGTTTATTAGGATCTTTATAGATCGAATTTGCCTTGAAAATATCGATCTTCTGGTGGATTAGGTTTCTATGGATCCAAGTTTGAAATATGAGAGTGACTTGGAAGATAATCTTAGATGAGAAAGTATTGACATATCAGTTGGTATAATGAAATTTGAATAATGGTGATGATGAGGCTCCTTTTAATGATGATGTTGTTTTACCAAATGAAAATTAGGGTTAATGTGATTTGAGTGGATATTAGATTGAATGAAATTTTGAGTTTTTCATTTCTTCTCTTATTTTAATTTCACTTGTATTTGATGCATATGTTAAATTTTGTATACGTAATATAAATATAATTGTTTGTTATCATAATAGTATTTATAATATCATTCTACAAGATTTTCTTTACATCAAAATAAAAGGCCCCAAAGTCTTAATTTTTCTTATTAATTAGTAGATTTAAAAGGAGTTTTAGCTAATACCAACTAAAACAAATCCTAATTTAAATGATTACAAGTAATGTTTCTTACTATAGTTCTTACTTAGACCCACTAAATGTTGACCCAACTAATAAAAAATGAACATATAAAAAACATATCAGTCATATTTGAAACATTAAATCCCTTGCATGAAAATATCAAAGGTATGAATATTCCTCATATATGAGAACTTAGATAAAAGAATTGTATATCTAGCTAAAGTAGGTTTTTATATCAAATGTCATTTACAAAATGAGTCATAAATAAACCTAGAAATAAATTTAAAAAAAATCAAAAAATCAAAAAATAATTTTTAAATAAATTTGAGTCTTTAACATCAATAAGGCTACATCTTATAACAACATATTTAATAAGCTTTAAGAAATAGAAAGAAACAAGAGAACTATAAAATTGTTCTAACCTATTAACTTAAGATATAAATGAACAACAAAAAAGTTTGGCCTATTGAATTCAATCGTTTGCTCATCATATATAGATATCTATCATCTTCTTCTGGAATTTAAAAATGAATTGATGAAAATTGTAAGATACAAAACAAGTATTATACAAAAGTTCATAGATCTCTTAACAAACAGGAGAATAATTGTGAATAAAACATTATTGTATCTAATTGGGCACAAACCATAACGTGGTTAATGGTCTAATTTCTATACTCATTCTTACTAAATCTCAAGCTATTTTTTAAGAAGCTTCTTTAACCCTTTATCTTCTAGAATTAGGGACTCTATTATATCTTCACCTATTATAATTAAAGCACTACCACCATTAGTGATCCCACTGAATCTTTAGACTTATTTTTCTTGAGCTTTTTACTCTTTTTGAAGTTTTTACTAGTCTAATATTATCTAATAGGAAGCTATCATAGTGTTATAATTTTTATATACCCAGTTTATCATAAGTTATTGTTTAATCCAAAAGATCAGGTCTATAGTTACTTGATCTTTGGATTTTTTTTACCTTGGAATAATCGTATATTCCTTTCCCTCTATATTGAGCTTGCAAAGGCTATTTGATAGACATTGTTATTCCCTAATTTGTACTCTTATCTCTGCTTAGCCATTCAAGGATCTCTATATAATTAAGCTTGGAAACATCAAACTGACAAAGTGTTTAGACCGTATTCTAGATACTTGTTGAGAATTCATAATGAAAAAGAGGTGGCATAATGTTTTTGGTTAAGTTTTGTAAAGCTTGTAGGCTTGAAGATCATTAAGAAATCTCAATCTATCCATTGTTTGACTACTACCCATAAGAAAAGAAGACTTTTAGAAGTGTTTTCTTAAATTAGATTATGTTATACTAAAATATTTTCTATGTTTGGGTAAAAAGATTTCCTTACAAGAGTTGTTAGTGAAATAGCCTAAAAATGCTTCAATTAAAGGAAGGATTGCTTCAATTAAAGGAAGGATTCTTCCTCTAAAGTTTAGGTAATAATTTTGGATATTGTCCATAATTAAGGAGACATTTATAAGACTACAAATCATTTGTTATTATTGATGATATCATTGACCTTAAAGCTTTCAGGGAAAAGATGCAATAATCTAGGTATCAAATTGGTCCTATTTAAAGGGCATATCTTACGTTAATTGTTAAACCATAAGGAAGAAAAATCCATCCCCTAATATGGAATTGATGTTTTTATAAAGAAATTTCCTCAGATTTAATAATTATGTCAAAAACAATGATGTGGTTGTTGGGTTTGATCTCCCAAAAGCTTCCTCCTTTTAAGAAGTAAATATGAATCCACTTAATCCTGAGAACCTCCAGAGAACCTCTTTTTTTATTAAGATGCTCCATACTCTTTTAGCCATTAGGACTTTATTGATTAGTTTTATAGGGAGAACACTAAGACCCCCTTAATTCTTTGGCAAACAATCTTTAATTAGTCCATTTGAACTTGGCAATAGATTTGTTATTAAAAACTACTAACCATAAGAATGTTCTGGCATCTTTCTATAGTTTTAATTATGCCTTTTCAAACAAAGATATGAGAATATCAATAGATATCTAAGAAGTTAAGAAATGATTTAAAGAGTTGTGAATCCCTACAGATAAGAGAGCTCTATTAAACCTGTTGCATATTTTTTATTATTTTTTAATAGTAAGATGTAGTCCCTTTAAGAGAGTATCTTAGTAGAGATATATATACCTATATAAGTGAAAGGAATATCTTTAAGTTAAAACACTATAATAGTGGATAACCACTAACAAGATGACTAGTATGAGTAAACATAATTAGATGGATTTTGTCTCTTTTAATTGAGAGAATAGAGAGCCCCTTGAAAGCATGAAGAACTAATAACAATTTGCTAACTAATCAATCATTTACCTTTAAGAGGACAAGTGAATCATCAATAAAGAAGAGGCTAAAAAGTAGGGGTGTTCATGGTAGGGTAACCTGACCCGTTCGTAAATAACCTGAACCTGAATCTGAATGTCAGGTTCGGCAATTTTACGAACCTGAACCTAAAGAACCTATAGGATCAGTTAACCTATTTTCAGGTTCAGTTCTCAGGGTAACCAGAACCTATTCATATCAATATATATGGCAAAAAATTATAAAAATAATTGGCAAAAACAAATACAAATTATTCATAAAAGTATGCATATAAAATTCATCAAAGATTAATCCAATATGTTAAACCCAAGAAAAGTAAAAATAAGCTAAACAATGTCTTATAAAAGATCCATACTAGAAAAAAAAGATAAACTATTAAACATTGTTTAATGTTTATAATATCTCATAAATTTTTAGTGAATTTCAAGAATTTCTGAAATTTAGAATAATTTTGGACTAAGAAAAATATTGAAATATGGACCAATTAGAGTGTGATACATGGACTGACTAAATTGATGACAAATGACTTGCATGAATGATGACACATGGACTAATGATTTAGTGAAAAATGTGTTAAATGCGAGAGAACACGTAGTTAAGTGTTATAGATGACAATTTATTTCTTGCAGCTCTCTATCTGCTTGTTCTTCACTAAGAGTAATATTGTTATCGCATTTTCTTCTGTTTTACCAAACATCGAGCATCAAGTTGTTAATTTTGTATCATCAATTCGCTTGTACTGTCAAAAGCTTTATTGAATCAAGTAAGTAATTCTTGATGATGGTTTATTGTTCATAAATGAATGCATGAATGGGTGGTTTGAGAAGTGTAGTTTCGGTGAATAAACTTGGGGAACGAGTTAGATAAAAGACATATAAATAGAGAAAGTGTTAAGTGAGATATAGTGAAATTTAAAAATGTGCAGAAAGTTTAAAAAATGCAATAGTGAGAGAAAGTCTGTGTAAGTTTCGGTTCTGATGATCAATACCTTATAAGCTTGTAGTTGATTGGTTTTGAGATTGTATTGGAATAAAAAGACATAATATATGAATTAGAAATGGATTAAGATGAAGAAGAGAGGTAGAGAAATTCTATAAAAATGCAAAAAATGGAGTGCACAGATGTGACTTAAAGTTGCACACCTGTGACACTACTATAGCAAGGAGCTCACGATCGTGAGCCATCACAATCGTGACCCTTCCGATTTTTGTGAAACTCACGATCATGCACTCGAAGCTATTTTCCATACTGAACAGTCTTGCTTCTTTTGATCATAATTTCTTCTTTAGACCTTCAAATGACTTGATTCTTAAATAATTACATTCCCAACATATTTTTCTACCATAAATAAAAATTGGTAGCTTTCTAAATTGATTTGAAAAAGATTGATTGAATGAAAGTGTGAGAATCTGTTGGAATAGAATGAACTGGAATAATTTACAGAACATGCTTCGGTATTTTGATTATATCTTGATTTGTAAAGTTTCAAATGAGGTGATTCTTAATTAAAATGAAACTAGAGACATAAAACTATAATTGTCCTGAAGAAGTAAAATTGTAATTCTAGTGTGAAGAATTTCAAAATCTGTTCTGAATTTGAAGTAAGAATTCTGTTATAGCTTAAGAACATACTGACATAGTTGGAGTATAACTATCAGTATATTAAACCAAATTGAATGATCTTAGTTTCATTAGAGACCTAAGACATGGAGGAACAATTGTTTAAAAGGAATTGTTACTTAAATCCTTCATTTTCTAGATCTTATTGATCATATACAGTTGACCATAATGGAATGTTTTCAAAAACAATTAAAATAGAGAATGAGTGATTGAATTTTGATACAATTGGAGTACAATTGATATGTACATCATTGTAATACAGAAATATACTCGAGAATTTTTCATTGAACATGCATGAGATATGAAACATTAATAAATGTGTTTATTCTATTACATAAACACTTTAGTGATATGAAATTGTTTTATTGCATATAGAAGAGCAAATAACGCAACCGCTTCCAGATATTGCCGAAACATCTAGGCAATAGGCATAAGGGAGCAACTGTGAGTAACCTAAGATGGTCTTACTTTATTTGTTATGTTATGTATATTATTGAATTGTATTGATATATTACTAAACTCAATTAACTGATTGTGCACTGAATTTCGGACAATATATGTCTGAGGTGTTTGATGCATGCAAACAATATTAAAAGCACTACTTGTATGTGAATGAGACTGCCTAATTGAATATTCTGATTCTCAACAAAATTTCAATGCCAGATTAAAACCCGATGACTATGAGATTCTAATTGTGCATCAAATGTGACTGTTATATATGGCATATTTTGTATTTGATGCAGTTTATAAACTGCATGCTCAGATAAGGGCGTTATGACAGGAGAAGCTAGTATGAAAGCGCTTGGACGTAGAGTTTTTCTCTGTGATTTCTGTTTTTGCATGTAGAGCTTTGCTCTGTGATTTCTGTTTTGACTGAGCCCAATAGGCTAGTATTTGTATATGCATGTGAAAAGCACTCGGTCACAATAATAATAACAAATCTAGAGTCTCATATGCATTTATATTTGTAATTATCTATTCTGAATTCGTAATGATAACATGATATGCCATCATAAAGTGAGTATTAAATTATTTATAATCTAAATGAATATATGTGAGATAATATGATTGATTGTGTTTTGTTATATGAATGAACCATCAATGATGTTTACTCAACTGAGTTTGCAAAACTTATAAAAATTGCAATGTGGCTTTCCAGGTTTAATAAAGGTCTCCAAAAAGACTTTAAGTAAGAGTTCCAGGTCGGGATCAATTTGCGCTTGCATATGTATTTCTTTATGTTGTACTGAAAACTGTACTCATAAATTTTGTACAATGTATATGAAAATCGTTTTTAAAATGTAATGATATTATGAATACAAGTATTTTGTTCTGTAATAGGCCCAAGTGATTCCTAAAACTCTAATGAGTTCAACAATGATTGTAACTTTTGTGACTGAAATTGTTTATAAATAAATTAGATCAAAATTGATTATTGATTTTCCACATATCCACGGATTGTTTTAAAATAAAAATAATTGAGTTTTATTTACCGACTGTGCTAGTATGGCACCCTTACAGGGTAGTACTCAGATATTACCAGGAATGTTGGGTACGTATCTTGCGAGAGTAGGGTGCTACATATATTATTAAGGAAGATCCTAAAACTTATGAGGAAGCAATGGGATTTATAGATGCTACATTTTGGAAAGAAGCCATACATAGATAGTGAATTATAGTCAATCATGTCTAATAAAACTTAGGTTTTACTTGATCTACCTCGAGGGTGTAAGCCTTTGGAGTGTAAGTGAATGTTCAAAAAGAAATTGAGACTTGAAGGAACCATTTAGAGGCTCAAGACAGGACTTGTGATTAAAGGCTTTAAACAAAAAGAAGGATTGGACCTTTTTAACACTTACTATCCTGTTGCTAAAATTAGATCTACAAGGATGTTGTTTGCTATTACCTTAGTTTCCAGACTTCATATGCACCAAATGGATAGTAAGACAACTTTCTTAAATGGTAATCTAGATGAGGAAATTTATATGGTTCAACCAAAGGGGTTTAGAGTACTTGGTCAAGAACAAAAGATTTGTAAGTTGGGTAAGTCTTTGTATGGACTTAAACAAGCTCCCAAACAGTGGCATGAGAAATTTAAAAGTGAGATTTTGAAACATTTCACCTCTTGTGATGCTGATTATTGCATTTACGTGAAATCTGATATCAATGGTTGTGTAATTATAACTCTTTATGTGGATGATATGCTTATTTTTAGTACTAGTTTATTTGTTATTGATACTACTAAGAATTCGCTAAAGTCTTCTTTTGATATTAAAAAGATCTTAGATCTGTGGACTTTATTTTGGGAATCAAAGTTGTTAAGATTGACTCTAGTTTTAAGTTCAAACAAACTCATTATGTTGAGAAAATTTTGAAGAAGTTTGGTTACTATGATGTTAATCCAGTCAAGACTCCCTATAATGTTAGTGTTGCTTTAAAGAAAAATCTTGGTGACAGTGTAAACCAAGCTGAGTATGTTAAAATTCTTGGTAGTATAAAATTCTTGGTAGTGTGACACTCTTGATGAACTATTCTCGTCCTAATATTGTATACTACATGAGAAGACTTAGTAGGTATACTCATAATCATAGTCAAGAGCATTGGAATGCATTGATTCGTTTGTTGAGGTATTTGAAAGGTACTATGCATTATGGATTATCTTTTGGCGATGATCCTCTTGTATTGGAGGGGTATTTTGATGCTAACTAGATTATGGAAAGTGACGATATACACTATACTAGTGGTTATATTTTTACCTTAGCAGGAGTTGTTGTGTCTTACAGATCATCTAAGCAAGCGTGTATTGCGAGATCAACTATGGATGCTAAGTTTATGGCTTTGGAATTGGCAGGATGGGAAGCTAAGTGGCTAAGAAATTCCTTAACAGATATCCCACTTTCGGAAAAACCAATTCCTTATGTGTTCCTTCATTGTGATTTGTTGGTTGCCATTCATATTGTCAAGAACAAGGCATATAATGGCAAAAATAGACATATAAAATTGAAACATAAAATTGTCAGTGCTTTAATTAGACATGGTGTAATTTCTCTAGACTATGTCAAGTCAGAGAGAAACTTAGTAGATCCGTTTACAAAAACTTTGAGTTGAAAACTAATTTTAGAACATGCTAAAGGGATGGGGTTGAGCCCAATTATGTAGTAACCTTATGATGGACACCTGACTTGGGAAACCAAGTTCAATAGGTCAAACGAAGTTATATGGTGACTACTTACTTGTAATTATTTATGGAATAATACTGAGATATTCAGGTATTGAATAGCATCCCTTAGCATGACTTTACTGTGTTTGTTGAGGTTGGATTGTTTAACCCTTAAGGGGTTCCATAGCTTAAGTTTGGGTGGTGTGAGTAATACAGACTTGATGGACTCACTTATGTGATTGGGGGGTGTTAGCCACTCTCCTATTAGAATATTTGAGCTATCTCTCTAAAGAGATCATAAGACCAGGGCATTTTGAGGCTGTTTATTTCTTTAGCAGGTTCTATCTCTGAATTTTTTGGACACCAAGTTCAAGATTTATTTCACCTAGTTGTTCGCCTATTTTTCTCCTAAGCTATTACATTTTATTTCTCAAGTTTTGGACCAAGTGGGGGATTGTTGGTATTGATTGTTCCAAAAACTTGTCGGGGATACCCTACTTTTATTATACTATAACGCATATCATCGTAGGTGTTATTCTTGAACAACCATTATGGATGTTATTAGTCTTTATTATGTCCAAACATCCAAAACATTTCCCATCTTTATTATTATTCTTTAATACACCCAAATGGTTATTTTTTTCCTATATAAAATGCTTGTCCATCTTGTTTATGACTCACTCTTTGTTCTTTTTGCTCTCTCTACAATTACGATTCTATTCCTTTTTTCCTATACCTTTTATATACATATTTTCTTGTCTTTTCTATTCTGCCTTTATTTGCTTTTATTAATTTTCACAAACAGTTCCTACCCCATCCTTTGAAGCGCACCAAAGCTAGTGGAGAAGACGTTAAACTTGGGATGGAAACCCATTGTCTTGCTACACCGTAGAGAGGAAATTTCCGACTTAAGGCAGTAATTTTCACAACGCCTTGCATTTCAAATAAGTCATTCTAATTTAATTATTATTGTTATTTTTTCTAACAGATTTTGGTTTCATCTTCATCTCTTCTCCATCTTGATTTTGCAAAAGTAGAGATAGGCTAAGCAACTATTTAACTTTCAAATTATAGAAGAATTTTAAGATGAGGGTTATTAAAAAAGTTCATGAGATTTGGGAGGATTAGGAAATTTAAGGTTCACACAACTAGATTAGGGGTTTAGTGCTTTATTAATTAGAAAATTTGACAAATTAATATTAAATTAAGTTAATTAGATTAATTAGGAACTTATCTTTTAATGAAAATTATAGGTATCAATTTTATACTTTTTTCCTTTCATTCTAATCAATCCTGCTAAGTATAGACTACTTATGTGCATTATGGATATAATATTTAGAGACCTTGTTTCCTCAAGAGCTAATAAATGAGATTTCGGTTTCTCTTTCAATTTTATTTAAGTATGAAATAATGGCGAGATGCAACATAAAATTATAATACCATGCAGTTTGCTATTTGTTGGTCCAAATAGTTAGTACTATATATAATCTGTAGTTATGATATCCTCAAACAATGAATAATGACAAGAATTAAGGTCAATGGCCAAACAGCTTTTGTGCATACATGAGTTGACAAATCATAGATTATTATCAAACCTGACAATGACCGTAGATTATAGTATTTATTTGTTTTTCTTAAGAAGATACATGTTTAGTCGGTTTCAGACTACGTCTGTGACAAGCAGCCTCACAATTTTTATTGATATCAAGCCGATTAATAATGTTATTTAGGGACTACCAGAGGAGCACTGGTATCATGGTTGAGCATATAAGACAGAGAAAGATCATATTACTGTATTAAGTAGGCGGAAAGACAATAGTTCATTAGTACAGTGAACAAAATTGTTTAGATTACACTCCACTTGTCCTAATTACAACAAGGCACTGCCATAATTAAGGCAAGAAAAGAGTCCTGATCATGATGATGTGTTCTAAGCTTTTGTTTAATGAAGAGGATTAGATGATTAAGTTGAACTTAATGTAAAGACAAGTGAACATAATACGAAAGAGACACGTCGTGCTAGTTTAGTGAGTTCGTTGATTGGTGAGGTTTAATAAAATTAGCAACCATCTAGGTTTCTGCTTCTTCGATCTGCTTTGAGAGGAAACCAGTTATTGTTTTGTTCTATTTCTATTACAAGCCTTTTGAGCTTCGATGGAGAACACGGCCGCATGATGCGTTCATTTTTAAAATTTATACTTTTTATAATGTAGGCAAATAAAAGTTTTGCAGATGTCTTTTTGGATACCGTGGCGGTATTTGGTAGTAGGAAATGAAATGGGAGATAAGATCATGAGATTACTTGAGAAAAACTAAAGAATGGTGATTAATTATATGGGTGGAAGTGACTATATTTGATATAAAGGGAACTCCATTGCGCACTAATTTCTATACAAAGTCATTGTATAGTATCAAGTGAGGACTATCCTAAATGATGGAAGGAGATGGAGTGCTAATTATGGTGTTTTGCTTCTTTCTATTCATAGTACATCACATGTTGCAGAGCCGGACCAATGTAATGGATTTATTCACTTTGGATAACCTAATTAGAATTGTAACTTGTGCTCTACGTTTGCATGTTGGGCCACTCTTACAGTCTAAATCCATTTAAGTATGTGGCTCTCACAAGTCCTCAGTTAGGACAAACCTTATGGATGAAAAACAATCAAAAAGGACTCAAATGTTTATACCCAAATTTAAATTAAACTCTAACGTTTTAACTCGTTTTAAACGAATCTTAAAATTTTCCAAACATTCAAAATCAATCTCGACTATTCATTTCCATCAATCCTCCATTATATAAAGTACAAATGACCTATTTTATTAATTTTACATGGATCCCAAACCACATGTTTATCCTACATGTCAGAGAACCTTAAGAAATAAAAAAATGCAAGTATAATTTTTCCCCACAGAAGATAACATGTTTATGCCAAATGTTATCATCTTTGAAAGTATTGTCTACTGGGAAGGTCAAATAAATTTGTCTAGAAGGTGAAGTTGCCTTTTCTATCATTGTCAATGCCAAAAGGTCATTCCTTTGAGGATGAAATAAACCAATCTTACGAAATTCATCTCCCATTATAGATAAATCCCAGAATGTTCAAAAATTTGTTGCTGCAACAAAATGTTCAAATATTTTTTGTCAGCTAATCGACATTGTAGTTGAGCATCCTTTATTCTCGGCTTCTTTTCATATTGATGCAAATAAAATTCTATCCATTTCCCTTGGTGAACTAGTCCTGAAACCACCACCATTCACTTCAGCATTATCACCAGAAACCATCATGTACGAACTTACAACTGTTCATGCTCTTATAATATCCCTTTGCAAGATACATACATATCTATAACCATTTTCAAAACTCTCATCTTCAACACCCAAAAATGAATCATTATCCAAAAATATTCTTCTATGCAGATGAGCTTCTCATTTCTTCTTCTATGAAAAGTCATCCTTATTTCCAGTTGAATGTGTACCGAATTGACCCCCTTTGGTCTACAAATTCCTCATTTCTTAAAGAGGACTTATCAAGAAACGAAAGATATTCACCAAACTGATGCTCATCTAGTATATCAATGTCTAGATTGCCACATTCAATGATATCGTTACCAACATTATTAGAAAACGGTGGTAAAAAAATAGAGCAAGAATGTATATTCATATGATAGAAAAACACTCGACTTTGTGCTAATAGAGTTACTACTAGTACTATAGTCTGATAATATATCAGGAATCGTTCTGGAATCTAATGAATGGATTAAATAAATTATTTATTAAGTTTATTGATTTTCAATAAGAAAAATGAATGCAATAACTAAATGATGTGTGCTATATCGGTCGCTATTATTATACGTTTATCATTAGAGCTAATGAGTCGATCGTTACAGAAATGAGATCTATCTATGGAAATAGATTATAGATCAAATCAATGTAAGGTAAATATAAGAATAAAGATGCTCTCTCTTTGTAAGAGTTAGGTGAGGTTTCCATGCAAGACTCGAGTATGGTCTTAAACTCTCTGCTTACTTTCGATCCTCTTCCATCTCTTCTTCTTCTTCTTCTTCCCCATTTTCTTTGCATAACGTGGTTCTGTAGCCACCTGCTTTTCCTTCTCTCTTCAAAAATCTCATGGGTATTTCAGTCCTAACCTTGCCACCACTCCCTCCTACCAACTTTCTTTTATGTTTTTAAAACTTCCCTTTCTCTACCAAAGTTGTTTTATTTCCATTCATAGGATTGGCCTATATACAATTCTAACACCACTTATCTAAGACAAAGGTTAATTCCCACCCTTGCCACCAATTTCTTGAATGATGCTAAAATTCATTATCAAATTATGGAATAACTGGAGAATTCACCTACGCATAATATATTGTAATATCTCTCAACCTGAGTCTCTGGTGAAAAAAATTCCCTAAATGATGCTAAGATTCATGATCGAATTTTGGAGTTGCTAGAGACACTACAAGAAAAGGAGGCCTTTTGCGTCGTTTTTCAAACGTTGGTAAAGGAAATTTCCCATCGTAGAACAATATCTTCGACGTCTATTCAGACGTCGCAAACAACGTCGTGGAAGGTAGGGTAAGCATTGGTGATCTACGACGTCTGTTGTAACACGTCGTTGAAGGGGCAGATATTCTTCGACGTTTTCAAAGACATCTGGAAAAGTTTTCACAGTTTGCGACGTCTGGAGTAGACGTCACAGATTGAAACTAGCATTTTACGACGTGCATGAAGACGTCGATAAGGATTGTTATGCCGACGTTTAGAAGACGTTGTGAAAATTCTAAATGATGGAGTGTTAATTATGGTGTTTTGCTTCTTTCTATTCAAAGGTAAGGTGATATTCATATTACATCACATGTTGCACAACCGAACCAATGTCATGGATTTATTCATTTTTGATAACCTAATTAGAATTGTAATTTGTGCTCTACGTTTGCATGTTGGGCCACTATTACAGTCTAAGTCCATTAACTAAGTGGCTCTCACAAGTCTTCAGTTAGGAAAAACCTTATGGATGAAAAAAAAATTCAGACGAAACGATCAAAAAGGACTAAAATGTTTATACCCAAATTTAAATTAAACTCTAACGTTTTAACTCGTTTTAAAAGAATCTTAAAATTTTCCAAACATTCAAAATCAATCTCGACTGATCATTTCCGTCAATCCTCCGTTATATAAAATACAAATGACATATTTTATTAATGTTACATGGATCCCAAGCCACATGTTTATCCTACATGTCAGAGAACCTTAAGAAATAAAAAAATGTAAGAATAACCCAGCCCTGGGCAGGGGCCAGCCCCACCCAGGGCCCATTATGAGAGGGGGGCCCTCTTCAACAGCCCCCTCTATTTTATATGATATAATATAAGTTGACAGTTATCGTGCTTCAGGTTACAATATCAGTGAACTTGTAAAATCTTCCAAGATATTTCACATATTTGTTCCCAATTATCATAAATAACGTTAAAGGAGACTTATTAACGTGGGCCCCTCAATAAGTTATAACGTTAAAACTTAAAAGTCATAGCTATTAAATACTTTAACGTTAAATAACGTTAAAGTCATTAAGTCATTTATGTTGTAAATTTTTTTTAATGTAAAGGTATTTTTGTGGTCCTATGTTTATAAATAGTCTTAAAATATTTAAGTGTACTCTTACCTTCTAATTTCTTTATTTTCTCAATATATGTATTTAAAATACTCCAACTCAAAAATTAGCAGCAAAAATTTTACGATTCTGTCATCTGAGTTCTGGGTATAATTTAAAGGTAAAGTTTCTAATTTTTTTAATATATTTTTACTCTTTGTTTTTTATTTTTTAATATTAGATATTAAAATTTTCTATTTATTTTTTCCCTGTATCACAGATAGAATACCATTTATATATCTTTGTGATATATTGAGAAGCTGTTGGAGTTTGGTTGTGCCTGCATACTTCTTCCAGTTCCATACAGGTGCTTTTGTTCTTTTTCTAGTCTAACTGTGTTATAATTAGTTTATATTATGTTGCCTAAAAAGCATTTGTCTGGAAGTGAAAAAAGGAAAAAAAGAAAACAAGTAGCACAGTTGATAGAATCCCAAAAAGGAGCAATAAATAAATTTATTAAAAGAGTAGGCTCCTCTAGTGAGAGTCCTGAGAAATTAGGTGAAGGTGGTTTTGAACAACATAAAGAAAACTTAAGTGATGAGATTCATATTCACGAGGATATTAGAAATTTGAGTGAAGATGAGAGGGGGAAGTTTCGAACTCTGTTATTGGTAATCTATTATCTTTTATTATGACTGTTCATTGGATCGCTAGAGTCTTTTCAACTTTTTTTGTTACCGACATTAGTGTGGAAAACTATGTATAGGCGTGAATTGCCTAGTTGTTTCAGCTGCTGGGCGAGAGCGTGGAGGTTCGTCCAAGCTTGCAGAAGCACTGTGAGTGCTGGAATTGTCTGTTAGCTTTTAAGTATTGCTGAACAACATTTGGTCGGTATGTTTTTGTTTCAACATTAACTGATCAATATCCTAAGTTGCTAAACGTGTACCTTGAAGTGAGAGGCATACCTGTTGTGAGGGAAGCATGGCTGCTTGATAGCAGGGCACCTGCCCAGGCCCTCTATAAGAGGGGGCCCCTCAGCCCCCTCTTTCAATAACTTTATTATAACGTTATACTATAAGTTTATAACGGTAATGACTATAAGTCTATAATGTTATAGCCATTTAATGACTATAACGTTATAGTCATTAACATTATAGTATAAGTGTATAACGTTATAGTCATTTATAACGTTATTATAACAAAAAAAATTAAAACAAAGGTAATTTTGTGATCCTAACGCTTATAAATAGTCCTGAAATATTGAATTATACTTGTACCTTCTAATTGCTTTA
>JANITW010000003.1:33875325-33892241 GCA_027564335.1 Erythroxylum williamsii
TACATACATATCTATAACCATTTTCAAAACTCTCATCTTCAACACCCAAAAATGAATCATTATCCAAAAATATTCTTATATGTAGATGAGCTTCTCATTTCTTCTTCTATGCAAATGTTCATCCTTATTTCCAGTTGAATGTGTACCGAATTGACCCCTTTGGTCTACAAATTCCTCATTCCTTAAAGAGGACTTATCAAGAAATGAAAGATATTCACCAAACTGATACTCATCTAATATATCAATGTCTAGATTGCCACATTCAATGATATCATTACCAACATTATTAGAAAACGGTGGTAAAAAAATAGAGCAAGAATGTATACTATCATATGATAGAAAAACACTCGACTTTGTGCTAATAGAGTTACTACTACTATAGTCTGATAATATATTAGGAATCATTTTGGAATGTAATGAATGGATTAAATAAATTATTTATTAAATTTACTGATTTTCAATAAGAAAAATGAATGCAATAGCTAAATGATGTGTGTTATATCGGTCGCTATTATTGTACCTTTATCATTAGAGCTAATGAGTCGATCGTTACAAAAATGAGATCTATCTATGGAAATAGAGTATAGATCAAATCAATGTAAGGTAAATATAAGAATAAAGATGCTATCTCTTTGTAAGAGTTAGGTAAGGTTTCCATGCAAGACTCGAGTATGGTATTAAACTCTCTGCTTATTTTCGATCCTTTTCCATCTCTTCTTCTTCTTCTTCTTCCCCATTTTCTTTGCATAACATGGTTCTCTAGCCACTTGCTTTTCCTTCTCTCTTCAAAAATCTCAAGGGTATTTCAATCCTAACCTTGCTACCACTCCCTCTTGCCAACTTCCTTTTCTGTTTTTAAGACTTCCCTTTCTCTACCAAAGTTGTTTTATTTCCATTCATAAGATTGGCCTATATACAATGCTAACACCACTTATCTAAGACAAAGGTTAATTCCCACCCTTGCCACCAATTTCTTGAATGATACTAAAATTCATGATCAAATTATGGAATCGTTGGAGAATTCACCTACATATAATATATTGTAATATCTCTCAACCTAAGTCTCTGGTGAAAAAGAATTCCCTAAATGATGCTGAGATTCATGATCGAATTTTGGAGTTGTTGGAGAATTCACCAATGCATGCTCTAACATAATTGAATCATGAATGCAATATCACTCATTCTACATCTTTGTGAATCAAGATCATAAGGACAATCTAAACAACCCCCTGTAACTCCTACAACTAATTCACTCTCTATTGTTGCTAATAGGCAAGATACAAGCCTAATGACCAACACCACTCCCATACCAAGCTATCAAACTACCAAAGAAATAGAAAATAATGTTATGGTATCCACTAAATCCAATGAACAATTCTAATCAATAGGGAGAAGAAAATCTTAAAAGAGCAAAGGAAAAGCTCCAAAAGTAAACTTGTTTAATATATCTTTTTTAGTTTGGAATGTCAGGGGTATAAATTGCCCTATAAAGCTAGTTGCTTTAAGGGATTTTCTTAAAAGGGAAAAAAACTCTTTTGGTAGGATTACTTAAAAAAATAAAGTAAAAAAATGTTCGTAAATTAAGTATTTTGGGGACTCAATGGAAAATGCTTACCAATCATTCTCATCACACCTATGGAAGAATTATAATCTACTATAAGGCTGATGACATCTAAGTGGATGTGTTGAGCTCAAATGACCAAGCTACGCACCTTAGCATCTTCTTTTTACAAGAGAAAGTTGATATTATTATTTCACTTATATATGCCAACAAATTTAGGTTTCGTGGGAAAATTTTATAGAATGAACTCATAAGTATTAGTAGGAATATTAACAAACATTGATTGATATATGGAGACTTCAACTCGACACTCTTGATAGAAATATTAGAACGTATAGAGTCAGCAAATAAGGCGAGTTCATTAAAAATTCACAAAAGAAAAAATGAAAAAAAAACATTCATTCCCCTTCTATATCTTACATCTATAGTATTTTTATCCTGTGGATTTCTTTTTCATTTAATAAAAGTTTGGAACCCTGGGTTATTAATTGGTGGAATATTAGTAAATCTGAAACTCTTTTAAATGATATTCAAGAAAAGAGTATTGTCCAAAAATTCATAGAATTAGAGGAACTCTTCCGTTTGGATGAAATGATAAAGGAATACCTGGAAACGCATCTACAAAAGTTTCATATCGGAATCCACAAAAAAACGATCCAATTGATCAAGATGTATAATAAGGATCATATCCATACGATTTTTCACTTCTCGACATATATTTCAATACCAGATGAATCAATGATTTATCATAATTCAAATCGATCGAGGAGAGAACGACAATGTACTTTAATTTCATACATTTTCGCAAACATTATCAAACACCTTATTATCATATTCATCAATTTGAATTGATTAATGGGCAACACTAAAGCATTGCTAAGTTTAAAGAGACTCCTTTCTCTAATCATACACCAATTATGGTGGAGGAATTATTTAAGAAAGTTGCTTGACAGTTTTGCTTTAGATTAATAACTATTTGGCCAACGAAACTAGTTTCAGGGATTCCTATAGAAGAGGTATTGATTTTCATATTGTGGGAACCAAGAACTACATATTTGTTTAAAAATTGAAGAAAATTAAAAATGGATATAAGATGCTTAACTCCTCAAAGGGATCCAATAATGGTAGGCTCTAAATACTACCATGAATGAACTTGTTACTATTTAAAGGCTTATTAATCTATTTCTACATGATCCTTATCTACTATCCAAAGAAAGGCAAGTACTTTCCAAGTATTTGCAAGTTATTAGTAATCATTCAACTTTACTCTGGCAAAGAGTAGGGGTTAATTAGCTCAAAAATGGTGACAAGTGTACAAAATTCTTTTCCAATACCATCCTTACAAGGAAAAACCATAATAAAATATGTTCTATCACCAACAATGGTGGTTTAGTGTTATATAACCACAATTATATCCAACATAAGGTAGTGAGGTACTTTAACTCTCTACTAGGCACTCCCAATATAGCTTTTGGTTCCTACTATAAGCTTTATGGTTTCATATCAAAGAGAATTTCCCCTGAAGATTTTTCTTTATTAACCAAATATGTAGATGATAAAAAGATTGAAGAGGTTGTCTTTAGTATGGATGGATTGAAAGCACCAAGGCCTACTAATTTTAATAGATTTTTTTCCACAAGTCTTGGAATATCACTAGCCAAATTGCCAAACTGAAGTGTTTGAATTCTTCTATAACAATGTAATCCTCAAAGATATCTATAAAACTTTCTTATGTTTGATACCAAAAGGATCTAACCCCTCTTGATTTAGTGATTTTAGGCCTATTGCTTGAAATAATTTCCTCTACAAAATCATCTCCAAGACCCATGCTACAAGACTTAAAAAAAGTTTTAACTCCACTTATCATTAATAACCAAAATGTATACATTTGTAGCAAGCAGATTGTTAACAATGTCTTAATTCTGCAAGAGCTTCTAAAAGGTTACTCAAGATCTAATTCCACTCCTAATTACACTATTGAAGTTGACTTTGATAAGGCTTTTGATAGTTTTAGTTGGGAATTTTTTATAGATGATGTTGAAAGCATATGGATTTCCTGATGTTTTCATTAGTTGGCCAAAAGAATGCATCTCTACTGCCAACTTCTCTATGTTGGTAAATGGTAGCCCCATAAGCTATTTCAAGGTTGCTAGAGGCCTTAGGCTGGTGGATCCTCTCTCCACCTACCTCTTCATCCTTTGCATGAAAACTTTGAACTCAATTATCAAGAATGAAATGGAAACCAATTCAAAATTCCATTCTAGGTGCAAGAAAATTGGATTAATTAAATTGTCTTTTGTAGATGACCTTCTTATATGTTGTAATACTAAATTGGAGTCCATTCAAACCTTTACTAAGGCTTTAGACATTTTTGAAAGACACTCTAGACTGCAAATTAACTTCAACAAAAGCAATTTCCTAATTTTTAAAGGTTCTTTTTCTTTTAAATCTCACATTACAATAATCACTAGCATGTATGTGAAATCTCCTCCACTATTTTATGTGGGATTGCCTATTTCCACCAAAAGACCTAGATATTTTGATTGCCTACCACTTATTGAAAAAATACAAAAGAAGATCAACTCCTGGGGTGAATAAGTTTCTATCCTATGCTGAGAAGTTACAACTTATTTTTGTACTATCTGTAAAACTTTAAACAATCAACTTTAATATTTTGAAAGTTTAGTAATCCAATATCAAGAAGAAAAAGAATATTATAAGGAATGATATATTTATTTACAATTTTTATCATTAATAACCATGGATTAAAACCTATTAAAGAATGTCTAGAAATAGCTACCAATCTTTATAACGAATATAATCAAGAATTACAATAGTTCAAAAATCAATTGATTAGACACACTCAAATTACTAATAATTAATATGATTGACATCACTAATATATCTGAAAAAATAAACAATAATGCCGAAAATATATTAGATGTTGATACCTTAGAATTAATCAAATCAACTACATCCTTTTTGTTTTTGGCTTTATTCCTTAATTATTACATCTTTGGTTGAGTTGTCATCTATTGCTTTGTCCAGTTGTGAGGTAGAAGGCCACTGTGTGCAATAATGTTGTGGATGATGTCTGAGCTAATAACATATAACTTGTTTCCATTGATTGGATAAAGTAGTAAATAAAGTTGAGAAGGTTGTTTTTGCTTGTTTCAATATTTGGAGTGCTTATGATGAAATTACTATTTTGTAAGTGGATGTCATGATGATATGAGTTCCTCAATAATTGATCTTAATCAAGGATTTTGGACTGATATTTAAATATTGCTGATAAAATCCTTCAACACAGTTGAGATTAAATTGATTTATGATATCCAAATTGAATTCATGCTTAGGTGGTGTATCAATTGGTGGGTACAATCCATTGGTAATGTCGAGCAAGACATAAGCAATTATGGATAATAGTACTTCTGTATCCTTCAGATTGTATGCTTGTTTAAAAATTGGATTAATACTAAATACTTTGATGAATATTTCACAGTCTTTTGCAAACCATTCTTTATAATTTTTTATAGTTAGAATAAATCCAGCAGGAAATTTTAAAATGGTATGTAAATTTGTAAGATAGATAGTATCAATCCACTCTAGAAGAAGAGGTAAGTAGTTACAGGAGCTGCATTAGGAAAACTGATTGCTTTTGGGCCGTAGCGTCCACAGTTTTGTGAATAATATTGAAAAAAAATTAGGCTTTAGTCCATTCATTGAGTGCTTGGAAACAATCATAAAAACCTTCGGAGGTAATTTTCTTCATTTCCTCTTTTATTGCTCGGGTAGGAATTGTATTGATTTTATCAAGTTTGATGGGTTTTTCCTAAGGATTTCATGGTAGAATTGGATGGTTATTTTTCAATTGTATGGTCAAAGAGATGGTTCTTTGAATTTAGCAAGGGCTTTTTCTGCTTCAATTCAGGTTGGATAACTTCAATGAATAATTGTAGGTTTATTATTAAAACAAAGAGTAGCTTTGTGCCATTCATCATAAATTCCAGCCATAGATCCATTAAAGATCACATAAAATTTTTCTTCCTTATGTTCTTGTTTCTTTTATGAAGTAGTTGAAAGGTTGTGTTCAGGAGAGGATGAAATGAGTTTTGAGTAATTTGTTAAGGTGTGATAGGTTGGATAATAAGAGTGGAGTCAATAGAAGATTGTTGTTTTACTAGTAGAGTAATGGTAAATCTTAATTGATTAATTTTTTTGTAACATTACTTACTTGCTACTGCAGAGTTACTAATTCGGCTTCCTTTTTGCTAAGGGAGTCCTTAAGGCTTGCTATAGCTGCTTCCATTCTCGTGTTAAGATATATGCAAGAGTATTGTTAGTGGATTTTATGTAATTAATTTGAAATGTACATTGATTCAATTAAAGTTTCCATCTAATCAATCGCCCTTGATTATGACTGGCTTTAATATTATACTTTGCAAATCCACCTAGATACGTCGAATCTATTTGTATTTGGAATTCAACAGGTAATAAATCAACTCTTCATTTGCTTATAGTCTTAACACATGCAAGTATTTCTTTCTCATGAATAGGGTAATTGCTTTCAATGGGAGTAACAGTCCCATTGATGTAGTTACATAACAAATAATTCCTTGAGTTCAGAGGTTGTGCCAAAAGGCAGTCGACCCATGTATCCATGCTTAAATCAATTTGCACAATCATTTTATCTTTGTTATGATAATTATATAATGTTGGTAATTTTGTACAAAGGGATTTTAGTAGTTGAATTGCTCTTATATCTTCCTCAATCCAAGACCATTGATGTTTCATGCTACATTTGATTTGTAATTGTTTTCCAACTTGTGGTTAATTTTTCAAAAAGCCTTGATCTAATATATAATTTAATAATCTTAAAAACCTTTGAACTTCAATTACATTTTTTAATTTGTCAAGAAATTGGTATAATTTTTCAAGGAAATTAGGTTGTAATTTAAAAAAACCATTAGAAAATTCTATTCCTAGATATCCAATATCTTTTTGAGCCAATTTTATCTTCTTTTTACTTAATATTAATCCTTTGTTTTATTTGAAAAGATAATTATATCATCTATGTATGCTAAAGAAAATTCTGCTAATCCTTCTAAATTGTTATTCCTAAATCTATGGTAAATTCCCAAGGGCTTGTTTGAGTCCAAATGGTAATACATTCCACTGGTAATGTTTTTATGGTGGACATGTAAAAGCAGTTAGTAGTTTAGTATTTTCATGTAACCTTAATTGTCAATATCCGGATTTGACATCTAAAGTTGTAAACGAAATATGTCCTTTTAGTTTATTAATGATGTAATCTTTTCTAGGTAAGTTATAAGCATCTCCAATTGTTGCATTATTTAATTCTTTGTAATTAATTATCATTCATCATTTTCCTCTTTTTTTGTTCAGAATGATTTTTGACATAAAAAGTAGGAGCTAAATGTTTACTAGTACTTGCGGAAATTAATTTTTTTTATAATAATTTAGAACATTCTGTAATAAATTCTTGAACATCTTGTTGATTATATGGTATATTATTTTTAATATTAACTTCCTTTAAATGATCTTTTAACTTGATTTCTATTAATTGATTATTAGTATTTTTAACGGATCTAATGGATTTTCACTACATACGTTATTAATTAATGTCTCAATTTCATTTTGTAAGGTGAGATTATTTTGAAGAAAAAATTGTAATTGATCAAGCTTTTCAGTTCTATGTTTTAGAGTTTGGTAATAACTTGTATGATAAGTAGGAATTTTTAAAATGATAGATTTTTTTATTTAATGAATTGATTATTGGAGTTTTTAATGATATATAATGTAAATATTGACAAAAATGGGTTATATAATTTCAAAAAATTGTTTCCTAATGTAAAAGGTAAACCTGATTCTTATTGGTATATTAATGGTGCTATAAATGTATAATTTTCTATAATAATGTTATTATAATAAATTACATACCAGATGCATTTTATACTACCATCAGCTATTCTAATTTGTAAAGGTTTGTTTAATTTTTACCAATTAGTTAATAATGTTTTAGTAGCTATACAGATGGTAGCTTGTGTATCTATATATGCATTAATTTTTTATTTTGAATAATCACTTAAATAAAGGTTGTATTTGGATTCGTTTGTTGATTCTGAGCTTTGAAGTTCATATTGATATAATGAAGAAATTATTAAGTCTATTTCATAATTAGATTTTATAGGTTCTAATTTATATTGTAAGGTTGAATTTAAAATATTGATTTTTTCTTTGAATTTATCTGGATTTCATTTTAGACATTGATTTGCATAATGACCTTCTTCTTTACATAACCAACATCTACATTGTTTTTTTTATTTTGTGGACAATAATTCTTTTTAGTTTTGTATTTTCAATAAGCTTGTAATTATAAGGTCTAAATGGGGATTTATATTTATTTTTCGGATTTTGTTTTCATCTATAATTTTTGAATTTTGGGTGGTTAAAATGAGTTTTTTGGTGTTTTATATAAGTAAAATTGCATCCATATTATTGAGGTACTTCTGAATATTTAGAACAACATAGTTGAGTTTCTTTATGTCTTAACTTTTTATGAAATTTTGCTTCTAAACGTTTTTAGATAATACTTCTTTAGTAATAGAAATTGCTCCGCCTAAATTATAAGCAACTAAATTAACATTTTGTTTAATTAAAAAGATTTCTTCTATAGTTCTATTTATTAGATAAGGTAATTTTTGAATAAATGTTTGGATATTCATTTCCTATTCATGATGAGTTAATTTAAAATAATATTTTTAAAATTCACAAATATATTCTTCAAGATAAAATATATTGTATATACTTATGTTATTTAAATGCCAGAGTGCATTTTTTCTTCTTCATTTTCTATTTCTTGTTTATAGGATGTTATATCCTTTCCGATGATCATTATCTAATAAAAAATTTAATATAATACTAGTAGTTTTGTAGGTAATAAAATTCCATAATGTACTTATATTAGTTAAGCCTTCGAAAGATTTTTCTAGTTGTATTACTAATGCTAATTTATTTGATCATTAAAGTAAAAAAATTTCAAGTGAAATTACACAGCTTAAATTTAAAATTCCATCTGGTCCTAGAGTTACATGTTTTGGCGTGTATTTAGCAGGATATTTTCTATTTTGTTATCCTTTTGATAATAGCCAAATCGATTTAATTCATCTATTTCAATTGGTTTGATTCCCAATTATAATTTGTTTGTTGATTTCTTTTTCTCTTTTCGCCACTTTGACTAGTTTCAGGTTGTTCTTCATTTTTATGTTATTGATCTACATAGATTTCTTGGTCAAATTCATATCCATAAATAATTTCATCTTGATCATTCATACTTTTGGTCAATTAAATTATAATTTTGAATTATAGGTAAAATATCTATAATTACTTCTTTTAACTCATTTTCGAGATTTATTTGTTTATCTATTAGTTTAGATACTTGTTTAGTAATACTCATAAAGTATTTTTAATATGTTTAGTTAGCAATGTAATTTGTTGTTTTATAGTTGTTAATTCATTATTTATAGACTTAATATCTTCTTTATCAATAGCGATTTTAGGGTTAGTACTTCGAATAGATTCTTTTATTGTTCCAGGTTTTGTAAATCTAATGGGTCTTTCTAATCTTAATGATTGGGAATTTAAAGGATGTTTTTCTATAAAAGGACGATTTTTGGACAATGATAAACTAGGGGTAAAAGTATTTAAATTTATAGGATATTTAATATTTGGAATTTCTCTTAATGTAGTTCTTAAACTGATTCCTACTTTTGCTATGTCATTAAACAATTGATCAGTAAATTTTAATACTATGATGTGAATTTGTTAAAACATAACTAATTTGATATGTAGTGGAAAAGGATATTGTCCAATATTCATTAATTGTTCTCAATAAAAGTTATATGCAATAGAAATTGTTTCATCTAGATTATATGATGTTAAAGGTATTCCTAATTTTGATCTTGTATTAAATTTTATTTTTTCATAAGCTAAATTTCCATTCATTATTCCAATTATTTGGTCATTTAAATCTGTCATTTGCTCATCTACTATTGCCATTCTTATAGGTGAATCTATACCTTCTCGAAATGTAGATTTTAATAATATTTGTATTGTAGAAAAAATGTATATAACCAAATTTATGTCTTTTATCTTCAAGAATTTTTTGTAATTGTTTATAAATTTGTTCTTGATAGATTAAATTTATTCGAATATGTCCATTATGTTGGTTTATGCTTATAGGTGTTTCTTGTACTATTTTCCGTAATAAATAATATGTTTTCGATTTACAAAATTTTTAATAAAGGAAGTATTTATGTCTTGGCCAGCCTTAAGATTCAATTGAGTTTTTGCAATAATAACGTATTTACATGAAAAATGGTAGTTGATTTGGTTAATTCTACGGTATCAACATCTAGTATATTTTTTGTATTTTTGGTTATTTGTTCATATATATTAGTGATGTCAGTCATATTAATGATGAGTAATTTAAGTATGGCTAATTAATTGATTTTTTAATAGTTGTAATTCTTGATTATATTCGTTATAAAGATTGGTAGCTATTTCTAGACGCTCTTTAATAGGTTTTAATCCATGATTATTAGTGATAAAAATACAAATAATTATATCATTCCTTATAATGTTCTTTTTCTTCTTAATATTGGATTACTAAACTTCCAAAATATTCAAGTTGATTGATTAAAGTTTTACAAAAAGAATTATGCATTTATATGGAGTTGATAATGTTCTTTGAATTGCTCATATAGTTGTTTAATTTCAGTTTTTTCTTGTTGATATAATTCAATATGATTATTAATCATATTTTGAAATGTTTGAAGAGTAGTAGGACTAACTGATTGAAAAAACATGTATAACGAAGTAAATTCTTTAATACATTGTCGACTTAATTTTATTCTATTTTTTGTATGTATAATATATTTATGAATATTTCGACAGGTATAACAAATAGGCATAGTTATGAATGGTTGGTTTTATTCTTAAGCTAACCATGCGTAAAACGACATGGTTGTTTTATGAGTATTTCTGAGATAAGCATATTTAACTAAACAGCGAGGGAGAATAGCTCTAAATCTATAAATAAAACAATCATGAAGAAATATCAATATAGATGTGGGTTCTAAATAAGTGATACAGATAGATTAAAATGAAAAAAATGAAATGCTTAAAGTTTACATTACCTTTCAGTCTCACATTCCTAACTCTCCCTACAGTTTGTCTCTTAAGAGGAAACGAGAAAACAAGTATGTTTGCTTTAGTTTTTATGTTTTCATCACTTATTATCTATATTTATTTATTAATTATTCATGCAGTAAAATTGTTCTCGACACTCTTCATATGTACTAGAACTCCCATACCTTTCTTTCTAAGAATTTCATCAAATCAATTAAAAGATTGTTCAAAAAGTTCTTATAGAATCACTCGAATGGTACAAGCAGTGTTGCTAAAGTCAAGTGGTTAGATTGATGTTTCCCTAAAGAGGAAGGAGGCTTAAGAATCTCATCAATCAAAACCACAAACTATGCTTTAATCCTTAAAAGACTATGATGGATACTTAAGGACAGAAAATTCATATGGATTAGGTGATTACATTCATATTTTCTCAAGGGTAGATGCATATATGGGAAATAAACAAAAGCTCAAAAACCTCTTACTCCCTAGGCAAGTTACTTTATTTGAGGGACACAGTCTAAGCTGATATTTCTTGGAAAATTGGCAATGAAAGACAAATTTCTCTGCGGTTTAACAATTGGTTTGGACAAGGTCAGTTTTTACACTACTAAGGTATATCAAAGAACTCTCTAATCGTTCCTCTTCCCACTAAACTCAACTCACTAATCAATCTAGCAATTCCCTGATTGTCTAGTACATTTGTAACCTCACTACCCTTTAATCCATCTTCCCCTAATATCTTCTATTGGAAGGACCAACCAGTCCATAAATTATCTAATATGCTCATGCTTAAAAGAAGGAACCCTATGGTTGATTGGCACAAAGTAATATGGAGCAAGGCTTTACTACCCAAATTCCCTTTTCTTCTTTGGCTCACTATAAAGAACAAACTTAATTACTACTGATAGCATTAGATATATGGAAGTTAACAGATCCTGCCTTCTATGCTTAGTTCAAGAAGAATCAAGGAATCACTTATTCTTCGTATGTCCTTCTGCAAACAGAATCTGGAAAAATGTGAAAAAGAAATTCCTCTAGTATGTTCCTAAAAGCGCTCTCATTAGCACTATACACTTGTTTTCAACCCAAAAATCACTTCCTCAGTTTTTTAAGCAGATATACACGATATCTTGAGGACTTTATGTGCATATTATCTGGAAAGAAAGGAATTCTAGGAGATTTATAACCAAGATCACCTCAATAGAATCTCTCACCGCAACAACCATCAATGAAATTAAAGAACTTGTCCTGCTGAAGAACATTGCACAAAACTGTTATTCCAACCTATTATCTTCTTTAAACATTTAAGTAAAGTGGTCGTATGCTAAACACCTGATTATTGGTATCATGTGTATTAGGTTCTGTAACTTCTCAAAGGTACCCCTAGTTATAATTTTTGGATGTAATACTTTTCTTATTTAATGATATATATTTTCTTTTTTTAAAATATAAAAAATATCCTATAATTATAATAATAATAACTAAAATTCAATATAGCAAGTATATCAAATAGATTTATAATAGCTCATTCATGAAGGAGAAAGCAGATTTACCTAGCAAGTTGGTGGGAAATGCTATTTATACAATAGTGGATTAAAGTATGCAACGAGAGAAGTCATGCTGCACAAAGAAAATATTGTATTGCTAATGGTTTATTGAATTTAAAAAAGAAAGCAAAATTTGTCAGGAACAACCAATCTTTTTATGAAAAAACATATTTATTTTGAAAGTCAATTTAAATAGTAGATTATTAGATTATGTTTCACGCATATACCTTTAAGAAATTTCAATTTATATTAAATTGAATAAACGAATTACTTTTAAATAATTAATTAGTTTTTTAATTAAATTTGTATTAATATTAGACAAAGCTATATATCTACATTATAATGAGTTTAAGGCTTATAGCCTTAATTGAATGTACAAAAGATCCAAAACCAAAAACCTAGAAGGTTAAAAACGTCACATATAAATAAGTATAAAGTACAATGCAGGTAAGTTACAGTACACATCTCCTCTTTATATCAGTTGAAAGAGTATGTTGTATGTTTTTAGCATATATGGAAGCTCGGATCTAGTTAATAATTTGATTAGCAAATTGGTACTTTCCTACTTTCATCTTCATAACTCTGTAATTGTTTCTCTCCTTCCAGTTGATGTAAACTATGGTAGTAAAAGTTGTCTTGTAGAGAACTACATTGGTTGACCTTGTCTTGGATTTTTGAATAATCCATTCCAGTGTTGGCTCCCACTCATATGTACTACTATACTTTGGTAGCATATGCAAAATCCAACTCCAAATGGCTTTGGAGTATCTGCAAAGAAAGAAAATATAATCTCTTTCTTCCCCTGCCATGTCACATAAAATACAAGTATCATCAGCATTTCCATGCCATTGTTTCTTGGTCATGAGCCTATGCTTGATGCAAGCCAGTAATGAAAGAGGCTTTAGGAATCATAGTCTTGCTCCAAAATAGAGCATACCACGAGCCTTGAATGGATTTGGGAGAGAATATTTGATGGTAGGACTTGTTAGTATATGCACCATTTGGATTGAGAGACCAAATGATTGTATCTGGAGATCTTACATCATCCAATTGGGGTAGATAAGAACTAAGGAGTTGTATCATCCAAAATTGCCGTTCTACGTTTCACTGTAGATTAGTGAAGAGACTTTACGATGAAGAGGCAATCGATTCCTTAAGTGAAGGAATTCATAGTTTTGCATAAGGAGACTAACCTCAAGCCAATTATCATACCATATCCAAGTAGCTTCTCCATTCCCAATAAGATGCTTAATGTAAAGGTAGATAGTAGTATCACTAATCTTCATCATCCTTTTGAGAATCCATGAGCCATTTCTTGTGTAATCAGCTTGTTAGAAATTTACATTTTTAAGGTGGTACTCTTGCATCCATTTAATCCATAATACTTATTAATCAAAATAGAGTCTCCAATGTCTTAGCGTCTCCAAAGTCTTTTAAACATGAGAACCTTCTACATTTTTGTGATGGAGATGATGATAAGTCCTCCCTACTTCTTTAGAATTGTCACTTCACTCCATTTGATCTTGGCATTCTTAGAATGATCTGTTTTGCCTATCTATGAGAAGGCTTTGAGTGTTCTATCAATTTCTTTGACAATATGCTTTAGCAAAGCAATGTGGGCTATCTAATGTAAGTGCAAGCTGTTTAGGATAGATATGATAAGCTTGATTCTAGCAGCTAGCATATGAGAGGAATCTATTCTGGCATGCGTTAACTCTATATTTGATTCTTTCAATGATATGTAAGCAATCGTTATACTTAGGCTTAGAATCAATAATAGGTACCCCTACATAACTAAAGGGAGTCAATTGAATCTAAAGACTAGCCTTATAATCTCAGCTACGTTCCTCACATCAACTGATAGAAAGAGATAGCTCTTCTCAAAATTAAAATTTAGCCCTGACAACTCAGCAAATATCTTAAGGGCATACATCATTATACTAATAGAATGAACATTAGCACCACGTATTAGTATCAAATCATCATCATACATCAAATAAGTGAGATTCAACTGGCTGCACTGATAGTGAAATTGGAATCTTCGGTTGCATGAGATAATATTGTATAAAAGCCTTGATAAGCCCTCCACAGCTAATGTAAGCAAATAAAGAGACAAGGGATCACCTTGCCTGAGCGCTCTAGCAATTTTGAATGGTTTAGTATGGCTACCATTTATAAGCACACTCAAAGAAGGATTTTAGATGCAAACCATGATCCAATGGACAAATTTTTTAGGTATATTCAAACTATCAAGGTAAAATCGAGTGAAGCTCCAACTAACAATATCAAATGCTTTTAAAAAGTCAATTTTGATAAGACAATTGTTAAGTTTTTTACCAAAATTGTAGTCCTTCAGCAATTCTTGCAATAATATGATGTTGTCTCCTATGCTTTTATTAGGAAGAAAAGCTCCTTGTGCAATGCTTATAAATTTGAGATTGCCAGCTAGAAACTTTGACATCACTTTGTACATAGTATTGCAACAAGAGATTCTTGGACACCAGACAAATATAAGTATGGTTGATTTGTTGAAGCAACCCAGAGGAGCCGAAAAACTCTTGTATTGTCTCAAAAAATAGGTTACCCATGATTTCCTAAGTCTTTTGAAAGAACAATGCATTGAAACCATCAGATCTCGAAGCCTTAAAAGGGTGTAGGTTGAAACATCTTGTTCATATGTTGGAGATATCATTAGGTCCATAGTTTTTTGATTAATAGGACACTCAAGCAATCTTTGTATATTGGAGCTTGAAGTTGAGGTACTGTTGTTCCCGTCAAATTAATGAAGTATGTTTGATTATACCAAAAGGATTAGGCCTTTTTTATTCATTTCATATCCTAAGATTTAGCAAGAATTGAATTAAGTTGGAATCCACTTGTGACCTGGGACTTACAGAAATTAATGAAATATGTCAATTGTATTTTTTGTAAAGGGAGTTCACATAAAAGGTTAGTCGAAGTTATTTTTGAACGTTTGAAAAAACCTTATGATTCTTTTTAAAGAGTTGAAATGTGATAATTTAATTAAAATTTTGGTGTAAACATTTGGGTGCTATTTAACCATTTTGCCAAAACAATCACGAGTAAATTTGAACAAATTTTTTTATTTATCTACAAAAATTAAAGATTTAAATATAAAAAATATATTAAAAATTTTATGAATTGAGTTTTACTTATACAAAAGGTCTAAAAGGAGTTTAGTTCGATTAAATATCTTTAAGTAATTTAAAATTACTTTTCCTTATGATTATTATTTTGAATAACTTATTTAATGTTTATATAAATATTAATATAATTATAAAATTTATTTTTATTTTTACTTCATTTAATTTTTGTTATTCATTTAGTTTTTGTTATTAACTATAATTGATTATTCTTCACTAAGGCTATGTTTAGTGGGATGTAAGGTTTTTTATGGAATGGAATGGAATATAAAAGAATGTAATATTAGAAAATTATTATTTAGAAAGGATAAAAAGGTTCATAATGTAATATAGTGAAATATTGTTTAGAAGATGGATAGAATGTAATGCAATATATGTATAATCATAATAAATAACTATTCTACCCCTGATAGAACAAAACATATGTTAATAGATATAAAACATAAGGGTGAAGATATAATCGGTATTATAAAAAATTATTGAGAATATATTAAGTAGTACATATTTATCATTTTGCATCTCTTCTTAAACTCCTCAAATCGGAAGTAATTCATTTTTACTATTTAGGATGAAATAAGATGTAATATGAAACCCTCCCCTTCTATCCTATTTCATTCATTCTATTATAAACCCTTCTTCTAAACAATAGAATAATATTACATTATATTTCATGTCATTACTAACTACCATACTAAACATAGCCTAAGGGTAACAATGGGTAGGTCCCATTACTTGAGCTTGGCTCGAAAATAAAAGTCTGAGCCCAAATTTGGCCCAAGTTTTGAACGAGCTTGAGATTCACAACTCGAGCAAGTCAAGCTCAATTTTTTATTTACTTTAAATATTTATGATCGGGTTTTGAGCCAAATTTGATATTTATTTTTCAATTTTAAATAATTATTTAATTTAAAAATAAAATAATTTTTAAATTTTCAGCTTCAAGTTGGCTCGACTCTAAAAGTCTAAGCCCAACTAGAAGTCCAAAAATTACTGAAATAGTTCAAACTCGACCGATGCTCAATCAAACTAATTCAAGTTGGTTAACTTTGGACTAAGCCGAACCAAACTTTACTGTCATGCGTACTCTTCAGTTTGGATCAAGAGGCAACAAAACTGTATCAAAAAAGCAATCAGAATGCTTCTTGGAAAGATTGGGTAGTACCACACCGAAGATTGCCTACCTTCAGAGTAAACTTTTGTTCCTTGTCAGTTCCAACTGACGTATCTTCAAAGGCTTTCAGAACGGTAGCCTCATTCTAAATGCATTGATAAAGGCAATCTTTATGCAACAGGGCATCCATTATTAGATAAATTTAATACTTTTAAATCAAAGCTACTTTTATAACTTCATGCTACACAGATCACAGCGTGAGATCTATTTTCAGCTACTATACACCAGCTCCACAGAATCTGGTACATATCCGGGCAATCTCA
>JANITW010000003.1:33958056-33974703 GCA_027564335.1 Erythroxylum williamsii
TTTTTTTAAGAAAAATAAAAAATAAAAACCAAAAATTACAATAAAAAAAAGTAAAACCAATTGTACATTTTGAACTTCTGTTTTAACTTCTTGTTTCACGTTTTATAGAAACCACAAAAAACAGAAAAATATAACAGAAACAAACGGCCCTACATTTTTCATTTCATTTTTTTTTCCCAAATCAATAGTTTACTTTACACAAATGATTGAGGGAACCTGTTCAGTACCATCCCTAGGCAACCTAAAAGAAATTACCTGCAGACTGTGGCATTGACCACTATAGCTTCTGATCTGTTATTGTCTTAGAATTTGTACAACTTGCAAGTTTGTCTTTATGCATCCATGTCACTCCTAAACCAGCTCTTCAACAGAGGCGTTTTCGGTTCTAAATGGTTCGTGCCGCAGATTTTCTTTCGAAGTTTTCTGTCTCAATTTGGACTTATTGTTGATTCTAACGTGTGCTCAAATTGCATCGTTGGTTTTGTTGATTCAATTGTGACTGGTTTACTTTATACACCTGTGGGTCAAATCATGTGCTTTTCTACTTCTGAGATTTTAAACCTAATAAGTCAAAATTCTGATCCTTAAGATCCGTCTCTGGTTTTCGGTTGATTGATTTATGTAACTGCAGTATTTAGTTCGTTTGCCTTGATTTTAGATCATAGATGTAGTGATTTGTAGCGACTGGGATTTTCTCTCGGTATCTGCTTTTGGTTGTAATAGTTCCAGTCAAATGAAATTCTCTGGTGTCCTCAGAGCTTCATTTGTTTGTTTCTCGTCAATATTTTTGGGCATTTGAATGTATTTTGTTGATTGGCTTTGTAGCAAAACGTCCTTGACTTTAGCAATTTCACGCATCAAATTGCTGCAAAATAAGAGAGGTTTGCATCTTAAACACATGCGCACGGAGATTGCACAGTTTTTGCAGGCTGGCCAAGAAGCAATAGCTCGAATTCGGGTATCCTTTGTGTTTTGACTGCTTGTGAGTTGCTTTCAGGATTTTCCTTCTTTTATAATTGAGAAAATAACTCTTTTATCTGCTGCATTGCTTTCTTTTTTGTTAGGTTGAACATGTAATACGTGAGCAAAACATATGGGCTGCTTATGAGATATTGGAGCTTTTTTGTGAGTTTGTTCTTGCACGTATTTCCATTCTTGAAAGTCAGAAGTAAGTTCATTGACTACCGGTTGTTTATATTTGAGAATTTTCATATTACTTTCAATTATTGACCAATTTGTGAAAGATATTTATTTTGTGGGTGTATGATTTGATTTTTCTTTCTTTATATCATTTTGTGATCATAAACCTATTTGTTGAACCATTTTGATATATAGACATCAGTAACATGTGATCATTAGTAGTTCCCTAGTATTTTCCAAGATCCATTGTTTCATCAGTAGTTCATCTAACCTTGAGGCTGCTTCCGGCTTTAATGTGCAATGATTGGAAGAAAGAATTGGCTTCATGTTACTTAGATGTTCCATGAGATGCTGCAGCAAACCTACAACTGAATTTTACTGTTCCTATTTATGCCTCTGCTTCTTTAGAAGAATCAAGTCTAATTAAATTTTCACAAAATTTTTTTGGGTGTTGTAGGAGGATACACATGGTTCCACCCATGTCATTACTAGTTATATATTTTGCACTCTCTAACTCTTCATGCTTGTGTTTGGACCACTCTTTGTAAATTTAACAAGACTCACTATCTATATCTTAGGTAAAATTTCCTATAGTAATACCTTTATTTCGCAATTGTTTTGCCTTTCGTCTTTGATCTAAGAACCTCTTGACTTGTTTGAACCCAATGTTAACTTAGGGCTTGAGTTGAATGATTGTTGTTTGTGGTGATATTAACATTCTATTGTTCGTTGATTGGGAAGGGAAACTTTTACATACTAAATATTCATTGATGAGCCTCTTTGGAGTAACATTAAGTAACTAATCATACATATTTGAGCACAAGGAATTATGATGTACATGTTCTCAGTTATCTACCCTAAGAAATATATCTGATTTGTTTAGGTTTATAGGTATTGCCTAATGTATCTTTAGTAAATATGATTCCTTGACCTTTGGAAGAAATTAGGTTGATGAATTCTGAAGAAAGAAGACAAATTGATTCTTCCTTAATTTTTTTGTGAATAGTACTAGGATTAAATAGGACAATACAACCATAATTACCTCCTTAAATTAATAAGAATCTATATATTCTCCAAGTAATAAAATCTCAACTAATTAATAGAATATTGTTATATGTCTTATGGGAGAACCAACCCCAAAAGCTAGCTTAAAGGGTGGGAGAGCCCATAAGCCTATAAACCCCACATCAACCTCTCTTATTACCGATGTGAGACAATTAGACCGTAACATTCCACCTCGCCTCGCAGTCTAGGCATCGGCAGGCTGGCTATGCACTAGACCTTTTTCTAGCTCTGGATGAACATTGCTATACTGGTGTCACCACCCACACATCCATGGGCTGGCTGTGTGCTAGACCTTTTCTAGCTTCGACTGAACACTACAATACTGGCATCACCACCCGTGGGCGTGGCACGAGAACTTAAAGGAGTGATGTTAGCTTTGATACCAATTGTTACAGGTCTTATGGGAAAAAATTATAGGATCAGAATTGTGATAGTTGATAAATGTTTGTGAGTAATGGTTGATATTAGATTAATAAACTGGGAATAGAGAAAAGGAAGGTGTGTTGTATTGATGATGAAAGGAAAAAAAGGTAATAGGTGACACCAACAACATTCGAGAGGTTGCCTTCTCTCCCAAGACCCACTCAATAACAATAGATTCCCAATGATCATCACACCTTTCCCCAAACCACTTTTAATAACAGACTCACTAACAATAGAAAATAGACAACTCAGTAGATAAGACAAAGTAGTGTAACAACCTGCCACACATGACCCACATATTCTACTCACATTCCCTAACCAAATAATCAACATTCCCTAACCTCATATGAGCCCATTAATTCGAGCCAGCCCTTTTGTAGCCATGATACTTCTTCCTTGTGTAGACAAACTTAATTGGAGGCCTATTAGCAGTAGCAAACCTATCATTACTTCCCCCCTCAACACCCATCTTGTCCCCAAGGCGGAAATTAGGAAACAATTCTTGTATCAACAACAAAGGTTCCCAAGTAGCTTCAAAAGGAGGAAGATCCTTCCATAACACCAACACTTTTAATCCCTCAAGTGTCTCACGCGTATCTAGAATTTCTTGCAATTCAACCAACCAATCTATTTCAGTAGTCAGAATTGGAGGGAGAGGCTACGCTTGTGAAGTATTTCCCAATGCATTTTTAAGTTGTGAGACGTGGAGAACAGTGTGTATCGTTGCTGAATCCGGAAGTGCAAGTTTATAGACAACCTTCCCAATACGTTGTACTACTTGATAGGGCCCAAAGTATCTTGGAGAAAGTTTTTCATTTGGACGTAACGGCTAAGGATTATTGAAGATAAGGATGTAGAGTCAAGTACACCATCTCACCAACTGAAAACTCAACATCTCTGTGGTGCTTATTAGCTGTTGTCATCTTATTTTGAGCAACTACCAATTGGTTCTTCAACTCATTCAACATGAAGCCTCTTGCAAGTAGCATTTCATCCAACGTAGAATTAGTAGTATTGGAATAGGGATACTTGATCAGTGAGAGATGATCTCTATCATTTACCCCCTTGAAGGGTGTGGTTTCGATGGAAGTATGGAAAGAGGTGTTGTAACAATAATTTGCCCAGGACAACCATCTAGACCATTGCTTAGGCTGCTGACTTGCAAAACAACATAGGTACAACTTGAGACACCTCTTTACCAGTTCACATTGACCATCGGTTTTCGGATGATAAGCCGTCCTCTGCATTAATTGAGTGTGCTGCAACTTGAAAAGCTCAGTCTAGAAATTACTCAAGAAAATCCGATCTCTATCAGTCACAATACTTCGTGGAAATCCATGTAATTTCACCACTTGTGTCATAAATTCATCCGCAACCACTTTGGCAGTAAATGGATGCTTGAGAAGGATGAAATGAGCATACTTATTGAGTCGGTCCACCACCACCAAGATCGAATCAAATCCATAGGATTTTGGCAAACCTTCCACAAAATCCATGGTTATGTCCTCCCAAATGGTTTGAGGAATTGGAAGGGGTTGAAGCAGACCAACAGGGGAGAGGATCTCATATTTATGTTGATGGCAGACAAGACATTCAGCCACAAAACGCTTTATATCAGCTCGCGTACCCTCCCAAAATATTTTGGAAGAAATTTTTTTGTAGGTGCGAAGATATCCGCCATGTCCTCCAATAGGACTATTATGGACTTCCAAGAACTTGGGAACGAAAGAGCACATGTTAGGAACGACCAATCGATCCTTGTAATATAGCAGCCCCTAACGCAAAACCCAACACTATTTCCCATTAGGATCTTGCGGCAAGAGGTGTTTAATAGCACCTTGTTGAATCTTTGCACGCAACTTGGCCCAATCAACCCAGGAAGGTACTGAAATGGCCTGCGTTTCGACAAACAAGTGAAATTGTGATAAAGCGTCTACGACTGTATTTTCTAGACCTGGCTTAAACAGCACTTCAAAATCAAATCCCATCAACTTGGTCAGCTAATGTTGATACTCACTAGCTACTTTGCTCAAGCAAACACCAAAGGGATTTTTGATCAGTTCTAACGATGAAATGATGGCCTAATAAATAGTGACACCATTTTTGGATTGACACAATGATCGCCATAAGTACGCGCTCATACAATGATTTGAAACGTGACCTTCCAACTAAAGCATGGTTGAAGAAAGCTATAGGTCATCCTTTTTGGCTGAAAATAGCACCTGAACCCAATTTCCCATAATCACAAACAAACCGCTAATAATACCCTGTTGGCTTGAGGAATCCCCTAAATTCCTTTTGGTTTTTTGGAATTGGCCACTCATCCATAAGTTTGACTTTTTCAGGGTCTGCGGACACTTGCTTCTCGGAAATCACGTGCCCCAAATATGCCAACTCCATTCACCCAAAGCAGCACCTTTTCAAGTTTGCAAATAATTGGTACTTGTCGAAGTTGAGATAAATTAACACGTAAATGCTCAATATGGTCACTTATAGAAGCACTGTAAATTAGAATATCATCGAAGAAAACAAGCATATACTACCGAAGTAAACCCTTGAAAATACTGTTCATCAATGCCTGAAATGTCGCCGATGCGTTCATTAACCTGAACGGCATTACAAGGAGCTTGAAGTGACCATCATGCGTACGAAATGCTATTTTATGCACATCCTCCGGTTGGACATTTTGTGGTATTCGGGCTTCAAGTCAAGTTTAGTAAAAATTCTTGCCCCATTCAACTCATCAAAAAATTCGTCAATATTTGGGATTGGAAATCTACTCGGAACTATTGCTCGATTCAAGGCCTATAATCCACACACAATCGCCAACTCCCATCCTTCTTTCAAACCAATAATATCGGGCTCGAAAATGGGCTCACACTTGACCTAATTACTCCTTCCTCTGGCATCTTAGTCACTAACTTCTCAATTTTGTTTTTCCGAATATGTGGATATCGATAAGGCCGCAAATTGACTGCTTCTGAACCCTCCTTAAGCACTATCACTTGTTTATGACCTCTGAATGGGGGTAACTCTTTAGGTGCAGCTCTCACATCATTAAATTCTTCTAACAACTCTCTCAACACCGGCTCAACATCCTCCAGTCTTTCCTTTTGTGGTTTCTAAGTGAAACAACTCCAAACATTAACCCTTCTTTCTCAACCTACAGTTCTTTCACCATAGTTTTTAGAGAGACTATGGCTTTTGTTAAGCTAGGATCACCTTTCAAAAGTAATTGACTAACCACCCAATTCAAATGTCATTGTAAGCTTCTTCCAATCATCATGTGTCTCTCCCAACGTTGCTAACCACTTTAGGCCCAAAATGACATCAGTACTTCCTAAAGGTAATGGTAAGAAGTCCTCCACAATTGTTATCTTTTGGATCTTCAAGACCACACCCTTACACACCCATTCCTTTCAACTGTTTCCTGGAACCAATGACGACTCCATATTGTGAAGTCTCGTGAATGGGTAATTGCAAAGCCTCCACAACACCAGTGAAAATGAAGTTACACGTGGCCTTGCAGTCAATTAAAACCACCTCATCTAACCTATGCACTTCTCCTTTCAATTTTAGAGTCCTTGGTTCGGACAATCCCACAATAGAATTCAAGGATAATCCTACTCCTCCTAGCACCTCTGTTTTAGTTGAACCCATTTACTCTATACCATCCCCTCTCTCTTCCTCACTCATTAACAACATATGCAATTCTTTCCTTTTACATCGATGTCCAACATGCCATTTTTCATCACAATGATAGCAAAGCCCCTGTTCTCTTCGCCTCTGAGCTTCATTGGGCGTAAGCTTTTGAAATCGTGGGTACTCATAAGATGGGTTGGTGCTTGTGTTTTTGGTTTTGCGGATGGTTTGGGGAGGTTTGACATTTTGGGTGGGAGTGTTTGAGTTGTTGGTGAAAGGGTTGTAGGGTTTGTTTGGGGTCTATGTGACCATTATAGCGTTTGATTTGAATAAGATTGAAGGGGGCTCTTTGGTGGGTTTGGTGTGTTGGGAAGTGGACAGGACTTGGTTCTTGTGTTCAACCCGACCCGCAACTTCCATAGTCTCCTTTAGATTTTGTGGGTTTAAGACTAGTAGTTCAACCTTAATTTTCTCATTAAGGCCATTAACAAATACGACAGACATGATGTTGTTGTCAACCCTTCCAATCGATGCTGCTAAATATTCGAGCTGGGCTTTGTATTCAGCCACCGTTCTGTGTTGTTTGACGGCGAAGAAATGATGGAGTAAGGAATCAACTTGTAATCCAGCTAATCTATACAACATCTAGATTTTCAACTCCTCCCAATTCTCAAAAATTATATCCCTCTCTTCAACTTAGCCAAGCTTGTGCCTCACCTTTAAAACAAACACCCAATACCTCAAGCTTCTTTGCCTCTAATAAATGGTTAATGGAAAAATACCTTTCAACTCTAAAAATCCAGGAATCAACGCCCTCCCATCAAACACTAACAATTCCAACTTTCGAGAGTCTCGGTCTTTCTCCCAAATTTGCTTCCTCTAGTGTCGTCTCTTTATCGACATTAATGGGTTCCACCACATTTTGATGGGCATTAATGGATTCCACACAGTTCGGGTTTTCGGGGGACGAGTTTTGTAGCAAGGTTTTAAGTGAATGTTGATTCTCTTTCATTTGTTGAACCAACAAGGTTATTGTAGTTGATAGCCCAACCTCCTCTTTTTTAAGTTTAGGAATTTCTTTGACACTTTCTTCAAGTTTTTCGATTCGGGAATCCATTATGATTTTGGGCATGAACTGCTCCGGGATCGAAACAGCTCTAATACCAATTGTTATAGGTATTATGGGAGAACTAACCCCAAAAGCTAGCTTAAAGGGTGGGAGAGCCCATAAGCCTATAAACCATATATCAGCCTCTCTTATTAGCAATGTGGGACAATTAGACCATAACAAATATCAGCTAATTATCTATAGAAAATCAGCTAATTAGCTCTATATTATTGAAATAATCAGCTAATTATCTGTAAAGAATCGGCTAATTATCTCTAGCTGATTATTTCCATAGTATCAACACTCCCACTCAAGTTGGTGCATAGATATTGATTATGCCCAACTTGCTTACAAAGAACTCAAAATTCTGTTTTAGTAGTCCTTTGGTGAAGACATTGATAGCTTGTTGTATTGTAGGTACGAATGGTATGTAAATGAGTCCATTTTCAAGTTTTTCTTTAATAAAATGTTTGTCAATCTCCACATGCTTGGTTTGATCATGTTGAACTGGATTGTTGGCAATACTAATAGCTGCTTTGTTATCACAAAACAACTTCATTGGGTGCTCCATTGGTTTCTTAAGATTTTCCATTACTCTTTTAATCCAAATTATTTCACAAATTCCTTAAGCCCCCTTCGCACTACTTCTGGTTACCACACTTTGCTTTTTCCTCTTCCAAGTTACTAGATTTCCCACAAATATATGCAATACCCAAAAGTTGATCTTCTGTTAGTAAGAGGCCCTTTCCAGTCTGCATCAATGTGGAATTCAACTTTCCTTTGATCACTTTTCTTGAAGAATAATCCTTTCCTTGGAGTTCCCTTTTAAGTATCTTAAGATTCTATGCACTACTTTCAAATGTTCTTCATAGGGAGTATGCATAAACTGACTTATCACATTGAGAATAAAGGAAATATCTAGTTTGGTGTGAGATAAATAGATTAGCTTTCCTACTAGTCGTTGATATCGACTTGTATCTATTGAAACTCTTTCTTCAACCTTACTTAGATTTGAGTTGAATTCCATGAGAGTATCTGATGGTTCATACCATTCATCCCAATTTCTTCTAGAGGGGCTAGGATATACTTCGATTGGGAGACTACTATGCCCTTCTTAGAGTTAGCAATTTCCATCCCCTAGGAAGTATGTAAGATACCCCATGTCTTTGATTTCAAACTCCTTTGAGAGATTCTTTTTAAGAATTTCAATTTCCTCAAAATCATTGCTAGTGAGGATAATGTCGTTTATGTGTGCAATTAGAATCGCATTCCTTCCTTCTGTAGAAGTTTTTATGAATAGAGAATGATTAGACTGCATCTGAAAGAAATCTTGAGACTTCATATAAAGATTTTTTGAGTTTGCATATCCTTTTTTTGAAGCTTTCACTAAATCTTGGGGGAGGCTCCATATATTCCTCTTCTTCTAAATCTCCATTTATGAAGACATTTTTCACTTCCAACTAATGTAGAGTCCAATCTAGATTAACTGCAAGCAACACTCACAACATTTAACTTAGAGACGGGTGAAAAATTTTCTGAATAATCTACGCCATGGGTTTGTGTAAACCCAAAGGCGAGTCTTATATCTTTCAAGTGATCCATTAGAATTGTGATTTACGATGATTACCAATTTACATCCAACCAATGTTTTTCCTCTCGGAAGATCAACTTCCTCTCACATTCTATTTTCCCCCAAAACTCTCATCTCCTTCGGGACTGCATCCCTCCACTTAGGAATATTTAGAGCGTATTGTATATTCTTAGGAATGGAAGCATTGGATAACTTAGAAGTAAATGCTTGAAATGATGGAGATAGACTTTGATATGATAAGTAGTTAGTTATACAAAGGATATTTGTTACAAATTCTAGAATACCTTACTTCATTCGTAGCACTAAGGATCAGTATAAGCACTTGGGTAAAAGGTCATGTAGGGGAACAGGAAAAATTCATTTTCAAACAGCCTTGTCCTCTCCATATGGATAACTACATGGTGAGATAACTTATTGTGCTTATTTATTAATACTAAAAGTGTTGTAGGACAAATAGAAGAATTATTAACTAGTAGCTAAAACTCACAAATTTAGAAATCTAGTTGATATTAAGCTGCTGGAATATCAGATTTCAAGGTTGAATTTAGGCTGAGAATGTAGAATTTTCAGATTTTGTATGGCTGACAATTTAAGGTTTGACGCTGGAAATTTAGATTTAGGATTTTGGGTTTAATATGTCTGGAATTTAGGTTTGAGATGGCTAAAATATAGGTTTAAGAGGACTGGAATTTGGGTTAGGGTTGGTGGAATTTCGTGAAGAACACAAAAAATAGATAGGAGGAAACTAGGAATCACTCATAGGTCTAAGAATCACTCTTAGGAGAAAGCATCACACTTTCTAGTTGAAAATTCAAAGTTGTAGAAACATTTCAGATTGTTTCTTATAAGTACTACTAGGATAGCATAACATAATACCACTACTTCATATCTAATAAGGAATCCTAATACAATTTGAATTTCAGCGTTTATCTTTGATATCAATTCAATTCCCAATCCTCATCCCACTAAATTAAAGCTTGTGATTGATTAATCTTTCCTCTTTTATTTCTCTTATAAACTTGAAGTTCTTTTGCTTCAAGCTGGCTTGGTAGGATGTAAGCCAGTGGATTCTTCAATGGATTCCAACATCAAACTTGATGCAGACCAGGGAGAACTCTTGAAAGATCTAGGAAACTATTGGAGAATGATTGGGGAATTAAACTATTTTACAATTAAAAGGCTGGACATTTCATTCAGTACTAGTGTGGTGAGTCAATTTATGCAATCCCCTCGGACCAACCATTAGAATGGGGCTATTTGAATCTTGAAATACCTCAAGCCCAATCCTGACAAAGGACTCTTATATAAGAACCATGGGCACTGTTCAATTCAAGCCTATAGTGATGTTGAGTTCTAGGACTGATTGATGATCTATTACAAGGTATTGCGTGTTTGTTGGTGGCATTTTGATTTGATGAAAAAGCAAGAAGCAAACAATAGTTTCTTGTTCAAGTGTAGAATCAGAGTATAGAACCATGACATATACAACACGAGAATTTGTCTGAGTAAAACATATGTTGCGGGAACTTGGATTTCAACAAACTCAACCTATAGAGCTAATGTGTGATAATCGAGCAGCCATTTACATTGCTTCTAATCAAAATTTTCATGGAAGGATAAAACATATTAAGGTAGACTGCCACTTTGTCAGAGAGGTGCAATAATTAGGAGAATTATTTAGGGTTATGATTGTGATTTGATTGAGAGGTTTTAGTGATTATAGTTGTAACTTACCTTATATGGATAACATAATCTAGTATATAAAGGAAGGGGGAGCTGCATATTTCTACAAGCTCATACAGTCCTTCTTTTCAATTCATATCAATTTAAAAGAAATAGGTTGACTTTCTCTGTGCTTTTTTCCAGTTAAGTAAGTTTTGGCCTTTTGCAACAATGTTGAACTGTATAATTTATTAAGGAGTTATTCCTGAAAGAATGGCTATATGGAAAAAGTCTTAATTCCATTCTCCACGTTAGCTTTAATCATCCTGTTTATGATAACAGGGAATGTCCTGCTGAACTGCGAGAGGCTATTGCAAGCATAATTTTTTCTGCTCCAAGATGTTCAGAAATTCCAGATTTGCTGCAGATCAAGAATTTGCTTACTACCAAATATGGCAAGGAATTTGTCATGACTGCCTCTGAGCTCCGCCCTGACTCTGGTGTCAACCGAACAGTTAATAGGCTGTGATTTACTTGTTTTTCTTCTGGTGCATGTTTAGCATGGGGATTACATGACTGATTTATTGAGCTGTATTATTTATTCTTAAATGTGCAGATAATTGAAAAACTTTCAGTTAGTGCTCCATCTGCAGCATTAAGGCTCAAGGTATTGAAAGAAATTGCTCAAGAACACAATTTGGAGTGGGACTCCTCGAGCACAGAAGCAGAACTAGGAAAAAAACATGAAGATCTCCTGGTACGCTTGAAAATAATTTTTTTATTTTAGTCTATCACTGGGAAGACCTAATAATTTTTTCACAAATTGCACTATTGGTAGACCTAATAACTCACTCTGGCTTAATTTTAACTGCTTGATCTCCACTGGGTATCAACAATATCCTCCAAAACCATAATTCATCAAAAGTGCAAAGCATTGTTTCTGACCTACCAAATTATGTGGGCTGTAACCACTGATCCGACCCTAGTGTTTGCATGGTGCAACACTGTAGCTGGTGTATATCATCCTGTATTTTCGGCAATAAGATTTTGAAATGGCTACAAAATTTCAACTATACTACCATGTGAGCCGTTTTGAGGATTCTGGGGCATGGTGAACTTGTGCACTTCCTTCTTCGCCCTCAATCCACTGCTAGAGTCTAATCTCCCTTCTGGTTGTGATCCTTCATGTTACCCAATAACTCGTCTTTCTTTTTCAAGTTGAAATGTTTAGCATTGTTTGGCGCTGTTGTGCAAAGAGATTCCCTCTCAGACGCTTTAATCTGCCATTTTAGACCATCATTGTTTTGTCCATTTTGTTACTGATGAAAGGGTTTTTTTTTAAAAATGTCAAACTCTAGAGTGGATCAAAACAAATTGTCACGGAAGCTGTAGTTTCCCAAGCGCCTATCCAACACAGTTCTCACAAGTCTTTGGGTTTTGATCGAGAAGGTCACATAGTAGATTTAGATCGTGGACAGGGAACTCAAAATCTTCAAGCCCATAACCCTCCATGTTACAGGTCTTCTATTGATGTTAATGAAATCGAGCAATCAGTTGGACAGGATAATACAGGATCAGTTGTGGATGTGAAACAGGAAGAATCATGGCAATCCTCAGATGTGTTGGAGAGAGCCCGAGCAGCCATTGCTTCTGCTGACCGTGCCACCGTTGCTGCCCGTGCAGCTGCTGAGCTTGTAAATGCTAAATTTGGATCACTGAAATTAGAAGTAAGGTCTTCTTAGCGATATGTTAATAAACCAAAGATGAGGTCTTGTAATTGTGAGTTTGTTACTTGACAGATGTCTTGCATTCACAGAAAATAGCATGTTATACTGTAAGACATAGAAGGTTGAGGAGAGATCGTGTGAATTGATAATCCTAAAGGCACACGGTTAATACTGTTTCTTTTGTGTGAATGAAGTTAAATCAAGAATAATCTTGTCGATTGGAAACAATTCTACAACTAAATATCGGTAAATTGTCAAAAGTCACAAAAAATAAGTAAATTGCAAGGAGTGAAGAACAATATCCAACATTTGTTCAGATTGGCTGAGCGCTTATACACGTGCCTTTTCTGTCCACTGACTACTTTGTTAATTTTGAGGAGCACATTTATATGCTTAACTAACAGTGCATATTGCTACAAGAAACTTTGAAGATTCCACAGAGACCCTAGTCTTACTATTTCTTAAAATGATTTAATTTAATTCCTTAATATTAAGCAGGGATTTATGAACTTGGTTAATTTTATCATAGAACTTGAGTGTTTCTTATAGCAACTGGTTGATGTTTGAATGAATTTACTGAACCTATGGAAAACAAAGAATTTGAAAACAACGATCTTTATTAGATGTTCTGTATTTTTGTTGAAAATTATATCGAGTGATGTGCTGTGTTTTGAGCTTATACGGAAACAAGGATAAATCCTATATATGCATCTCAACAGACAACCCAACCCCACTAGTGAGATTTTTTGTTGCGAGATCAGGATGAAATTAGATCCTGAATACAATGAAATAATTACCATTCTTTTTGTATTTTGATTTCTCAAAAATCAAGATTAATTTAATTTTATAAAATAATTAACATATGAATTATAACAAAACATGAATTGTAATTCGTACCTTATTTTAAAGTTTGATAATTTTCTTGTCATATCTCTCGAATTGTTTCTGAAATCGATTTATTTAAACCACTATAGCCTCACAAGTGTCCGACCTCTTATGGTACCTATAGAATAGGATGAGAGAACTTTATAACTTTTATAAAGAGGGTTAATTAAGAAGTGTTAGCTTTATTAGAGCTTAAACCTATTTATAATAAGTTTTAAGTAAGAAGTGATAGCTTCATTAGAGCTTAAGCTTATTTATAATAAGTTTTGGACATTTTACTAATTGAATTGAAATTAAATTTTAATTTTAATTAAACTTTAATTAGAATTATAAATAATTCTAATTAAACTTTAATTAGAATTATAAATAATTCTAATTAAACTTTAATTAGAATTATAAATAATTCTAATTAAATATTGATCATGCTCAAATAAGATCCAATACCTCATATGGATTCTTATTTATTAAATATCTCACATTTAATTAAAAAGTTCAAACTTTACAATGAAGTCCAACTTGATAAAATATCTTTGCTCTCTTCAACTCATTCTATATATGAGACTCATTAATTTTCCAAACATATTGGGAATGATTATAAATTATAATTATAATTATCCTTTTAGTTTATCTTTAATTCTCTAATTAAACAATTTATATCATAAATCAATATTGATGTCTAGCAACATATCATGACCACCCAAATATTTATGAATGTTAAAGTGATTTTGAGTAACATTTTTGTGTATGATTTTTTTTTGTACAATTCAATCATTTCATCGTACAATGTTTCAATTAGACAGAGTATAAAATTAATGTCTATTTTTTAAAGTCTAATTATATAAGTTTACTGCCATTATCTATCGATTCAATTAATAACATTTGTAAACTATTTATAAAGTTTTCATTATACCTTGGCCAAAGATTTCCTGAATCAATACTAATCGAGAATAAATGAACATTTTTTTAATTACTTTAAAATGATGAATCTTATCTTAATCACACAACTACTTCCATATAGTTCATGCTTCATCCAATGATTTCCGATTGAACGACCATGATTAACTAAGTCATAAATAGTATTGAAACATATCAATCCCTATACAAAATAAATTTGGATACTTCATATCAAAGGATCACTTATATAATCATTACAATGGAAATTTACATAAACATACAAGTAATGTTTCAAATAGATTTCTCATATCAGGTTAGTTCTGTGAACTTATTCTATAATAAGTACCCACATTTTTGTTTAAATATTTATATACTTTAGCCTATGAGATTCAGTACTTCCTTCGTAAGGAAAAATATAATATGTGCTAACTTTTTTACGTTCTATTAATGTTTAGTCTTAATAGAACGATGTCTAGGAACAATTTCGAGATAATACATAAATACAATATAAATCTCATAATTATAATCTTATTATAATTTTATTTATAATATATAATTATCTCATAAACTTTATCATATACATCTAAACATGTACAAGATGAAAAATATCTTTAAATTATTTTATCACTAAACTATAACTAATCGATTGGTTGTAGGACATAACCTAACAAATTTGTAGTTTTCAATTAGGTACCTTATTACCAAGACATTATAAACCCCTTCGTTATTGAACATGTTCATGAGCGAGCAGAAACATAAACGACTAAATTACTTTCTTATACTGACAGGTTTACACTTATCAAATCTATTCTTAATGCACTCCATGTCGTATGGGCAAGTCATCTTCTTATATCTTATGATTGATTGAAAATAGGATGAGAAACTCCTCACGGACTCGGGATAAAGACAATTAGCTGGAAAAACTTCTTCCAACACCAAAGCTTAATTAATTATAAGGATGCTTTCATATCAGGGGTCCTATTTCTAGCGCCGATCAGTTTTTGAATAATGAAATGATCTGGATTGTAAACAACTCGTCATTTCTTGGTAACAAAGAACTATCTCAGAACATCTTCCTACTAAATTCAGTTTTGAATCAGACGCTTAGGAAAAGGGTCGTTCTTTCCTACTTGAACCTCACTTCAAATGGTCGTTTGTTTTGTTTTGAACCTTTGGAATCCTTTAGCTATATATTCTTTGCTTTCAATCTGGCATCTTCTTTAAGGGATCAACTTTTTAGCATATGCAACGGTTTCAATATTCTGGCCTGACTTCACTTTGTAACTGTTTACATGGTACGAGAAAAGAGTAGCTCTTTTCATGTAAGATAGAGAAAGCGAAAGGCAAGAAAGAAATTAGATAAGGTAATACACTCTGAATAAAGAATGAACCAGGCACTCTTTTAGAAAGCAAATATTTTTGCTGAAGCATAAAATAAAATGTTAACGCTGCAAGGCAAGGCCAAGGCCGTTCTTATAGTTTTATAGGCCCTGGGCGAAATTAAAAAAAAAATGCCTCAACAAATTGACAATATGCTTAAGTTTACATATTTGTATGAAATATAAATGACTTAGTTTATAAGTTTACATAACCTACTAAATATTAAATGATCATAACACTAACAAATACACAGAGGATCATGATTTATCTCAAGCGCAATATGAAGGCTCTATATTCATCTCAAGCGCAATATAAGGCTTATTTGTCCAATATACTGTAAATTTTCTGAAGTGGATGCATTTGGTACATGATCATCCTCACTCAAATTTCTAATATCCTTGTGAATATGAATCTCATCACTTAAGTTTTCTTTATGTTGTTCAAAACCATTTTCACCTAATTTCTCAGGACTCTCACTAGAGGAGCCTACTCTTTTAATAAATTTATTTATGGCTCCTTTTTGGGATTTTATCAATTGTGCTACTTGTTTTCTTTTTTTTCTTTTTCCTTTTTTCACTTCCAGACAAATGTTTTTTAGGCAACATAATATAAACTAATTATAACACAGTTGGATTAGAAAAAGAACAAAAGCATTTGTATGGAACTGGAAGAAGTATACAGACACAACCAAACTCCAACAGCTTCACAATATATCACAAATTTATATAAATGGTATTATATCTGTAATAAAAGAAAAATAAATAACAAATTTTAATATCTAATATTAAAAATAAAAAATAAAGAATAAAAATATATTAAAAATTAGAAAATTTACCTTTAAATTATACTCAGAACTCAGAAGACACAATCGTAAAATTTTTTGCTACTAATTTTTGAGTTGGAGTACTTTAAATATATACATTGATAAAAATAAAGCAATTAGAAGGTACAAATATAATTCAATATTTTAAGACTATTTATAAGCGTTAGGACCACAAAATTACCTTTACTTTAATTTTTTTAATTATAATGTTAGATTATAAAATGACTATAACGTTATATGTTTATAGTCATTTCATCATCTGAACAATTATACCCAAATTCTGATTTCACAATCACGTCGGGAATTG
>JANITW010000003.1:34065725-34092539 GCA_027564335.1 Erythroxylum williamsii
TTACATCTTTCCAATACATTATACTGCAGGGGTATTTTTGTCATTAAACACTGTTTTTTGTTCTGTCCACTGCAACCTAACACATTTCTGTCCACAGGACGAAGACAATTTTCTCTGTTCTGTCCACCGCAACCAAACATCTTACTGTCTTCAATTCTTGTTCTACCCTGTTCTGTCCTGTCCTGTCTTGTCCCGTCCCTGCATGTTACAGACGCTAACCAAACAGACAGGAATAGATGTCCTAGAATAAATGGACATTGCTTGTCTTCTGCAATATCATGAATTATAAAGGCAACAGGAATAACAAATTTGTCCACCTTTATTAGAACATCTTCTACAACCCCAAATGGTTTCTTTATCAATTGATCTGCTAACTGAATTGTTATTAAGGTTGTCTTTATATTGTCTAGCTTTAATTTGCTAAAAATAGACAACGTCATAAGATTAATACTTGCACCAAGATCATACAAACATTTAGAAAATTCCACACCATTAACAATGCAAAGAATAATGAAACTCCCTGGATCTTTTAATTTTGATGGCATGTTTTTAGTGATTATCAAACTACAGTTGACTATTAATGCTACTGTATACTTTGAATCCCAAGTTCGCTTATGAAAAAGTAGAGCCTTTAAGAATTTTGCATACTTGGGGATATGTTTAAGCACTTTTGCAAATGAAAAACTCAAATGTAGCTTCTCAAACTTTCCCAAAAAATTTTCAAATTGGCTCTCTTTAAGGTTTTTCTTTAGTCTTTGTAGAAATGGTAACTTGGGTACTTATGATGGAGGTGAAATGTAAGAGGGGTTCCTCCTTTTTGTTACCTTATGTTTGACTTTCTCTTGACTTGTCTCAAACTGATCTTTGGCTTCCTTTTGAACTGGTTCTGCCAACTCGTTCCTATTTCTCAAATACATTACTTTCACTTACTCCTTCAAGTTGGATTCAGTAGTACTGGGAAGGTTACCTAAATTTCTCACTATCAATATGATTACAAGCAGGCCCACCTATACCTCCAGGTTATGAACGGAAGATGCACAATTCTTAAGCATTAGGTCAGTCCTTGATTATGTCTTCTTATGTTCTACATCCATATTATTAACCTTGGAGCCTATAGAGCCTATCACATCCATTATTCTGACAAACTGGGATTCCGTCTTTGACTCTAGGCTTTTTTACTTTAACTCTTAATTTCTTAACCTGTTTTGGAATCTTGGCAGTCTGTATGGTCTCAAATTTACACATGCATTGTTATTCTAGGAAAAATTTAAGTAGCTTTTCCACCTAGAGTTATAAGTGTTCAAGAAAGGATTGTTACTTCATCGTTCTAGCATACCTAAATATTTACTTGTCCATTCCATTATTATTCATCAAATAACATTATATTGATATATGGTTATATTATCTATATATTTCATAAACCTGTTGCATTGTGTTTACTAATTAGATGAGGCATTAATATTGTTTAGTTTTTTAATTAATGCAACTATCTGTGCCTATATGGCTAAAGTTAGCTCTATTGCCATGATTCCCTTTTGTTCCTTCACATTGTATGGTCACCTTCTTTCAGTTGACCACAAACAATTGTTAGTGGTTATATCCTTAATCAGATTATATGCAACATCGACGATTTCTCTCACCAAATCACCTTTGGCTATTATATCAACTATGCTCCTAGTTGCTGCATTAAGTCCATTATAAAATATCTGCAATAATAGCTTTCTTGGCTGGTTATGATGAGGACAACTTCTCTGTAGCTCTTTGAATCTCTCCAATGCCTTGTAGAGGGATTCTCCATCATACTACTGAAAGGTTGAGATCTCCTTGATAATCTGGGTCATTTTTGTTAATAGAAAGTACTTAGCTAGGAAAGCTTGCACTAATTGGTCCCCATGTAGTTACATGCTCTAAATTAAAATAATTTAGCCATGCCTTTGCCTAATCTTTCAGTATGAAGGAAAAAAGCCTCATCCTTTATGTCTCATTGACCAAAATGTATTGCAAATTTCCAAAAAATTACCAAGGTGAGCATTTGAATCCTGATGTGGTAAATCATATAATTAAACACTAGTTTGCAAAATATTAAATAAAGTAGGCTTGATTTCAAAATTATTCCAATTAATAGTCGATCTGGCAATCCCTTTATTAGTTCGGATTGAACCTGAGCCACATAAAATCCATTAATGTGCTTTGGTCACTACCTTGATCTCTTTGGTCTGCCATTAACTTTTTGATTTCGTCTTGACGTCTTGCTTTTCTTAATTCCCTTTCAAGTTTGGTGATGTCAAGTTTGCTTAATCTGTTTGCACTTTCAGAACTTCTCATGTCCATACACCTGTTACATATAAGAAAAGAGTATCAAATAAAAATAAAAAGAAAGCTCAAATCAAAATAATTCAAATCACACTTGATGCTAGGTGTAATCCCCGGTAATGGTGCTAAAACCTAATAGTTACTTCATATTTAGCTCAAAGTTTTAAAATTAATTAAAGTTGTTATACCGTAAGCATACGACTCGTATAACATAATATAGCAAGGTATCATTTCTTTGGGGATTGGTTTTTCACCTTGTAATTCAAATTGACTTTTATTTAACTAAAACAAATAATGAGAGATTGAAATTGCAAAAATTCTCAATTTAAAGACTTGCAAGTACACATCAAAATGTCACAAAAATAAGAACACAATGTTGGCTTAAAGAATCAAACTATAATGGTGAGGTTCATTCTCTCCGTATCATGTAATCCCTCACTTTGGTAATGAAATCATACTTAGTCCTAGGCATTCTAATGTATTGGCCCTCCATCTCTTAATAATCTAACTAATTAGTCCCAAAATAATGATTATGTTCGGTATGTAATCTCTCAACCTACATACTTTACTTAACCTTTAAAGTAACCTATTGAAAAACCATCAAAACATCCAAGATCTTTCTCTAGATGTCATGTTAGCTTGATGTGTGAAGTGTTCTCAAGGCTACCCAATCTTTTCCTAACTTCATTTCTCAATGTAGGTAAGGTATATAAAGTCTACACATCATCAACAATAAAGCAAACCATATATTAAATCAAAGTGAGCTCTTACATAGTTATGGTAAGAACAACCCTCAAATCTACTTAGAAATCCATTAAAATAATAAAAAAACATCCTCATAACAAGTCCATACATCTTCTCCATACCATAACTAAACAAAAACCAATGAGAGAAGAGAGAATATAAGGCTTATGAGTTGAAGAACAATGCTAGAACCTGGAGTGGTAGCTTTAAGATCTCTTGAAATCATTTGATACTCCTTGAAAATCCCCTAAAAATATTTATGTATTCCTCCTTTTGTTGTGCTGCATGACCCTTCTCTTTTCTAAGGTATAAAATATGGTTTGTATACCCCTTTGGGTGCTTAAACCGATTTAGGATACAAGTGGAGCAAAGCTGGAAAATTCCAACTTCTATCTAGATCACGATCATGACTTTTTCAGCCTTATTTTCTTCTTTTGTTTATCCTTTGATACCTTCAACAAGTCCATATGCAAGTAAGTTGATAATCAATACAAATAAGGTCCAAATCCTACTTAAACATTGACATACTGCCATGCAAAATGTATGTACATCAAAACACTTAAAAACTATGCAAAACCTAAGCTTAAAAATTTTCATTTATAACCTAACATGCAATTTATCATATACAAGAACATACACATGCAAGTTATATGCAAGTTAGCCTTTTTTGTATTGTCGAATCTTGTATGTGTTTCTAAGAAAAAGAATTTGTTCATTTCTCGAGGTCAAGACATAACCTAGGCTAAACGTCTTAGTATGTATACTAAATATTCAGATTATCCCATAAAATGACTTGGACAATCCTCTAACAAATATCACTTATCACTCTCTGGCTTACTATTAAAAGAAAGCTTAGAGTAAGAATAAAAATTGTTATTTATAGCTTATCTAAATTGATTGTGTGATGTATAATTCCTAATTGTAAAGTCATAATCACATCTTCCATATATTTCCTTATGCTCAAATAATTTGCATCACCCTTATACATCTTTGTAATTTAGATTGGAATATTGTGGACTGACTTGATAAAATGAGGTAATTGATCTTCACAACCTTAATAAGGCCTCTATCATGCAAAGAAATCAAGCTAACCTTAGTAGACTTATATTAGAACACCATTGAGAGTTAAGGCCTTACTAGTTAAACCTCACCATTGGTCTAAGACTTAAAACCTACGATTTTGACTCACACGATTCAATGGAATGAAACCTATGATTTTGACTCACACGATTCAATGGAATTAACTTAATGAATATGGTCCTCTTTCTTTAAAGAAAACGTTTTTATTCCAACTCAATGAATCCATCCACAAAAAATGTCTAAGTCCCAATGCTTCCACTATAAACTTTGATTCTTGAAAAAACAGAGGTTAGATAGTACATACTAATTAGATACAAAAATTATAATAAAATATATAAAATACACCCATTATATTCTATATCCCAAAAATATGTATAATTATGCCTATATGACACTAGCAATCTCTCCATAATACCTATCAAGTAAATTCATGATGTAAGTACCTCATAAGATTTAAAAAATCATATTAAATATGTTACATAATAGTGTCAAAGAAACATACACAATGTCATGTATTTGATCAGGATAGGTCCTAACTAATTCCCTCTATCAATAGACTCATACACATTTGAATTTGTCCATGAATGACACATCTTATTCCAAGCGTGGATTATTGATAAACATTTAATTGAGTATGTTTTCATTCCCATATATAGTATGTTTTGATTGGTTATATGATATTTTTATTGCTTTTGGTATTATTTTATTTCTAGAGTATTTTTAGGTCTCAATTGCCTTCATGAATCAAAAGTAGAAGGATTTGGGTGAAATTGGGATAAAAGATGGAAGAATTAGAGTTATTTTAGAGATATACGCCTGAGTGATAAAGAACATGTTTATGAAATATAAGTCACTATGAACGTGTAAAGTTCTGAAGATGTTGCTTTATCTGTATGAAGATACATGCCCATGTAAGTAATGTACATAACTGTGTCCTATACTTGTGTAAGCTCTTGTGAACATGTAAATCTATGATTTTGAAGTGTTTTTAAGGCACACGATCACTCACACGATCGTATAACTGAGAATGTATGTTTAGAAACCCTAGTTTCACACTATAAAAGGCAATTACAGAGACAAGGGGAAGGAGGTTGGAGTCAAAGATAGAGGCAAATTTAGAGTTTGAGACAATTTTTTATTTAGGACGATAGAAAACATAAAGATTACTTAAGAGATCTAATGGAGAATAACTTTCTACCAAAGTTTCAAGGGGATTATATATATATAGATTCTTTGCTTAATTATCTAATGGAGAATAGATTTTTGTTTTATTTTCTATATTTGTGAACTAAACTTATTTAGCGCTTAGGCTAGATAAGAGGGAATGGGTATTATGATTTGATCTTTCTTTTAATGCAATTTGATTTATTGATTCCTTATGATTCAATTATACATTTTTATTTTTTGAATTATTTCAATTTATGATTTCTCATGATTAAGATTGATAACTCCTTTTGTATGAATACATTTACTATAAGTGATAGGTGTTGCATGTAAATCTAAAGATAGCTCGACAAAAATCCTTTGGATTAGGGTCAAAACTAATAGTAAAATTCAAGAATCGAGTAATGCAATCTTAGGAGTTTTAATTAAAAAGAGGTTTCGTTACATAGGTATTATTTTATATATATATTGATTGATCTTAGTGTGTATTTCCATTATGGTTTATTATTTATGTGGAATATTAGTTTAGTTTAATTTCAATTAAATGATCATTATAATTGCTGGTTAGATAATAGAAAAGAGGTTACTATGAGTACCTATACTCCTTGTGGGATTGATACTCCATATTCAATGACATTATACTATAGAGAACAACACTCATAATAAGTTTCTGGCATCGTTGTTAGGGATTAGAATATTAGGAACACCCAATTTTTTATTAATATAGCCATTATTTCTAATTTTACTTCTTTTTACTTTTTGATTTCAATTTATTGAATCTTTAGTTTTAACACTTCTACTGGTCTTTGGGTTAGTTTATGATCCAAGGAAATCTATCACATTTAGTTAACAAAGATTTAAAAATTGGGAGGACAACTTGTAGAACCTTCTAAAGACCTTACTTAGATAGTTTGAGTTAGATCGATAGATAGAACACTTGGAAGGTCAGATTTTTATTGAAGGATTAGTTACTCTAATAGACTAAACAAGGACCATATTTGATTATGCTAGGTTGGACTTGATTGGAACAAAGTCCAACATTGCTTAGACCTATTGTTATCGTCAACAATTTTGAGATTAAAACCAAGTATCATTCAAATGGTGCAACAGTCTATCCAATTTGACAGGCTATGAGATGAGGACACTAATGCATTTATAGTAAATTTTCTAGAAATTTATGATTCCTCTAAGGTTAATGGAGCCAATGAGGATGTGATAAGATTAAGATTATTTCCATTCTCATTAAGGAGCAGGGTAAACAATGGTTGAATTCTCTACCAAAGTCATTCCGTACCATTTAGGACCGAGTGGTACAGAAATTTATTTTAAAGCACTTTCCATCAACTAAGACTGCCAAGCTAAGGAATGACATCTTATCTTATGCTCGTATTGACTCAGAGACATTATATGATATATAGGAGAGATTCAAGGAGATGTTAAGGAAGTGTCCACATAGTTTACCATTATGGATGCAATTTAGCCCTTCTATAATAAACTTAAGCAAATGAGAAGGTAGAGATAGATATAGTAAATAAGGGTATTTAACAAAACACCAAAAGAAGCTTAAGACCTTATTGAAGACAGAGCAATGAATAACTAATAGTGGTGCTCTTCTCAAGCAAAACTTAGCAAGCCACAGGAGTTTATAAAGTAGAAGCACTTACAACATTGGCAGGCTAGGTGATGAGAGTACTAGAACCATGTTATTCTACATTGGTGATCCACTTGTCACTGTGCCATTTAAGTAAGGGTTGCTTAGTAGTGTGGCTAACTTAATAGCTTGCATATTGGGGCCATATAGCCTTATAAGCTAATTAATTTTTAGCATATGTGTCGAAGTAATGTAGTTTCTCTATAAGTGGATTAAGGCTTTTTATGGAACTTTGGAAGGGCTTGTGATGATCTGTGTGTTTTATGCTCTAACCCAATTAAGGAAAAGGCTAAGAGTAAGAAGATAGATTGATTGACAATGAATGCTTAGATATTCCAGGTAATACAATGTGAGGTATACAGGCTAGAACATCTAGGCTAACAATGTCAAGCACCAAAACCTAAGTATGTGGATTACATGAGGAATGCTACCATACCCCAGTCCCTACAATAATACCTACAATATAGGATTTCTCTTAAGGAAGTCAAGGGCAATCAAGGAACTACCCTTTACTAGGATTTCAACAACACGCGCCTTAATAATATAAGCCAAGCTTATAAGAACTTATGGCCATATTTCTTCTAACTTTAGAGTCAAGATTTGAAGCCACAAAAACTTCATTAAGAAATCAAAAGACTTTTTATACACAACTTGGAAAATTAGATCGGTCAGCTTGTAAAGCTAGTGTGTGAAACAAAATAAGGGAGTTTGCCTAGGACCAACAAGACAAATCCTAAAGAACATATGATAAAAATCACCCTTAGGATTGGAAAAGAGTTCTAAGAGGAGAATAAGACCCAAAATGAGAAAAAGAGTGACATCAGGAGTCACAAAAAGATGAAGATGAAGAGCACCTTCCAAAAGTCAAGGAATTCCAACCTGTCATCATTTATCCTACTAAAGTGAAGAAAGATCTTATGGATGAGCATTTTGGTAAGTTTCTTAAACTATTTAAACAACTTCATATTAACTTACATTTCATTTATGCTTTTATGTAGATGCCAAAATATTCAAAATTCTTGAAGGAGTTATAAAAAATAAGAGTAGTTAAAGGAGTTCCGACTGTTATGTTAAGTGGAAGATATCGCGATTCTTTAAAGAAAGCTACTATAATAGCTTAAAGTTCCAATGAGTTTTACTATCCCTTGTCAAATTGGTAGCTTAAAAATAGAAAAAGCTTTAATCGATCTAAGGGTTGATATTAATATAATGCCTTATTCATTGTTTAAGAAACTAGGAATAGGTGAACCAAAATCTGCTAGGATAAGTTTACAATTAGCAAGTAAATCAGTAAAGTATCTTAGAGGTATTATTAAGGATATACTTGTAAGGTTGATATGTTTATTTTCTTGATATAGTGGAGGATATAAAAATACCTCTAGTTTTAGGTTGACCTTTTTTAGACACTATTAAGTATATTACTAATGTTAGTGAGGGCAACTAGTGCTTAGGGTTGGAGACAAAGAGTCACATTTAAAATATATGATGTTACGAATCATTTCCTTAAACATATTAATGCTAGTTATTCTAGTGATATATTTGATGATTCAATTTTGAATGTTTATACAATAATAAAAAATTCTTAGAAGAATAAAAAGATCTTGTAAATTAATGCTCAATTCTCTTCATATATATTGATGCTCCCACATTTCCTTTTAAAGAGCTTAACCAAATCACTGGAAAGAGTAATGAGAAGATTTCTATGGGAAGGAAGATATAATGGGAGATTCCAAGGTGTGTTGAAATGAAATATGTAAACATATAGAAGAAGGAGGTTTATGAATAATACTAATTAACTTAAGAAACAAAGTGTTTACGGTAAAGCAATTATGGAGATTAATAGAGGACAAAACTCCCTATGAATGAAATGGAAGCACACATACTTTTAAGGGGAAAAATCTTATGGGAGATATCAACAAAGACTTCCTTTTCTTGGTTCCTCTCTCAATTACCGAAGTTAAAAGGAACTTTTGCAAGAAATATCAAATGTAAGGTAGGAAATAGAGAAAGGGCTTCGTTGTTCTTTGATAACTGAAGTAATATAGGACCTCTAATCCATATATAACTAGTGTAGAAAATGTTGAATACTATACCAAAGAATAAATATGTGCATAAATCGGTAGGAATCAATGATCTAACTTTTTGATAGAATTAGCTTAAGTAATAGAAAGTTACAACCCTAACTCTAAAAGGGAAGACTCGTGCCAATAGTTAGGACACTCAACTAGTCTATTCACAAGAAAAACTTGTAAAGATTGGATAAAACCAAAAGGAGAAAAGATGTATGGTACATAGTTGTATGAAGTAAATATCTAATGTCTAAAGTATCCTTTTCTAGCATGGTTAGCTATTAAGAGAATAATGGAAGTAATGGGTAGATTGACTTACTTCAATCTATCTACCATATGCCCTCTATGCAATGTGGCTCTAAAGACTCAAATGCACCTCATCTTCGTATATAAACTTCTAAACTAGAATATAGAGTAACATTTGGGAGCTATGTCACCTATAGAGATCAAACCTCAGTTATGTAGTGCTTATTCAATGGCTGCAAGTTGGCATGAATATATCAAAAAGAAACTTTGTTGTTTATGTAATTAGCCTTAGGATGAGCATGTATACAATATGGAGTAAGAGAAACTCAAGGTATTTTAAAGGCATTGAATGCTCTGAGAAGACTGTTAAAAATGGATCCATCCAAGTGATTAAAGAACAGTTGCTGCTAAATGAAATGGTAAGAAGATGTCAAGTGGAGATTGCAATTTCTTAGATAATTAGTTTATGATAAAAAAAATATGATGTCAAGTGAAATATTTTGTAATCGTAACTTTATATTGAGTAAAATATAGTAAGTTAACTAATTTTTCTAAAGGAGCAATTAAGTGAGCTTGGATGCTATGACTTAATACTCTTTCTATAGGTAAGAATGTCGTTGGTTTTCTAATTACTTAAAAGACCATTGATTAATGTTGTATCCAAACTTTTTTTTTATTGTTTTTATATAATTTAATTTATTTAAAAAACAATGAAAATGAAGAGGAGTAATAATGTTTTTTCAAGGGGCCATTTTTAGTTTTATTATAATATTTTATTTTTTGTTTATAATTTTTTGTTTATTCTTAAAAAAATATATTAAAATAAATTTAACTAATAAACTTTATTTTTTTAGTTTTGTCTTTTCTCCCACCTTCACCTTCAGAAGAATAAAAACAAAATTAGGCAATCTAGTGGACATGGCAACTAGAGTGGCTTATCTAATATTAAAAAAGGAAACTCAATGCATAAGAATCATTATGGATATTCAGAGTTTCCTGTTGAAGCTAATTTGAGAGCTACATATACATTTGGATGTTACTATTAATATAGTTACACCTATATTAGTAAAAATAATAAATACTAATTAAATGTTGGAGATTAATTAATTTTATAAGTTAGTTAAATAATTTGTTTATTTATTTTAATCTCTTGTATAATATTTATTAATGATACTAGCATCATATTTAGATATTAATTTTTAAATCAATTTTATCATATAAAAGGTAATATTTATTTAGTTGAAAATAAAATCTCATAATAAAAAAGAAAACTAAAATGTAAAATTTATTTTTACAATTTTCATAAATTATGAAATAGAAATAACATTAAAATAAGAACAGAGGACAGAGAATCAATTAAGTAATTGTTTGCTGAATTTAAAAATAAAAAATCTAAATAGAAACTGAATAAATACTTAAATAGAGCGTTAGTAATGAGAATGATTATTAATTGTAATAATCGACTGCGACGCCGCAAAATAAGTTAGAGCATTATGTGCTAAAGAGATGCGGTCTAACGAGAAAGGGTGGAACAATATAACATGCTCTTTATCTCAAATTAACCTTACCAATGACCAATTAAGCTATTTGTGCGGACAATATAACATGCCATCTGTTTATTTGAATGTGTAGCGAAAGAAAGCACATAAATAAACAATCAACCATAGAAAAACAAAATCAAACTCTTTTTCTTTTTGGCGTTTCATCCCCGATATTAAATTAATATCCAAGGCAACACACGCATGGTGCATTTGATTTTCCCTACCTTTGGGCCTTATTTGTTTACGTTACATTCAACATAAGCCATAAGCGCGTTCTTGCGTCCAAAGTTCATTGGAAGTATAAAATCAAGACCTTCAAATGTTGGACGGTGGAGCCCTTGTTCTCACATGAACTCTTAACCTTTTGTCCCTATCTCTCTCTCTCTTTCTCTCACTTTTTTTATCTTCCAAAGTAGCTTTTCACTCTTTTCAAGTCAGCTGCGTAGAAAGCGAGTTCCATGCTTCACACTTAGCTAGCAGCAGCAGAACTCACACACAATTTAAGCCAATGGGTGAGAGCAAAGGGTCATCTCTGGTTCACCTACTGGTGATTCTTCTCAGTCTCGTGGCTTTTGGTTTTGCCATAGCTGCTGAGAGACGCAGGAGCACTGTAATTTCTTCTTTTCCTTTTATTTATATCCCTTTTTGTTTCTTAGTTTTTTTTTTCAGACCTGGATTGGTAGTTTCGAGCATTGGCTATTTATCATTTCTTGGTTGTCGTTAAATCTTTATGTTTTGGTCTTTGGAACTTTAAAGTTGTTTGCTTGATTATGGGATTCCTCTTGTTTTAGATGCTTGCGCTGGTTTCTGGAGCTGGTAAAATTGGAGATCTGAATGATGTTTAGTAGTTAGTGAACAGATTTGCATTTGTTTCTGATTGTTGGTAGTTAACAGATTTGCATTTGTTTCTGATTGTTTGTTTCCCCAAGTGTGTGGCTTTTTTTGTAGTTTACTTGTGCTTCAGTACAGCTTCATCGGTGTTAATGAGATGAGATGAGGATTTGGGTAGCATAGGATAATTTTAGACCTTTCAATTCTTTTTATAGACGATCCGTGACTTTGAGCTGAGTTAGATGCCTTAAGCATGTAGAAAGGAAAGAACCTCGAGTAAGAGAAACGCTTTGAATTTTTGTATGTCTAAATTATTACATGGAGGAGTATTTATAGATGATTTTGGTTATACATATATGTTATTGTTATACAAGACATATCCCTAATAATACGCTTCTGTTATACAAGAATATGCTGCTGTTATATACATTAACAATCTCCTTTAAACTCAAGGTGGTAAGAGTTTGACATCTTCAGTTTGAAAACAAGTTTTTAAAAATGTCGAGATGGATGAGTAAGAGAAATGCTTTGTATTTCTGTGTCTATGTGTCTAAACTATTACATAAAAAAGTATTTATATGTGATGTTGGTATACACATGCCTAAGCATACGTTATTATTACACAAGACATATCCTTAATAATATGCTACTGTTATACAAGAATATGCTACTGCTATATATTTTAACATTCTTAATTAAACTCAAGGTGTAAGGAGTTCGATATGTTGAGTTTGAAATCAAGTTTTTAAAAATGTTGAGGTGGATGAGCAAGAGAAATGCTATGTATTTCTATGTGTCTAAAGTGCTGCATAAATGAGTATTTATACATGATTTTGATTATACATATGCCTAAGCATATGTAATTGTTACACAAGACATATCCCTAGTAATATGCTACTGTTGTACAAGAATATGCTACTGTTATATGCATTAACATTGTCCTTTAAACTCAAGGTGGTAAGGAATTTAACGTATCGAATTTGAAAACAAGTTTTTAGAAACGATGAGGTGGATTAGATTTATCGAAAGTGTCTATAATTTGAGATTGTGACGAAATAAGAACAAGTTGAATAATACCTTGAATAACATAGCATCACTTAAGGTGACAATCAAACTCAGTATGTTGGTTTGCTCATGGAAGACATTATTATGAGCAATTTGTACGGCACTATGATTATCAAAAAAGAGAGGAGCTATAAAAGAGGAGGAAACATTAATATTTTGAAGCAACCAACAGAGTTAGAAAAGCTCAAAGGTTAAGTCTACAAGAGCTTAGGATTTTGTTTTCGTATTAGATCGAGACATTACTGTTTGTTTCTTGTTGCACCATGAAATGAGAGATATATCAAGGAAGAAACAATAGTTATTAATGGAGCGTTGATCAGTTAAATCTCCAACCTAATTAGCATTAGAGTATGCTTATAACTCTAATAAAGATGAATGATAGAAGTGGAAATTATGAAAGATTGTATATGATATTTGAAGGATACAAAGAACAACAGAGAAGTGGGGGGGTGTAATGTGTTGACATGAATTGACTAACAATGTGAATAACATAGGTGATATTAGGACAGGAGATAGTGCCGTATATAAGATTACTAACTAATTGGTGATAAAGAGTGGCATCATTGAGGAGTCTTAAAAGAAAGAATATAAATTAATTCTTCATAATTTTTCTGTGAATAGTACAAGGAATATATAGGACAATGCAGCGCTAATCACCTCCTTAAATTATGAAGAATCTATTTATTTTCTAAGTAATAAAATCTCAACTAACTATTAGAATATCAACTAATTATCTATAGAAAATTAGCTAAGTATCTCTACAGATATTTAGTTGATTATTTCTATAATATCGACATTCCCTCTCAGTTGTTGATAGATATTGATCATGCCCAACTTGCTTACAAAGAACTCAAAATTCTAATGGTATGTCAATGAGTCTACTATCAAGTTTTTCTTTGATAAAATGTTTTTCAATCTTCACTTGCTTCGTGCGATCATGTTGAATTGGATTGTTGGCAATATTGATAACTTGTTTGTTATTACAAAAAAACTTCATTAGGTGCTCCACTGGTTTCTTAAGTTTTTCCATTACTCTTTTAAGCGAAATTATTTCACAAATTCCTTTAGACATTGCCCGATATTTTGCCCCAGCACCACTTTTGGCTACCACAATTTGTTTTTTACTCTCCCATGTTACTAGATTTCGCCACAAATATGTGCAATACCTAGAAGTTGATATTCTGTTAATAAGAAACCCTGTCTAGTCTACATAGGTGTTGACTTCAACTCTCCTTTGATCATTTTTCTTGAAAAATAATCCTCTCCCTGGAGTTCCCTTTAAGTATATTAAAATTTTGTATACTACTTCCAAGTGTTCTTTATAGGGAGTATGCATAAACTGGCTTATGACACTGACAACAAAGGAAATATTTGGTATGGTGTGAGATAAATAGATTAGCTTTTCTACCAGTCATTGATATGAACCTATATCTATTGGAACTCCTTCATTAACTTCACGTAGCTTTGAGTTGGATTCAATAGGAGTATCTAGTGGTTTATATCCACTCATCCCAGTTTCTTCTAGAAGGTTTAGGATATATTTCTGTTGGGTGACTACTATGCCCTTCTTAGATCTAGCAATTTTCATCACTATGAAGTATCTAAGATACCCCAGGTCTTTAATTTCAAACTCCTTTAAGAGATTTTTTTCAAGAATTTCAATTTCCTCAAAATCATCTCTAGTGAGGATAATGTCGCCTGCATACACAATTAGAATCACAGTCCCTTCTACAAAAAAAATTTATGAATACAGTATGATCAGACTACTCCTGTAAGAAACCTTGACACTTCACAAATCTTGCGAATCTTTCAAACCAGGTCCTCAATGATTGTTTTAGACCATATAAAGATTTTTTGTTAATTTGCATGTCCTTTTTTCAAAGCTTGCACTAAATCCTAGGGGAGGCTCAATGTACACTTCTTCTAAATCTTTATTTAGGAAGGCATTTTCACATCCAACTGATGTAAAGGCTAATCTAGATTAACTATGATAGAAAGCAACACTCTCGTAGTATTTAACTTAGCAATAGATGAAAAAGTTTCTGAATAATTCATACCATAGGTTTGAGTAAACTGAAGATCAACTTCCTCTCACATTCTTTTTTTCTCCAAAGCTCTCATCTCCTCCAAGACTGCATCCCTCCACTTAGGAATATTTAGACCATCTTGTATATTATTAGGAGTGGAAACATTGGATATTTGGAAGGAAATACTGGAAATGATGGAGATAGACTTACATATGATATGAAGTTATACAAGGTATATTTGGTACAAGTTCTAGAACCTTTCCTAAGAGCAATGGGTAAATCTAAGATTTCATCCAACTCTGGAATAGATATTGGTTAAGGTGACACTGACTCAGTAGAAATAGACTCAAATTGAGATTTACATGGTTGGTCTCCAACTTTTGGATTTGCTTTCAAGTTAGACTCTTGACCATGCTATAAGTTGTTTGTGCTTTTTTGTTATTCTAGATATTTTCTCAAATAGACTTTCCCTTTGAAATGAATTCCATCTTGTCTTGGACACATTTAATTCTTTTTTGCGATTGAATTAATAAAGACATTGAAGCTTAATCCTTATTTTCATTATTTGAGAAACCATTAGTGTTTGAATCAGGATTATAGAAAATATCAACGTCATTGTCATAAATATCAAAAAATGACTTCTTCTTCCAAAAAATTTCTAGGCAAGAGTAAGGGAAAAGCAGAGCTTGACTAGTATTGAGATTGTGTCTATGTTTTGGTTCAACTCTACCATTTTGCTGAGAAGTACCTAAACAAGATTTTTGAATAATAGTTACTTTCTAATCAATAAAATATGTGAAAGATTTGTCTTTATATTCTATAGTATTATTAATGTACAAAATTTTGATTTTACAAGAAACCTGAGTCTAAATCTTAGTCATAAAGCGAGAGTAGATAAACAATATTTAGACATGATTTAAGATATAAATACATGTATATTTAACAAAGTCATCGACGAAGATCATTTTTTTTCCCAAAAGGTAAAGGATTTCATTACTAAAATATTATATACAAACTAAAGTACGCACAAGATCTAGTATAATACAAATGGTTAGGTATAGAAAAATAATGTTCCTGGTTTCCTTTCTCGTTCCATTCAATCTGGTCTAATTCCCATCTTCTCTTCAAGTTGTTGTAAGGTTATCATCGACACCCTTAGCTTGCAATATTAGTCAGATTTGAAGAGTTATCTCCTGAAAAACTAGTGCGTCACTTTTGCTTTGTTGTCTAAAACCTTTTAGATGTGGTAAGTCATAGAAACCAAACTAACCTTGAGGGCTTTGTAATCCGCATGACTTTCCATCTTAATTTTCATCAACCAATTGATAGTTTCCTCCGATGAATTTGTTGGTCTATTGATATTCAACAGTGCCTGCAACCAATTCCATATCTTGCTTGTAAACTTGCATTTAATCCAAATGTGTTCCGGATTTTCCAACTCAACATTACAAAGCTCTCACAACAATGGGTTTATGGGAAACTTGATTTTATCCTTTGTGTGAGAATTCGTAATAATAGATATTGTTTTAGATAAATAGTGGGAATAGGATATGCATTTTAGGATCCCAAAAGTTAAGGGATTTTTAGATAAAGTTAGCTTCCTAGTTTAGTGGGATTAGGAGATTAGTTTCCTAATCTATGTTGTACTCTTTGTATATATATCCTATTAAGTGTCAATAAAGAATATAAAGAAACACCAATTTCTGATAGTAAGTAATCCATCATTTATTCCCATCCATAGTACAGAGGAGAATGTTGGTCTTATGTCCATATCCCATACCAGTTTCATGCACTTTACTCTTGGTTGTTGTTCCTTTTGCAAAAGGAGATTACAATCTTTTGTGTTAAACTTTCTAGATTTGATGGCTATCCACTTAACTTCATCTTGTTCGACCTGGTTGCATCTTGGTACCTGATTCAGTATAATTTCAACACCCATACAATTGTGGTATGGCCAAGTCCACTAATTGTTGTTGACCAAATTGCTTACTCGGGTATCGGAGGAGACCACAAAGTTTAGGTGTTGGAGTTCCATCACTTTATATAGAGGTTCCTTGCAGTGCCAATTGTCATACCAAATTTGTGTTCTGTTGCCATCTCCAATTTTGTGGAATATTAGGCTCTACATCCACTCCCTTGTGCCTAGAATTTCCCTTAAAATCCTTTACGTGTCCTGCTTATGTTTCAGAGTCCATAAATTATCATTTATAATGAATACATTATGTATCCATTTCACCCAAAGGTCCTCTTTTTGGCTACAACCACCATAGGTTCTTTGCTAGGCAAGCTCTATTGATCGCCCTTGTAGAATGTAATCCTAAGACCTGTACTCCCTTGATCTGCATATTTTGCTCCAACTTATTTTTGCTTTGCTTCTACCTTGATTTGATTCATTCCAAAGGAACTCTCGAAGTTTCCTGTCAATAGTTGGTAATATTACTAATTATTGAATGTATAAGTTGGAGTCTTACCTCCATAGTTTAGGAACCTATTATTCCATTGGTTGATTTTCCTATGAATGGACTCCAATAAAGGTTTGCAATCAATTGCACTTAATCTTCTTTGTGATATTGGGACCCCCAGATACTTGAAATGTAATGTTCCTTGTCTCAACCCCATTTATCTTGCTTTGTACACTTCCTCATTGCTGGAATTACTTGAAAGATAATAGCTACTATTCTTAGGGTTACTCCTTAATCCTGACATATCTTGAAACTCCTCAATGGATTTCAATAATAAGTTTATGGAGTTTCTCTCAATCCTGCAAAACATTAAAAGGTCATTTGCAAAAGCTAGGTGGGTTCGTACCTTTGCATTTGTAGTGGAATTGGAATTTAGGGTGTTTTCTTACCATCCTTGCAAGGTGAATGGTCAAGGCCTCCATACAAATAACAAACAGGTAAAGGGAGAGATGATCCCCTTGCTTGAGCCTTCCCTTAGCTTTTATCAGTTTGGTTAGTTCCCCATTCACTAAAATAGTCATAGAGGTAGTAGTGATGCATTCGTCCACCCACTCTCGAAACAAGTATGGGAAATCTACAGCTTTCATGATATTAAAGAGAAATTCCTAGCTGACTGAATTATAAGCCTTAGCTATATCCATTTTAATGGTACAATTTTTCGTCTTCCTCTTTGAATGATAAGCCTTCTAGCAATCCTTGGCATAGGAGTATATTAGTACCCAAAGACCTCCCCTTCAAGAAGGCATTTTGCTCAGGACTGATTATTTTTTCCAAGCTGGTTCTAAATCTATTTGCTAGAATCTTTGTAATAATTTTGTATAGGAAATTGAAACAAGCAATTGGTCTAAACTGCTCTAGTCTTGTCGCATTACTTTGTTTAGGAATGAGACCTACATATATCTTGTTCCACTCCTTTAAAATGATTTTTGTTTGGGAAAACTCTAGCACTGCTCCAACTTCTTCTTCTCCCACTATATTCCATTGTAACCGTCTGTTCTTGGGCATTTATCAAGGTTCATTGTAAAAACTACTTACTCTATTTCATGCGTTATAACTTCCCTAACAAGTAGACTCTTGTTCTCTTCATCCATCTTCTTAATATCTGTAATTATCTCTCCTAGTAACTCCTTTACTTGTGTTTCAGCTCTATATTGCTTGCTAAAGTAGTCAAAAACAATTCTTTTTTCGCTCTCTTGATCCTTATATTTCATGCCAGTATCATCCACCAGCTTCTTGATAGTATTTTTATTTCTTCTTGCTAAAATAGAACTCATATAATACTTCGTGCATCTTTCCCCCTCCTTTAACCATGTCATTCTTGATGTCTTTGTAGCATGTTAATGTTGATCAGGACTTGATTGTATCTGGAGACCAAAGCAACTCCCTCCTTCTTAAGTTGCTTGTCCTCTAGATTTGCTAGGATTCTTTTTTGGCACTCTTTAAGCTCGACCATAGCCTTGTCTTTCCCTTTTTGTTCTGGTTTCAGGGATTTCTTGCTCAGTTTTTTCAATTTCTCCATCAGCAGTTTCAACCTAGTACTTAGAATGTATCCCTTCGAACCAATAATCTCCATCTTCATTCCCTCTCTTCGTATTTTCCTAAATTCTGTGTTCTATTTGATGATTGTAAATTTTGAATAGAGCATTTCTCCTCCATTCACCTGTAGTTAACTCCACAACTATAAGTCTGTGGTCTAAAACATTTGGTTCTTCCAAAATTGCATTACTGAGAGGGAATTGCTCTATCCACTTTCCATTCACCATACACCTATCTAACTTCCGCATTAAAAACTATTCCCTAGCTTGCTTGTTGTTCTAAGTAAAGGCATTCTCATACCACTTCAAGTCAGTCAGTCGTGAACTTTCTACCAACTCCTATAATGCCCTGCATTCTTGCTTCTTCCATCTTCTCCCTCCTTTTGATTCATTTGTTTTGAGAGTGTGGTTGAAATCCCCTACCATTGTCCAGGGGACTTTAACGTTGTTGCTAACTCTTTTCAATCACACTGCAAGCACAGTGCCTTTGAAACTTGTAATTATCTGCATAAATTGTTGACAATAATCTCCTTACTTGTTTCTTTGTTCAAGACCTCACAATGTGTAAATTGATCATTCTCAAACAGTTTTACTGCTTCCAATTTATGAGCATTGTAACCTATTATCACCCTACCATTCACATGCTAATCATGATTGGAGATTACCCTCTAGTGTTTATCCAAGAATCGTAACCCCTTCTCTAGGTGCTCCCTGTTTATTTTGGTTTCGAAACAAATCAACAAAATCTACTTTGCTATTCTTAATCAACTCCCTAACTGCAAGCTACTTATTTAGGCTATTGGGCCCGTAAGATTCCAAGCTACTAGTATCATTATTTCTTCTTTTTGCCAAACCTTTTCCTCCTAGACTTCCTACTCAATCCTAGGGAGATTGAATCAGTGCCATGCTTAGAACTTGAAGCTTCACTTTCCAACACAAGAGTCCCCCATCACGTTCTTCTTTAGCCTGTATTCTCTCTTTTTAGTACGTACTTGTTTCCCTTGCCCATCTATGTTCTTCTCCCCCTTATTTGTATCCAAAGTATTCCTATCCTTAACCTCCTTTTCCTCAGCTTCTGCCTTGTTGATCCCCTCGAGGGTTGTCTCTGTTATTTCATGTCTCATCTCCTCTTATCTTTAATACTTCCTAACTATTCCCCACCAGTTTTGTGTCCTTGCTAACCTGAGTCACAAATTCTTGTGATCTGGTCTCTGCCTTGTCATTATCACCCATATATGATCCTTTTTAACATATGCTACTTTTTTTTCTGGTTTCCCATTACAATCCTCCTTATCCACACTCTCATTTGTAACTACTTCTCTTACTAGATTTGTCTGTAAGTGAACTGGACCATCCTTCAAATCCTTCTTTCCCTCCTGGCCATCCTTTATTTTCCAAACTTGTTTCATCTCTTTTGACTTTGGTCTCCACATAAGAAATCCCTATGGTATCTTCTACCAATTCACCATTCTCAGTCAATCTCATGATTCTCAAATTATCAGGAAGTTTCCTAGAAATGTCAACATCTATACACACCCTATCATACCCAATTTTCCTCATTAATGCAGTATTTCATCTAGCCCCAAAGGATTCCCTATTTTACTTGCTATATAACGCATACCTTCCGTTGACCAATATTCCAGAGGCATCTTATGTATATTGACCCATAATGGTATAGAATCAAGCTTGCTTTTGTCCAACTTCACCCCTGGTTGCCACTTCTTGATGAGTATTGGATGCCCCATCACGTGCCATGGTTCTGCTTCCAACACTCTTTGTGCATTATCTTCGGAATTGAACTTGAAAACGTAGAGGTCATCCTCATTCACCATGATGTTCTCCAAACCCTTGTTCCTCCATGCGACATTGGCCCATCTGCTTACTATTAGGTTCGCCAGTCTATTCTCTAGGAAGAAACCCACAAGTTAGGTTCTCCATTTTTGAGCTCCTTAGTGTAGCACCTCCAAAGGCACCTGAATCGGCTTCTTAGATTCAAATTCCATAGACCTTAGTTTGCCTAAACTCCCAGAATCGCCCACTATGGAGCTCCATGTCTTCCTATTCTCAACCTCGTGATTCTTTTTGTCTGGAGAGCCTCTTAGTGGGGGGGAATTCGAGATAGGTTGGTTGGGTGTTTTGGGTTTTGTTGTTTTCTAGTTTCAATGAGTCGGGTGAGAGGTTGGGTGTTTTGGGTTTTGTTTATTTCTGGTTTCTCCTACTCCATTTAGAAGAGAAGGGTTTGGTCGTTGGTGGTTTATTGTTGGTTGGTTAGTCGAAAGGTTGCCCAATTGGTTGTGGGGGACAAAAGTTTATGGAAAGATGATTGGGGGAGAGAGGTGGGAGACATGTCAGGGAGAGAGGTTTCTAGACAATTGATTGCAAACCACAAAGTAATATGATGGGTAGGTCTCTGAGTATCATAATGAATTAAATCAAAAGGACTAAAGAGACATAATCACTATTAATGATTAGTAAGTTATGAATTGTAGAAAGTTGTTATGAGATACTATCAAAATATTTAGACTTGACCAACTTAGAAAACCACTATAAATTAATGATCCATGTCTAATATTGGAAAGATGACCAAGACGAGAGTACCATCTATGAGGTATAACAACTACAATAAGTTTGAATGGAAGATGTAGATAGGTAAGTTCAAACAGTCATCCAATCTTATGCCCATCTCAAGAATGTTATCTTTGGATCTAGTAAAGTAAAACTATGACTCAAAAAAAGTAAGTTAATATTGAGTTTACATAATTGACCAACAGAGATGAAATTTAAGGAGAGTTTGGGAACAAGAAAAGTATCAGACACAGACAATTTAGGTGTTTGAATAGTGTCTACACTTTGAACATGCATAGTAGAGTTACATACAATATAGAAAGTACGTCAATTGAAGGATTAAAAAAAAACAAATATGAAATAGTTAGAAGTCACATAGTTACAATAAACAAAATCAAGGTACCATGGAGAAGAAGTCCCTAATGTGACAAATAAAGTAGAAGAGAAAACAATACCTAAATTTGATTGAAATTGTTGTAGACCCGAAGATCTTTCAATGAAAATTTTAGAGATATAGATGTATTCTCTATTGCATCCTCTATAATAAAAGTAGTGGTAATAGACTTAAAGGTCTTGACAGAATAACCTTATTAAAGTTATTTCCTAATGATGTTATGACTATTCGTTTTACCATGGTTACAAAGTACATTCATATTTTAGTTTTGAGATGTAGAAGTATGATAAGAGGATGTTTGAGTGGCAAGAACATCTGTAGATGAACTAGATTTCTTTATGCAAAAAGGGTGTTAAGTCGGGTCTCTTTCATTATTAGTTCTTTGATTATAGTATGAAAACTTAGCAGAGATCCTCAATGAAGAACAGAATTGCAAATAGACTTACCTCATCTCTAAGAGTCATTCACAAGTGTCAAATATGCTATTGATCACATAGATTGATATAGATAGTGGCAAATATAGCATTAGGCTAACTAGGACCTCAAAGTGCCAACTAATACTAAATCTCCTATAATTTGGATACATAACTACAAAAAGTTTGGTTAGGTTATTGTTGCATAGAATCAAGTCGTCTTTAAAGTTGAAATTGATTGATATCAACAGATAGAGAATAATCACCTTTTAAAAGATTCATGCCTCTTTGACAATATCAAATCGTCAAAAATCAAGTTTAATTATTTTGGCACAAGTAATAATTCATACCATCACAAAGTACTAGATGTTCTACGAAAATATCTTTTACTTCATTTGGCCTTTGAAAGGTTTGACTATTTTTGGTGACAATATGTCAAAGAAGTTTATCTTTGAGAAAGTTGCATATTTTCTCAACTCACAAATTATAGTTGGATTCATAAAAAATGACATTACTTGGTTGAACACTGTATTTACGAAGTTTGGAAGTATCCATAATGCACAGAAGAGAATGACTCTTAACAAGGTTTGAAAAACACAAGAAAATGAACAAACTTGTGCCTAGAGATGGAATTTGACCAATTTATTCAAAAAAATGATTGCGGAATACCTAAAAACCTTAAGAATCTGTCTGACTAAAGAAAAAGGGGCAAGAAAATAGCTAAATCGATCAATCAAAAGTTAGTCAACAGGTTTCAACCAAGTCGACTAAACTAGTAATGACATTTACGTGGGAAACGACATGACAATTGATATGACAAATTACATGGCGTGTGGACCAAATTAGCATGACGTGATAAATGACGTGGCAATTGACTTTGGTGACAGAGACCAATTAGTTGATGACATGATATTGTTTTCTCTTAAGTGGAAATGATCATTTTGGCTTAAGGTATGTAAAATGACATTGTTTCAATTGTCCTTAAGTAGGAGTTTTAAGACTGAAAGTCGAACTTCTAAAAATGCATGTGGGAAGGTGAGGAGAGTTAGAAGACAAGATTTGCACTGTTGCATCCGTCTTGAGAAGTAAAGTTTGATAAATACTAAACATTATTTGGACGATCAAATTATCTTTGAAAAATCAAGAAGTAGAAGACTGAAAGACTATCCTTTTTTATAAAGGAAACTCTGACACTATGTTTAAAAAAAAAGAAAGTTTAAGCAAGAGAAATACTTTTTATTTCTGTTTATTTAAACTATTACACAAGGGAGATCATTTTGCATGTATTCTTACTAATATGCCACTGTTACACAAGAATATGCTTACCACTATATACGTTGACAAACCACATAATAATAAGTTGGATTGCTGGAGTATTTTGGTTGCCTAAATTGCATTTGGTGCATAAATGTTCTGCTGAAAGATGATGGTTGTACCATGTTGGGTGGTGAGAGTCACTAGTTGCGTGGTTGCTACGTAATGGTATAGATTAATAGGAAACAGATTATATTTGAGCAACTCAGATGTTACTCTGTCGTCGGATTTTAGCTATTATCTAGGCTGTCCTAAATCTTCTTCTAAGCAGCGTAAACTTTGTAATTTCTAGATATTGTTACACTGTCTTACGATTTTAGCTCTTAAATACACTGCTGGACCTTCAAAGAATCTGATGGGTGATGTGGTGGTAGGCCTTTATTTTTAGTTCACTTTAGCTCTCTTCATGGGAGAACAATGGTTATCATCTAATGGATAGCCACTGTTTGTCGCCTTTCAGTTTGCATTCATACTGAGCTTATATATACTCTATGAGATAATGAGAGTATTTAACCTACCAAATTAAGATATAACTTTGTACCAGGTATGCAATATATGGACCCCAAATTCCTGCAAATATGCGCGTGTTATTCTTTCCTGTTGGGGGAGGGGTGATGTAAGCATGAAGGGTGTGGATGTAAGCATGAATGGTGCAACAGGACATTTATGGCAAGCTTGATGGATAGGTGAAAATCTTGATAAGAAACTGTAACATTGAAAAGTTATTGAAATGGAAAAGCATGTCTTATTCTGCTTTTGCTCCAACTATCTTAGAAAATATAGGAATGATGTAGCTGAGAAAGTTATTTGGGAGAAGTGTTGATTGTATGTTGATTTTGTGTATCCAACCATGAAGATTTGTGGACAAAAGATGATATAAGGTTTAGATAGTTAAGATTGCAGTTTGCTTGTTTTAAAAGATGTACCTATGTATCATCAATCTTGTGTCATTAAGAACATTGTTCTGCACTGTAATCCTTCAATGGGTCTATTTTTTTCTATTTATCTGTCTTTTATGTGGATTTTTTTCCACTGTATAACAGGGCCACATTGAGAGAGATGTTACAAATGCTACGTACTGTGTCTACAACTCTGATGTTGCAACTGGTTATGGAGTGGGTGCTTTTCTGTTTCTTCTTTCAAGCGAGTCACTACTAATGGGCGTGACAAAATGCATGTGTTTTGGTAGACCATTAGTGCCAGGTGGAAATCGCGCTTGGTCAATCATTTACTTCGTCTCATCATGGTGAGTCTTCTCACACGTCCTATGACTCAAACATGAATGATTAGTTAAAATTGACACCCCAACAGGCAATTGAATTGATATCTTTCTTCATTTGTTTCAAAAACCAAGAACGTGCATGAACTACACCATCCTACTCTTGTGAAATTGACCTGACTCAGATTAGGACAATTTCCACGCCAAGGTGGGACGTTTTGGAAGCAGATTGAGAATGGTGTTCATTACTTGTCATGTACTTCATTAAGAAATTTAATTGAAAATCTATGTGATATATTTGTTTCAAGATCTTTTTGGCCTTGTGTACATGCAGGTTGACTTTTCTGGTTGCAGAGGCATGTCTACTTGCAGGTGCAACAAAAAATGCCTATCACACAAAGTACCGGGGAATGATTTATGCTCAAAACTTCTCTTGTGAGACATTGCGCAAAGGTGTTTTCGTTGCTGGAGCAGTATTTGCAGTTGCAACAATGGTTCTTAATGTATATTACTACCTGCACTTCTCCAAGGCCACTTCCGGTCAGCCAGCCCATAAAGTTGCAAACCGTTCAAATTCAGCTGTTGGGATGACTGGGTATGCTTGAATTAAAGTTGGGACTTGAGATAACTAAGCTTTGTTACTCTGTTGAGTCTTGATATGATGGTGATTATAATATTGAAGTCGACGATTACGAGTGCTAATATTTTCTCAAGAACAGTGATATCATACATTTCATTAAAGAATCCAAGTTAAAAGAATTACGTAAAATATAATTGACTTACCCCATCTGATGAAGTTTTTCTGAAGGGTTATAATAAGATAACTAGGAACTTGCCAAAACGAAACGAGAAAATTACAAAAATAAAAACCTCTATCATATGACATTAGCTCCAACAAGGGTATAAATTTTGTACTGTATCTGTCGGTATTGGCCAGTAAATATGGTATCGGTCAGAAAATGATACGAAACGTTTAGGTTTTGTATGATACTATCGATTTTCGTATATATTGCTTGGTACTGTCGATTTTATTTGGTACTAGTCAAATGTCGGTATTACGATATTTAAAAATTTTAGGGACTAAATTGAAAATAAATAACCTAATAAAATAAACACAAAACGCGGTGTTCACTAACAGACTCACTTCAAATGTCTCTCTTCTCTCCTCGCATCTTCATGCTTCACTTTTTAGCTTTTGTTTGGATTGAAGGAAAGTAAGAGAAAGAAAAGGAAGGGAATTGCATTTCTCTTTATTTCCCTTGTTTGGATATAAATAAGTAAAGAGAAAGTGAGAGAATAGAAAGGAATAGGAGGGAAAATTGGATCAAATACATTTCCCACCAAATTGGTGGGAAAGGAAGGGAAATTGAAGGCAAGATAAGCTTAATATAATTAAATTACTATTGTAGCCTTATTGAATAAAAAGGACACAGCCACACTTCCCACGCATAACACATGCTCCCGCCTTTTTCTTCTACGCCTGCCTTTCTTCTGCTGTCTTCTGCACAACTCCTGCAAAAGAGGTAAGGTTTTCTCGAGGGGCAAATCTCAAGCTTTTGATATCCTTGTATGTGTTTTCTATTTGATGTTTTATATTTGATTGTACGTATAAATAGAAAACAGAAAACCACGCAAAAGCAGATGGGTTTTCTGTTTTCTATTTCCAACATTATATGTGTAGATGCTTTCAGACCTTCTGAGATATACGGGGCAATCTCAAGCTTTTGATATCCTTGTATGCGTTTTCTATCTGATTGTACGCATAAATAAAAAACAGAAAACCATGCATAATCAAATGGGTTTTCTGTTTTCAATCCTCAGACATCGTCCCCTACTTCTCAACAAGCTAACTCCAACCAAATCCCTCCTAGTTTTCTAGTCAATGGCGATCACTAAATTGAATGAGTGAGTTAAAATGTTTTTATTAAGGTTGTAATTACTGTGCTGTACGATATTAATAGCTTCTATGTTTCAAATTTTCCTCCAGGTTCCATTTGTCCGCCATACCATATTCTCTCTCCTTTAATACACACTAAATCTATAATCCATCACTCTCTGTCTAGAACTTGGTTTTGAATTCACATTAATTACCTGAGAAATTGTTGATTTCTGTTATGTGGGTTTTATATATTTTGCAAAAAGAAATGTTCTTTCATGTCTTTTAAACTACTCCAACAAGCT
>JANITW010000003.1:34109494-34120503 GCA_027564335.1 Erythroxylum williamsii
CTCCAACAAACACATACCCTATCATTAACAATCACTAATTAAAATTTAAAATCAAACAACAACTCCATATTAGCTAAAACATAATCCACCGATTGTAGAGGAAGGAGAGAATGGTTTTAAACACGACATTACCTTCGGTTACCACTACTGGAGCAAAGGACACCGGCGATGCAAGCCTTGACGACGACGGAAAGAGCAGACAACGGCGATGGCTGGAGACGGTGGACACAGGCGACGGAGAAGGAGAGGAGAAGAAGAGGAAGGCAAGCGTGCATGATGGGAGAGGGGAGGGCTTCAGGAGCTTTAAAACGTGACTCAAAATGACATCATTTTGGTATGTTTTTTAAATGTTTAAATGATAAATAAAACGAAGTCGTTTTGGTTATGTCCAAAGCGACATCGTTTTGTTTATCTTTTAAATGTTTATAATTTCATCAAACGACGTCGTTTGGATTTTAATCAAACGACATCCTTTTTGTTAGTTTCTAAGTTATTTACAATGACGTCATTTTGTTACAGTTGTTGGACGACGATTTGCATACATATTTACCGATGTCATTTACCAACGGAATTTACGCCCTCGGTAAATGGTTATTTCCCATCTTATTTTTCCGACGCGGTTGTTATTCCATCGGTAATTATCGACGAAATTTTATCGGTCCCTAAATTTCCATCACTATTCACTTCTTTTTCTTGTAGTGAAAGAGACGGGCAAACTCACATATTCAACTTAAGTTGGGTAGCTTAATTAGATTTTGATCCTTTAGGCTTCATTCTATATTGGTTTAGGAAAATTCTTTATCAGCCTAAAGCGTTCGTCTTGTTTTTCATAAATAACAAGTTTTTATTTTTTTTTCCGTTCAAAAGTACATATACATAATAGAGTAATGGGCTATGACAGTCATTGGTATATCTACGTTATAAATTTTTGCATGTGGTTGGCAGGAACAGTTCACCTATTCTCATTACCCTGTTTTTATCCTATTTCATGAACATTCATCTATCCAATAAATGGGATCTACAGAAAATGAATAGATTGACGTTCATGAAACAGTGTAAGAACAGAGTAATAGAAACAGATAATGAAAACCCGTGGTTGGCAGTTTAATCATGCTTTAAGTTGGCCTTCTCGTCGTATTTTAGCTTTGGAACTTGCTTCGCAGTCAAATATATGAGGGGGGGAGGAGAAAGACGTTGCTGAGAGCTGATTGATAGTCTAACTATAGTACATTTTTTGAAAAAAAGAAAGAAAAATAAACTAAAAGAAATTAAGTTACGAACAATGCATTATAAGGCAAACACAAAATCCAACCATACAAAAGTACTAGCCCAAAAAACAAGTTATTGTTAACTTAGAATTACAGTGTAATAAGCAATAACTTATAACCAGGCAGAAAGCGTTAAAAATTAAGATGATTATAAGCTATTAAGGTTTGTTCAATGATATAGATATTCAACTCATGTATTATTTACTGTCTCATCTTTTTTTTTTTACTTTGAAAATCTCTTAAATTTATTACTTTAAATAATATAAATGATAGTACCAAAAGATATTTTAAACCTAACAAAAATCAACCTTACATCTCCAATTCAATTCAGTTCTCCATCCAACAATAACATACCAAGTATTCATTAAGCATGAAAGATTGTTTATCCTTTGTATTGTCTGCTAAATTGGTTTAGTGAACTCACTTTAAAAGAATAAATGTTCAATAAATTTAGGCCTATATGACAAAGAGAGCAAACAGTAGAAGTATGAGATAAGCTATGAAACCTGACTTTGATAGAGAATTTTCCATTGATAGTCAGCTACATAATGAAAAAAACTCTTAGAGAAACCTACTTACACCAAACAAATTTATACCAAAAAGCTTTAAGAGCCTTAAACTTTAAATATTCCTTGCAAGATTTGTTAGTAAAGGACCTTGCAGAGTATTTTAACCAAATAGACTTATCAACATTAGTTGAAGAGGGATGAAAAGGAGGAGCATGCCTAAGTAAGTCATCCCTAATAATCTAACATAGATTATAGCTACTATCATATAATACCTCCCTAATAGAGGCTAGTTCTAATATCAAGTTTCTCAAGGATAAAAAATGCACATCATTAACAAGAAGACCTACAAAACATTAGTTATCTTCCTAGAAATTGTTAGTAACTCTATTTTCCAAGCTCCTTTTAATCAATGCTCTCATCTACCCCCTAAGTTTAAAGCTATTAAGCATATAGTCCATAATTTATGGCATTTTCCTCTAAAATCCCCTATAATCCTCTAGCTATATGCATTTCATTACTTAGCATGATTGAGACTACACCAAGTCCTCTTTCCTTTTTAGGAAAACACACAATTCCCTATTTTAACTTAGATTTATAACTTCTAGATGTGTGAATAGCTATAAAAATGGTCCTCGATAACCTTTCAATTATTTTCACCATGCTTTTAGGAAATACAATATGCAAGGACCAATAAACATACACTGAATTTAGAATTGAATTGATTAATTGGATCCTACTAACATAAGTAGGACTGTTATGATGCCAACTATTGATTCTCTTCTGAATTTTTTCTATAAGAGGTAAGAAATCTCTATAAAAAGGTCTCTTATGAGAGATAAGAACTCTAAAATAAGTGAATGAAAGTTGCTTTTCTTACAATCCTGCTAGGTCTGTGATTCAAGGAGAATATGATGTATCTATTGAAGAAATAAATAAATGAATTTTTTCATTGCTCATTTATAGTTTGTATCCATATAACTCTTTAAAACACCTTAAGGCATTCATTAAAAGCATTAATGGAACTTGAATCTACATCAGATAGTAGTAAGAGGTCATTAGCAAATGAAAGGCTATGAATTATGAGATGTTTATATTTAAAATGACACTTGAAACTTTGTTCATGATTTATTACATAACTAGTGAGCCTTGACAAGATATTTATTCAAAATGTGAATAATTAAGGGATAAAGATCTTCTTGTCTTAGCCCTTTAGGTTCAGTAAACAACCTCATAGGATCACCATTAACCAATAACTGTAAAAGGTAGTTGTAATATATTGAGTGATATAATGGATGAAACTAAAATCATGTAAAGTATTAATGATGAACCTCCAAGCAATATAATCAAAATTCTTATTAAATTCCAGTTTGATAGCACAACTCTTAATATAGTGCTTCCTGTTATAATTTTTAAAACGTTCTTAGGCTAAAAGCACATTGATGGGCTTTGGGTTAGGCCAAGTCTGACTTGTTTTCCTCGTGTCTATTACGAGTGGGATGGGTCAGGCCTGAGCCCAAATTCCATCTCTATTTGTTAGTTGTGAAAATATAAATATACTATACATTTTATAAAAGAGGAAAGAAGAGATAAATAATATTATTTAATCAGAATAGAGGAGAGATTAGGAATTTAATGAGAATAGAGGAGAGTTTAACGAAGAGAAAGAAAAAAAGAGGAAAAATGGTTGTGTAATTTGAATTGTCTTTTTTAATTAGCATTTCAATAATATATGTAAGATCATTTCTCTCACGTATTTTGTAATCTATTATTTTAAATTGTGTTATAAACGGTTCCACAAAATTTTATATTAATAATTTTCAAATAAAACTTTGCTATTTTTATTATTTATTTTTTGCAATTACGATCCAACTAGGAGAAGTATTTCCTAACAACTTCGGATAGTGGAGGCCAATATTTATTCTTTTTCTTACAATTTCCAATTCAGTAATAATACTTTACATGTATAAGAAATTAATAAAGTTATTGAAATAATGTTCTTAAGTTGAACACAAGAAACTATATTCTGAATTCAGTAATGATAAAAAATAATTGTTTAAGTTATTGGTACACTGTTCTTAAGTTGAACACCAGAAACCGTATTCACAATACGAAAATAGTTGTTGACCTTTTAATTTGATTGAAAGTAGAGGGATAGTCAAAATTTTTAATATTTGAAAATCTAATATATGACTACAAAAAATTTGGAGACTAGCGATTAAGGCACTTTAAATGGAGTGCATGCAAATAGCTCAAGTTACTTTTCGTTGTTCCTTCAAATCAGAAGGAACGAAATTAAATAGATAAATGGATATCTTACAATTTTGAGAATGTGAGAACCTGGGTTAACGTGGAGGCCACATTATAATTCAGTACTAAGATATAAGCATACACACATTTCAAGCATATAATCCACCTAAGTGGTAGTTGCAAATCGTACAAAAAGAGATCAGCATGATGAATCATTCTGGGTACTTCAACTAGCTAATGATTTTAAGAGGGTAAAGTGTACACATATACACAGGCGCGCGCACACACATACATACACACACTTATATATTACAATGGTATGTAAAGGAACTCAGTAATATAAACTTTTTTATGAGATAATAGTTTCCACCCTAATTGGGAGTACATTAAGAAGTATAAATTCTGCAAATAACCATACGAGTTTTAAAATTTTATTTTTGAAAATTGAAAAGTAACTGATTGATAAACTTAAAAAGGGAATTAAAATTAGTTAAAGATAAGGACCGAAACAAGAGTATATAATAAGAACAATAATATACAGGACTAAGAAAACCACAAAAGTCTTAGTGAAAAATAAGTAATGTAGATTTTGTTAGACTATCTTCAACGTATAAATATTTCTTAAACTCATATCAAGTTTCAACTAACTTCCAACTCTTTGCTAATCATGTTAATCAATTCCTTAGCCATGATTGTTGGCTGTTACTATTTCTTTAATCCAACATTTAACCTTCTGATAATACAATTGTTTGTCTTGTTGCTAAAAGTTCTTAGGTTCATTCCCATCTAAATACATAAAATAAGTAGCTAAATGTTATCATAAAAATTGTTAAATCTTCTTTACTATAACCTTTTAATCAATATCCTCATTCTATGTACAATGTCTTTCTAGTTGGTTTTATCACAAGACATATTGCATAAGCCTTGTATCTTTCTCCAAAGCCTCAATGAGAATTGATAATTGAAGAAAAAATGGCTCAAGGTTTCTCTTTTGATAGTAGAGAGAACAAAAAGGTTTCTTGTCTAACCAAGTTAAATTTATCATTAGTTCTTAGTATTTATTTAACTACTAACCAGAGAATAAATAAAACTTTGGAGAACCAAACTAACTTAAACTAAGCATAGTCTTGTGGCCACTTATAAGTGATTTCATGTGAGATTCACTTATGAAGGATAAGGAGTGGTGCCTAAGCTAAATAAAAGAGTTTTCTACCTTTCATATTATAACCACGTAAGTTCTTTGTAATAGAAGAAAACCCCCTTTGAGAGGTAGGGTGGGTAGTTATGGAAGTCACCTTTAATTATTGTGGCTATTTTGGTGTTGTTTGGTGAGTTATCCATTAGTGACTCATATTTTAGTAGTTTACATAAGGGACCAAATTAGTTCCAATTGTCACATTAAAACTATGTATTTTTTCCATTAACAATTCAACTTTTAAAGTTGTTCCTAATTTGTATCCTTATGAAAATGATATAGACATTCTTTACTTTAAGAGATGTATTAGTCAAATAGCTTACCTAATAATATGTTTTTTTCCTTTTGTTAAGCCCCTTTGAGCTTGATTAGTTTTTGTTTTGTGTTAACCACATTATGAGTCCTTAACCTAACAACATGTCTTACTTAAGCCTTAAAACTAGAAAAAGCATTTGTGATTGTTGATGTTTGTGAATGCATAAGGGCATAAGTGTGGGCATGCATAAATATGGGTTGGATATAATTGATGGAATGTGATTTTTTTCTCTTATCAATGAATTCCATCATTGATGTAGTTTTTTTTCTTCACTTTTTGTCTTAAAAAGAAGAAAAAAGTATAGAAGAAAAAAACAAGGAAAGAAAAAGAGAAAAAGTTCAAAGAAGTTATCGACGAGGAAGATTGGTCGGGTCGACCGTGCTGGGCCCAGATCTAGTCAAGACGACCCGTGGGCCGATCGGTCCATTCATCAAAGATCAGTCTTATACCTAAAGCCCATACCCCTTTTCGGCCCATCCATAGAAGGGATTCTCCCATGCAAACACGTAAAAACCTAAACCTAACGGCAAAACCATATATAAGGTATTTTTCTCCCATAATTAAGGTACGAAACTCATAACCTAGTTGTTTTTCTCTGTGTTTATCAACCTCACCCTCACTAGAAAACCGACTTGAGCGTCGGAGGGGCTAATCGGGACACAACCCCCGTCAAGCCTTCCTTGTTTTGCAGGTATCTTCACACCAAGTTCATCACAGAAGATAATCGATGACATGAAGCACAACGGCAACATTCCATTCTGTCAGAATCCGGCAGAACCAGAATATATTTTAAAATTTAAATTCTATTTATTAATAAATATTTTTTACTCCTGTTTGTATTTTTCAGGATTTTATTAATTTTGTTGACCAACCAGTCATCTTTAACTTGTTAGTGCAATAAATTCTTTGTTAATGAAACAAAAACACTTTTGATGTAAAATTGAATATGTGTTGGCTTTAATTAATTTATCTTGTTTAATTAGATATTAACTTTAGATGGCTGACAATTTCTCAAAGTTTGCTTTCTCCCCTACTCGTATAAATGTCAGTCATGGAGTCAAAAGTTACTTTTCTTTTCTACCATATATATGTTTTTCAAAAGGAAAAAAGAAGTGCAAAATAAAAGTAAAGAAAAGCTTCCTCCACGTCGAGGAAGGGATTACATGTTGATTAGTGAGCTGGGACTTTTATTCAAATATGGATCCAGGATAAGGTGTGGTTAAGAAAGAAACTTTCGCCTCGCGGTTACTAATTGATTGGATTCCATTTGCAAGGGACCAGCCCACCTTACCAACTGACTCCTTTTAACGCATTTTATAAATTGAACATCTCTTGAAATGATTACTGCCACAACTCTAAAGTGGAAGCATCAGAAATTCCCCCCTTCATGAAAGTGGAATATTGACTTAGACAGTGGCATCAGGCCTGAAACATAATGATTGTTATAATTGCCGCTATTATGGCCATCATGATTATGAATTGGATCTACCTTCTCAACACCCCCTCTTTACAAATATATATATACAAGAACCAAAGCATAAAAGACTTAAAAACATGCTAAAGAGAAATACCATTGCCATATCCATGCTTTCAAGTTCAACTGTGCTAGTGGGGTGGTGCCGAGCACGTCGACGGCCAAGAAGGCGGAGGTACGCCACCATAAGGCTAGGGAACAAGCGGCGGGGCTTCTGCTTTGGATCACGCACGGTGTTTCAGTGGGGGGTCATGGTGGCTCCTATTAGAATGCTGAAAAGAATCATGACGAACATGGCCTCCAGTGGTGGGTTGATAGAGTCATATTATTTGTCTCTACCATTTCTACGTTCACAGATATTTCCTCTATGTTGATCTCCATCGTAGCATTAACCTCATGTTCTTGGGTGATTTTCTGCTACTTTCGTGTTACAAAATTAAAATAAAAAACCTCTAGGTCTGTTTTCTATTTCTACTTCCCTCTTTGTGCAAATAAGGGCTAAAGCACCGATCTTTGACTCTTATAACAAAACTACTGTCTGTAAATCTAGTCTGAGACTTACGCCAGACTAAAACAACTGTAAAGGCAATTGCAACACGTAATACAGACACACACACACATATATATATATTATCTTGAGGCATAGTTTTGTAGGAAGTGATCTCGCCATAGATGATTCCATTAGTGTTTAACTAATTAACTTCATTATGCGCTTTCCAAAATTCTTCCTCTCATTTATAATCCCATGTTTAAATCATTACAACACCGATTAATTTCTTCATCCTAGCAATTATTAGATTCGTAGAATAAAATTTTGGAAATGTTGGAAAATTAGGCCGAGATCCGATTTCACGCGCAACGAAATAATTATGAAATTTTTTCGTATTTGATTTCTTGAAAGCCAAGATTACTAAAATTCTATAAAATGATTAAAACATAAATCATAATAAAATATGAATCTTAATTCGTATCTTATTATGAAACTTGATCATATTCTTGTCATATCTATCAAATTATTTTAAAAACTGAATTGTCTCAACTACCAAAGTCGTACAAGTGTTCAGGCTTTAACGATATCTACAGAATGAGTTGAGATAACTCTGTAACAGTTGCAGAGAGGGTTAAACAAGGAGTTTTAGCTCTATAAGCACTTAAGCCTATTTATAATAATTTTTGGACAATTTAAATTAAATTCTAATTTCAATTAAACTTTAATTAGAATTATAAATAATTCTAATTAAATATCAGTCATGTCTAAATAAGGTCTAATATCTTATATTGATTCTTATTTATTAAATATATCATATTTAATAATAAATTTTCTAAACTTTGCAATCAAATATAACTTGAATAAAATATCTTTGCTCTCTTCAACCCGTTCCTTAACTTGACTAAAATATTTTTGCTCTTTTCAATCAATTCTTTATGTGTAACCCATTAGATTTCTATATATGTTGGCAATAGATACAAATTATAAGCCCAAATTATATTTAGGATTAGACGAATTAAACTCTTTTAATTTATCTTTAATTATCTAATTAAACATTTATTTCTATAGATCAAGATTGGTGTCTACCAATACATCATGACTATCTAACTATTTATGAATGTCAAAGTAGTTTTAAATAACCTTTTCGTGCATGATTTTTTTTATATAATTCAATCATTTCATCATATAATGCTTTAATTAGACATAGAACATGAAATTAATGTCTACTTCATTTTGAGTCCATCATATTAGTTCTCTCATATTAGCTATTGGTTTAATTAATGACATTTATACTATTTATAAAATGTCATTTCACCTTGATCAATGATTTCCCTAATTAATGCTAATTGAAAACAATACAACATTCTTTCGAATTACTTTAGGATAACTAATACTATCTTGATCATTCAATTGCCTTCATATGGTTCATGTTACATCCAATGACAACTAACTAAACTACCTATAATTAGAATAAGACATAAATAGTATCAAAATATAACAATCCCTACATAAGATAACTTTGAAAATCTTAAGTCAAAGGATCACTTATATAATCATCACAACGAAAATTTCCATAGACATATAAGTAATGTTCCAAATGAATTTCTCATATGGAGTTATTTCAGTGAACTTGTTCTTAAAAAAGCAATCTCCCATTTGTTTAAGTATGTCCATCCTTTAGCCTATGAGATTGGTTACTTCCTTCATAAGAAAAAACATAACGTGTACTAGTCTTTTTACATTCCACCAATGTCCAGTCTTAATAAACAATGACTAGGAATAATTTATGGATAATATATAAAATTCAATTTGAATCTCATAATTATATTCTCATCATAATTTCATTTGCAAAGTGTAATTATCATATAAACTTTATTGTATACATCTAAATATGCATACAATAAAGAATGCTTTTAAATTATTTTGTCACTAAACTACAACCAATCGATTAGTTGTAAGACATAAACCAATAAGAGAGTTGTTAAGATCATATTCTAGATGGGTTAAAATCAATGAGATATGTCTTGATACAATACAAATTTAATCATCATCCCCTTTAATTTCTTCATTCTTGTATGTTTGTGACTATCAACTTTTATATCTTTCTCACCCTGGTTTACTCAAATTTTATTAACATATTCCATATCACCTATTAATTAAATATACTAACTATTTTATTTTTTCATCTTACCATTGCTAAATGCATCGTTAGGATAGAGAGTAAGAATGGTAATAAGTCAAGTTGAGTTGGGTTTGGAATTTTCTAAATCTAGTTAAAAGAAGCCAAAATTTATTTAAAATTTTGATCGGGCCTTACTTATACCACCTAAGATATTAATCAGGTTTTGAGCGTTCAAAACTGAATCGTCTAACTTCTATTTTGGCCAAATTTGACCTAATTTGATCTAGTTTCAATTTATGCTTATCTTTGTTGACTATCTTTGTTGACTATACCCATCTCTTTCACCAAAGATCCAAACTTTTTATCAGTAGATACTGTAAGAAATATTATCTAACATATACATAAACAATATGATCTTTCAAAAACATATGCATCATTAAAACTTATCACTTACTTGGATGAGTTTTCAATTTCCACAGATTAAAGGATCTTTCATATAGAACGCATGGGCACTGATCAATTATGTGTGAATGATGTCTTATGTTATGGTAATCTTATCTTTAGGAAGTTTAAAATGATTATTTTATATTAAGCTTAAAACTTTAACTGCTCTTTAATGGTTAATATTAAATGTTGTATCTGAAACGTTCCTTGTCCCTCACAGACACATGATTTTTGATTTCTTATAATACAATAACTCATTTGACCAGTATACTATGATAGCTCATAGTTATATATCTATTAGGAATATATAACTTATCAATTAATGAATAGATGTATGAGTAGATTTTATATGCTATACCATTGATCATATTTTACATTTCAATCTCTTTGATCTCATTTATTTTATCATGTTATATATAAATGTGTTCAATTCTCTTACTCAGAGTCAGTGGCCACCTTTGAATATCAAATTTTATTATGCAGATAAACAATAAAAAATGGCCTTCCTTTAGTCTCAATTCTCTTGAATTGAATTTAATTTGTTTTCCTATAATTGTCCCATAAAACTATATCAAATATAATCTTTTGGCAACATTTTGAAGTAGCAGATGTCGCGACCCGACCCGTAGACCGGATCCCAACTGTTGGATCCCGTACCGGAGTCTAACTCTTGAACCGTAGAACATGAAACTTGATCATCTTGCCTTGTAGGGTTTATTTCCTTTAACCCAATTTTTTTTTTCTTTGGGGATCATAATCTTATGACTCTTGTTTAATTTAAGAAAAGAAATCTCTTCAATCTGAGTTCTATAACTCAAGATATCGACCAAAAACCAAAAAGTGTTCATACTCGAAACATGCTCTCTTAACTGACCTCTCACTTCTTTTAATACAAACTTTCTCAATTTAACTCCTAATGATATAGATTTTTATATGGGGACAGA
>JANITW010000003.1:34223846-34238248 GCA_027564335.1 Erythroxylum williamsii
TCAATAACCTCTTATCATTCACCAAACATCCTATCTTACATACATAACCATGGTTTATGATTAAGGTTTCTCAACTCGTCATCCATACTTAGTTCACATTCTAATTTCACAACCATCTATATACAAATTCATAATTCAAAGCCATATATAAACTCATATTCCATTTCGATATTTCCACTAAAAAAGATTCGCTGTCCAACAGCTTTTGTTTCTAAATTAGAACTTTAAAAAATTGATGAATTTCTTCAAGATGAAGCTTGGATTTTAGCAATGCAAGAGGAGTTAAATCAACTTACAAGGAAAAAAGTTTGGTCTTTAATTCCTAGGCCACCCAATAAGTCTATCATAGGAATCAGATGGGTATTAAAAAATAAACTAGATGAATCAAGTAGAGTAAGCTGTAACAAAGCTAGATTAGTAGCTCAAGGCTATAATCAACAGGAAGGAATAAACTATAATGAAACCTATGCTCTTGTAGCTAGACTAGAAGCTATTAGGATTTTGCGTGCATATGTTATTTGTCATAATATAAAACTATTTCAAATGGATGTGAAAAGTACCTTTTTTGAATGGTTTTATAGATGAAGAAGTTTATGTAAAGCAATCTCCTAGTTTTGAAGATACTGATAAACCAGATTATGTCTATAGACTTCATAAAGCTTTGTATGGATTAAAACAAGCACCTTGTGCTTGGTATGATCGTCTAAGTTCATTTTCGATTGGAAATGATTTTATTAGAGGACAAGTAGATAAGACTCTGTTTAGAAAATGTATCAAAAGTGATTTCATTATAGTACAGATATATGTAGATATTATTTTTGGTGTAACTTCTAAGAAGCTATGTTCTAGTTTTGAAAATCTTATGAAAAATGAATTTGAAATGACTATAATGGTTGAACTGAAATTTTTCCTTGATTTACAAATTAAGCAAACCGAAGAAAAGATTTTTATTCATCAATAGAAATACATCAAAGAACTATTAGTCAAATATAAAATGGAAAAGGTTAAACTTATGTAACTCCTATACATCCTTCAAACCTTTTTATCTAAGGATGAAATAGGTAAGAAGGTTGATCAAACCCTCTTTAGAGGAATTATTGGTTCTTTACTTTACCTAACTGCAAGCATACTTGATATATTGTTTAGTGTATGTTTGTATGCAAGATTTCAAGCAGATCCTAGAGAATCTCATTATATTGTTGTTAAAAGAATATTGAGATACTTGGCATGTTCTACTGATCTTTGTTTAATGTATGAGAAAGGAAAAGATTTCATGTTAATCGGCTACTGTAATGTTGATTATGCTGATGGGACAATTAAATGGGTATGTCCCTTAAATCCTTCATAGCCCACAGTCCTCTATTATGCATTTTGCACAAAATGCACACACGCTGCCTTGGAAAACCTAGCGTTAAACACATGAAACACATCCCTCTCCAGCGTTAAACGCATATTGCCAACATTAAACGCAACATGCATTTTACGAATACCTGCCAACGTTTTGGCTGCTCATATTTTCTCCTTCTTTTGTCGTTTTATGTTTCATTTTTATTGTATTATTTTTTTCTTCTTGCTCTATGAATGCAAGCAAAAATAAATTTTCGAAAAATGACCCAAATGTAATGCTTCTAACTCAATTTAATTTCTTTGTTTTCAAATTGTACCTAAAATCACATATGAATTAAAGTGAGTATCTTAAGCATTTTTGTATTATTAATCGCTAAGTGTAAATGATTAAATATATCAATAATTAAACACATATCAATTTCTCTCAAACTTAGTTTTTGTTCGTCATCGAGCAAAACATCCAAATTAAGCTTAAAGACTCGAAACATTACTCAATTCCCATATTTTCCAAGACAATATAATCACAACTAAAGATGAGTGACTTTCAAAAATCATAGCTAGAAATCAATATTCCAAGCTTTTACTCATAATCAATCAACATTCAATATCTTCAAAAATTGAGCAATCTAATTATAGACTCGGAAAATTCGTTTAACTAAAATATATCCATAGGTACACTCAACACCATTCATGATCATGACAATCCACAACTTTGCATATCATTTCATTTCTCTACCACTAATGTTCACTTGCAAAATCATGAATCAAAGGACTTTTCAAGGTTGTAAAGTTGGGAAAGGTAAGGTGAGATATATTTGGGTCAAGTAGCATGAAAGTCATCAAAGCTAGTGAAACAAAGCAACACTCATAAAAAACTAAGTATCGTCAGCTATGACGAATGCAACATTTATATTTCACAACTTCATTCATCTCTCTCACACAAACCACATGAAGCATATATCAATTCGAAAAAATCACTCATACAATTTATGCCAATGAAGTCACAAGAGTGAAACTTCCAAGCCAACATCTACCTCATATTTAACATACTCAAATAACACATCCATTACAACTCTAGGAAGATGCATAAAATATAGACAACTTTTCAACACATATGCAATTCTTCATTGTTACATGTATTTTAAAGAAATTTTTTCTTCCTTTTTTTTCATTCTCTTTCTTCCTTTTTTTTCCTTTTTTTTCGCTTTCTTTTCCTTTTTTCTTTCTTCTCTTTTTTTTCTTTCTTTTTTTCTTGTAAAAATTAAAATAAACTACATCAACTTGGGAATTTCAATGATAATACATAAAATGACATCCTAAGATTATAACAAACCCTCACATTTGTACACCCCCACACTTAGAATTTATATATCCACAAACTCAACAATCACAAATGTTCCACTAGCTTTTTGATTTGAGTAGGACATTTGGTTAAGTTTAAAAGCATAAAATGAGATTTATACAAAAAGAAAGCCTAAAACTCAAAGGATTTTATCAAGGAAAAAATCATGTCAATAGGATAGGTTATTTGGCTAATGTAGTTTTTGAAAAACAAAGAATGCCTAATCATATCCATGTTAATGCATGTGATAAAAATGTGGTCTTGAATAGAAATTCAAAGTAAAATGGAGATGTACATGTCATGAAGGTCACACATTATCAAAAGGAAATGAGATTGACATAGATGTGTCAATCAAATAAGGCTCAAAATCTCACCGACTTTGTCTACCATTAGTTACTACTCTTCTAAAGATAATGCATATCAACCAATCACAAGAACAAAAGTACATGCTAAAGTTGCTATGAAATTTCCTAGTCAAAACACACTCTAATCATGATTATATAATCCAATAAGCAATAGAAAACGAGAAAATGTGTGTTTCATTTGTTTTATTCTTTCTCTTATTTTGATTGAAAACTTAAAAACAAGTAAAACAGACAAATTCAAAAACACACATGCATATAAAAAAGTAATGCAAAAATGTAAAGGAAACAAAATTTACTTCCCTTGGGTTGCCTCCCAAGAAGCATCTTTGTTTAGAGTCGTTGGCTCGACTCCTTGTTTTCCTCACTTGACATACTTGTAATCTTTGGGAATTACAGTTAGCGCCACTTCCATGCGAGGTAGTTCTAGATAAGGCCTTAGTTGATCATCATCCTCCTTCAACGTCTTCCCTATCCTCAGATGCTCAATCCTAACTGAGTCCATATACTCTGGAAATATTTCGAACGTCTCTTCACCTTTTTCTTCATCATTTAATTCCTTCAATCTATTATTTAAAGGTAAATAGTTAGTTCAAAAAATAATTATGGACTTAGTACTTACCTCCGAGTGAAAAGATGTGTCTTTTTCAGCTTTGAGCTCCTCTACTTCTTCGAAACAAACAATTCATTGAGGGTTAACCTCAAAATTCTCAAGCTCCTTGTTCTTTTGCAATGTTTCCGCACAAAATTCAACTGGGTACACCTTGGGTTGATACGGCTGCTCCCCTTCGGTTTGCAATTCTAGGTAATCAAGACTCATTGCGATTTGACCCATTAGGTGTTCCATCCTCTATTGCCTTGCTTTGGTTTCTTGTTGAAATTGCAAATTGTTAGCAACAAGTTTGTTAACAATTTCTTCTAAAAATGCACCTGAACCATTTTGGCTCTCCGAATCTTGGGGATTAGACCATGTGTTTTTTGTAAATTGCCTTCTATCCTTCTGGAATTGTAAAGTATTCTCCTGTAATTGTAACATCAACTCTTCTAGAGATGGATCGGAGTTATGATAGGAAGCTTCTGGTCAGTACGAGAATTGTTGTGCATCCTGCAAACTATCATGAAAGTAATTCTGATGATTATCCCATCCATAACAAAAGTTAGGTTGATTAGTCCAAATATTATTATAAGATTGAGAATATGAGTTATAAAAGAAATTACTTCCGTCCATATTGAATTTTTTTAAACACAGAATAAAAAAAATGAAAAGATCATCAAATAACAAAAAAGAAATCAATTATAAACAAATATATACAAAATATCAATTAAATCACAAATAAAAACTAAAACAACGCACTCCCTGGCAACGGTGTCAAAATTTGACTGCGCGTCGTTACGCTAGTCAAAATAAAATAACTAGACTACTATTATAGCAATGACAAGTCTAGGTCGATTTCACAGAGAGAGAGTCTAAAGTTTTTGGAATAAAATTAATTGGTGTTTAGGAAAAAAAAAGGTTTTGGATTTTTAAAGAAGAAAATAAAATAAAGTTGACTAATAAAAACAAGTTAAAGAAAACATGCAAAAAATGATAAAAGTGGGGAATTCAGTAGGGACTCGGTTCTTTGGTTCAATCTTGGCCTACACCCTAATTAACCATATTTTATTTATTTTTTATTTTTAACCTCTTCTAGAAATTATTAATCGTGGGTTAAAAATTAATCGAAGTTTTCCCTTAAGTTTTGTTTAATCAAGATATAATCGTTAATTAAATATAACCATCGAACAACCTAAGATACGATCTCTAGATTTAATTAGGCAGTGGCATTACTAATTAGAAAAACTGATTAATTAAGGCAACAATCACATACGATGCATCATTTAACCTAGGTCATGTTATCCCTAATGATTACAGATCATTAGTCGCTACACATGAATTTCAACATAACAATTATGGATTATATCGAAATTCTAGCAATGAGTTTGAAATTAACAATTCAATGAATGCATTAAAATTATCAATTCACAATACCTAACGGGTTCATACACATATAACCGAACCATAACGAAAATCTGATTATTCATACACAATACCCAAATCAATTAAAATAGGATAACACAATCAATTTATAATGAGAAAAAGAATCAACAAAATAATAAAAATATTACTTAACTCAGGTCATCAACGTCGTCGATTTCACCTCCAAATCGGTTTCGAGATATTTAGCCCTTCATAAGTCTTTCCTGAAAAAATACTTCAGCCTCCGTTCCGATCCTAGCCGAAAATCCCTAGTTTCTCAACACTGCCTACTCAACCTCACTATACCGCACTATTCCCATCACTGTTTCTGGATAAGACAAATAAACTAGGGAGTTTTCTTATTCAAGCCACCGTTCACTGTTGATTCTACTGTTTTTATCCATTGCGCTGCCTCTCCTCATGCCTGCCTCACCAAGCCGCAAGCCACAGCCTAGCCAAGCCTCTCCACGCCTGCTCCCAGTTGCTTCACGTCTCCTGTAGCGTGTTCATTGTGCTGGTGATTTGACAATTAAGTTTGCAAGCTCTAAAAACCTTCTTGTGGCTGCTTGTTCCTCTTACGTCTCCTTGTGCCGACACCGTTTATGCTGATGGGACAATTAAATGGGTGTGTCCCTTAAATCCTTCATAGCCCGCAACCCTTTACTGTGCGTTTTGAACAAAGCACACACATGCTGCCTTGGAACACCCAATGTTAAATGCATGAAACGCAACCCTCTCTAGCGTTAAATGCATACTGCTAGCATTAAACGCAACATGCATTTTACGCATACCTACCAGCATTTTAGCTACTCATATTTTCTCCTTCTTTTGTCATTTTATGCTTCATTTTTCTTGTATTTTTTTCTTCTTGCTCCATGAATACAATCAAAAATAAATTTTCAAAAAATGCCAAATGAAATGCTTCTAACTCACTTTAATTTCTTTGCTTCGAAATTGTACCTAAAATCACGTATAAATTAAAATGAGTATCTTAAGCATTTTTGTATCATTAATCGCTAAGTGTAAATGATTAAATATATCAGCAATTAAACACATATCCAAAACATTAATAAAATCGTGCCAGACCTATAACCAAGATGCTCAACCCTTATGAGAAATGAAGAAAAAGGGAAAAAGAAGATGTTTAATGAGGGAAATAAAGATGATCTTACAGAAGAGCATATTTAAGTAGCTGTGAAGAATATAGATGATGCATGTAATGCATGTCAACCTGGAGGTATCTATATTTCACACCACATTTCAAAAACATCAAGAAGTAAATTTGGAGTTTCAACCACCAATGAAAACTTCAAGGTAGTTAGCAAAGTGAAAGAAGGATAGTACAGAAGTATCATGGTTGAAGGTTTTAATTTCAACTTAGAAACCTTTTTTTGCATTTGGTCATGTATTTCAGACCTTAGGTTTCATACCTTCAGTCAAAGATGCGTTATACCTTCTTAGGCAACCAATTCTGAAACTACCTAGACCTGATGATCTTGATCTCCTAAAAGGAAAACAAACTTTCAGTTTACCCTCTATCAAAATTATAGAGTTAGACGTTTTACCTTCAAAACCATCTGCTGTGGAAAACCTTCATCCACTTAGTGAAATACAATAAGATCCTACTGATAATTTGTGGTTCTTGAAACATTTCATAAATTGGATGAAGTAAGTCACACTCAGAAGGAAGTTCAGGAAGCATTAACAAAAGAAATTGAGGAAGTTCATACTAAGGTCGATGAACTTGCTGAATCAATAGGTGATCTTCATGAGGAAGTAGCACAACTACGGGTTACTATTGAACAAGACCTCAAGACAATCTGCACTGATATGCAACATATGCTTTATGAAGTTTTAAAACGTCTACAATGAGCAATTTTTTGATTAATAACAAATAGGGAGAGAAGGAGAAAAAGAGGAGAATGAGAAGAGAAGATAGAAAGCATAGTATATATCTTGTATGCAATTCTTTTCTTATGTTTTTTATTATATTTTTGTTTTATTATTCGTCAGAGTAATATTTGTCTATTCGTATATAAATATCATTTTATCTTATAAAATTATGATTATTTGTTATCATAAAAAATGGGGAGATTGTTGAGTCAAGAGGACTTCACTTCTATTAATTTTGATGACAATCAAATAATAATAATCTTAGAAGTGTATGAACTGTTTTGATAAATTTGTTAAGTGTGTAGAAAAATGTAAGTAACACTTAGTCAACTTAGTAGGTAAGCAGTCAATGCTAGACTAATCGCTACACTAGACGAAGCGCAATAACATACAAAGCGCTACACCAGACGAAGTGTAATACCAAACGAAGCGTAACACCAGATGAAGCGTAACACCAGACGAAGCACAACACCAAACGAAGCTCAATAACAAACCAATCGATATAAAAGACGAAGTGGAATAACAGGCGAAACGCATTAAACGAAGAAACATTATTCCAGACGATACAAAAGAAAGATATTCTAGAACGTCAGACAGTTAGTTAGTTGAAGTTAGTTATAGGACTCAACTAATGACCGTTTCTAGAAGATTCAAGAAGCAATTTTCAAGAAGACAGTTGGAGACTTAGGCTAAAAGTACTAGTTCTAGTCGAAGACTAAAATAACGAATGCTTTTACATTAGCAAAAATTTTGTATTCAAAGTGTGAAAGAAGTGAGCAAATACATATGTAACCTAAAACGCAAAAATACTTTTTTTATAGAGAAAGAAAGGCTAGAGCCTGGAGAGACTAATACAGCTGATAAAGAATACTTTGTGAGAGAGACCTAAAGAGGCTCTATAAGTGTATAAAGAATACTTGTAAAGTTGGAAGAGTATAGTGAAATCTCATACTAACTCTGAGGACTAGACGTAACCTAAGGTTTGGGGTGAACTAGTATAAAATCACGGTTTCTATTCTCTAACTCTTATATTTTAATTTCTTGTTGTTAAACGAGTAGATAATATTACTTGCGATTGCATTGCTTATCAACTTTAACAAAGTGTTTTAGTAATCATTTAAATTTTCATAAAGAAATTCAAGAAGTCTCAAAAGATTAATATTTTCAAAAAAATTATACAATTCAACCCCCCTTCTTATATAGTTTACATATTATATCGGATTTTTCTATTAACAAGTGATTTACTTCAATATTAGTTTTTGGCATTAGCTTTATGGGAACTTTCAGTTTCTCAGATACATGATATTTCTCTGAGCTAGTTTTGTTTGCTGTGTTGATTAACTTATGGGTGGTATTATACCATCCATTTTGTGTGTTAATGACTTTAATTTTCTTTAAGGAGTTGTAGTTCAATGATTGAGTTGTCTTAGTTTTGTTGTTATTTAGGCAGATGATCTTTTTTTTAGGTGATTGCTATTGTTATCAGTAGTTTAATTTTCAAATAATCAACTTGATAGTTGATTCCAAAGTGGTGATGCGTAGTCATTCTTTGTGGATTGAATAAAAGTTTTATGCTTTGAAGCATATGAAGAATTTTTGTTATTAGGAGGTTGTTTATGTGCTCTGTTTTCAAATCATATGAATGATTTTAAGTCTTAAATTTTGAATTCAGAAGATAATAAACATATTATTTATTTCATCTTTCAAAATTTACTTGATCGTATGCATTATCTCTTTGGGAAGATTCAACTAAATGTTTTATCCTGGGTCATTTTTGTGAACATTTTTTAATCTTGTGCTTTCTCTAACTTTATAATCCTATAGTGAACTTTCTGTTTTTTTTTCAATTACCATGACATTTTGGTCCCTAATTTTGGGTTATAATTATTGTTGCTAGAATATTTCTACCAAAGATGTGTTTTTAATTCAATGTCTTTAATGGGAATTTTTTAGAATCAGAAAAGACTTTTTTTAATGTCAAATTTTGTTTCTTTATTGGAAAACTCTTCTGGGTATATGTTATGTTTGCAAATCATATAAACGATTTTAAGGTTTTGGATTCTGAATAGAAATTGGGTTGCTTCGTATGTTTTCTGAAAGGGAATTGGTTACTTTGAGAATCAATCATTAAAGTATGCGAGAGAATTGGTAGCTAATGAATAGAGTACACATTCGACACTTAGGGAATCTGTTTTGAAAGATTTATTTTCAAAGCAAGGAAACAATAGTTATAAGGAAGCAATGGCATAATCAGAGGTAAGATCTGCCAAACTTATCCTTTGTACTTTGTTTTAGTTTTACTTTGGCACCATCTTCCCAGATCTAGTTTACTTCTTTCTTACAAGGAACTGCTTTTCTTTTCATTACTTTCTTCAACATCTCCATTAGCCATTTCTTGTGTTGTTCTAGAATTTATCAAGAGTTGTTTTAGTCTCTTCTATTTCCCCCTCTTAGTTCAAACAAGTTCAATTAGTCAGTATTTAGTTGGAAGTTTCTATGTTAATTATTAATTTTCCATGGATATGGCGTTGCAATATCTGTGGTAGATGGGATTTGCAAAATATCAAATTATGTGTGGCTAATTCTATCTTGATTTATACTTTTTTTTCATTTGAATTTTGATTGTTAACCAAAATATATATATTGAGTTCTGTGATGACTATACCTTTTAGGATTCACTGTTTAGTTTCACAAAGAAAAAAGTAGTAGCATATGGAAAGACAAATAATTCACACTTAATAGGGTAACAAAGAAAATGTGCATGTTATGGAAGGAATTTAAGGTTCAATTACAGGTCATGAGAATAGAGACGAATATTGAAAAAAAACAATTTGATGCTTTCAAAGAAAATCCCTAGAAAATCAATCAATGTTACCTTCCTACTTCTTCATAAGGAGATAATGGATGTAGTATTAGGAAGGGTGAATAACTGAGGACTCTTTAGATCACTTTTGTTTGTTAAACTTACTTTTTGTGTCTTACAGTATGGAGCAAAAGTACTCTTGTTTGCAATCGAACCTTAGTTTGATCCAGCCTCATCGACCATTCTCTCCTTTTTTTCAAATCCTCTCTTTATGTTTTATAGTATTGAGGTCAACAATTTTACCATATAAAGTTGTCTATTTATCGTGGTCTTTTACCATTGTAGATTTGCGTGAGGATAAGAAATTCTGTATTGAGCATCCTATTGTAATCTCCATAAGCACTGCACAGGTAAATATCTTCTCCGTTGTTTACTTGCTTATAATGATACAATATTAAATTTAGAATGAAGATTACTTGTGATCTTTGATAAGTGCAAAATATTATATCTTTTATCCTCCTAAATTTAGTCCATTTAATTATTTTTATTATACGTTTGGGCATGATTGTTCATATTTTAGTAATTAAAACCAAAAAATATTATTCTAAATTTTATTGTAAAATTGGCCTAAGTTTAAATGTTTCTTTTTAGGCTAAATGGACTGATGTATAGGTGAAGAAGGCATAAACCACACAATACAATAAAAGAAGCTAAAACGCAACACTACATAGAGTAAAATGCGGAGCATTAAAACAAACAGCAGAAATGCACATTGTTAGACACCATTTCCAGATTCCAATTTTGGAGTTATGAAATGTGAGAGTATTATCCTGTGGGGTTATTTCAATAGAATCTCATTAGCCATCATCGGTTTATCTTCATTCTTATGCCATCCCAAAAATTTCCTATATGATCACTTGATATACGACAATCCATTCTTATGTTTATGTCCTCAATCATCACAATAACATATCACTCATTTTTTTGTTTTCTCTACTAAGTACATTTCCAAGTTCCATTCAAGTCTAAATGTATTATAGAAAAGCATTGATAAGTCCATAATTTATAATTGCACTTATTTTGGGACAATAGACATAAATTTCACTATAGATGTCGGATTAAGGACAATCTAGGATGGTTTCGAAGAGATCTTCTAGATCTACAACTTTTTTAAAGACTCCAAAGAGAGATTTTGCCTAAAAAAGGATCAAAATCGCAAAATACTATAATTGTCCCATATACATCCTGTGCAGCATCACTAAATTATAAAGAACATATCTCTTAACTCTGATATCCAAACATTTCATACTCTATATTGTTGGAAAGATAAGAGGATAAACTACAACTTCTAAAGACAACTTTGACTAAATCAACCTAGATTAACACAGTTTTTCCTTTGAAGTCAAAACACATATTTTTATCCCTATGAAATGCTTGAAAATGCAATGCAAAAACTTGGAAAGTCATGAGAAAAAACAAATATATTTCATTAACATCAAAAGAAAAGAGTTTTACAAAGCTTTAATGGGAATTTCAAGCTGCAATGCATCGTTGGTCTCATAACCTAAAAATACAAAATATATATGAACGAGTAATACTTGAAATGCTGTTAAAGCCTTGTGTTTTCCATAAACTAATATAAAATACAAAAATATACAGATTTGGAGTGATGCCTTGACTCTCGATCACTCGATCTCTTACTCATCACCTAGAGATGGGGAGGAATGGAAGTGAGCTTAAAAGTTCGTGAGTAACAAGTTTATAATGGAGAAATAAGCAAAACCATTGAAAATATTCATTGCCATCGTAAATTTGCATTGAATCCATACAACACGTATTTCTCAAATTCTCAACTTGTCAAACAATTCATAAACAACTTAAGTCATGTATTCATCAAACTTGTCAACAAATCATAAACACATAAGCAATTATAATGATTTAGGTAGGTCCATAATCATGAGGGAGTTCTTGCGAATCTCCAGTAATAACATAATGGACTATCATAAACCCACATAATGGTTTTGTGTAGTTCATAAACATAAGGGAGTCCGTGAAAGAACTCAATGCCACTAGCGGGCAGGCGAAAGAGGCCTTTAATATGATCAACGTGCACGTGACATAACAGAATGGACCACCACAAACCCACACAAACATGAATTTTATGACTTGTAAACATATTATCCAAAAGGCATATTTCAGAAACATGATTGATTTCCATAAACATAATATATTTCAAATACCATTTCCATCTTCATTTCATAAATCGTCAACAAGATTCATATACCAAACATGTACCAATTTCCTAAATCATTTTAAGGAACAATAAATGTAACGTTTGTAAAGTGATTGAAATCATTTAACTCTATTGATTTGAAAAAATATTCATGACTCATTAACTCAACTATAAATATGTAACCTACTTGGATTCCTTGCTTAAAGGTGCCTCTCCTCTTTCCTTTCTTGATTCCCTTTAACATTGGCAAAAATCCCATTCAATAGGAATACAAATTGAGAACCCAAAAAGCATATTCACTAAAATTGATTCTAGAATACTTAAAACATGCATTTCCTAAGCTTCATGAACTAAAACCCTTCCAAAAATACAAAGGATTAAGAATGAACTTACCTTGAATTTTCACCAAATAAAGAGATTTTTGGCTCAAATGGAAGCTCTTCTCTTCCTTTTTCTTTTTTTCTTCTTGAACAACATCCAAATCACTCTTGAAAGCTAAGAAAAGATGAAACCTTAACTTGATCTTCCTTCTTTTCTCTCAAAAACAAAACCCCTCTCTCTTTTCTCTCTTCTTTTTCGTTTTTCTCTTCTTTGTCTCCCTTGTTCACGTTTTTCTCCTTCTTAAGAGCAAAACTACACTTTCTTCTTCCAATTATACCATTAATGAGTGTGAAATGTCAACTTTGCGCTTCTTTTATGCTTTATGGCTTTTATACTTAAGTGACATGCCAAAATTGCCCTTTATACACTCTTGTTACTTTAATTCAACTAACCAATGTAATAAAATCCTACTAACATTGATATAATAACTAACGCCAAAAATTAATCTATCAAGACCTCATAATTTATTTAAATCATGCTTAAATCAAGGGGCCAACACACACAGCAAAGAAGAAGCAGTAGCGCAACACAGCAGAGGAAGTAGAATAAAACGTCAGCTAAAATAAAGGAAGCACAGTAATAATCAAGATAGAAACAGAAACACATAGGAGAACCAAAATCATGATAAAAACAACGCAACTTTAACATAAATTAAAAAAAAATGTTAGTAGCTGGAAAAGGAGGAGTGAAACGATAGTGAGAGAGACAACAATAGAAACGATAGCAATAAGAGAAGAAGATAAAACACATACAACATAGAAGTAAAACATAAACATCAAGTTAAAAATGACAGTCCAAAGCAGTAAAGGAATTAAAAATGTTAGTAGTTGGACAGAGCAGATAAGGAGGGCATTAAAACTACAACAAAAAACCTAGAAACACAACAGATACAAGGATAGAAATGCACAAAAGAAGAGATGCACAGTAGTGGAGTGAAAAGTAAAAAGACCAACAGACTGACGTTATGGAAGAGTTAAGGGAACATTTATTAAGTGTGCAACTCTTGGTGTGTCCCAGGAGAAAACAAAAAACTAGCAGTGAAATTGGGAGTGAAATAAAACTTGAGAGATTTTGGTTAAGAAGGCTAGTGCAAAGAGGCGTTCGAGTGGTATGAGAGACACAAAACCATTGGAATTGAGCTAGGTCAAGACCTTTGGGAGGAGGGTTTCATGTTTTGATCCATTGGGTTAAAGCAATCGTCGAACGGTAGAGTTCAAGCTATCAATCAAATGAGTCTCTTTCACTCTTACTCTCTTTGTATCTAGTTCTTCAAATTTAATTTATTTAAAAATTTTAAATTTTCAATTTAGTTCTTTGTTTGGATAATTTGAGACAATTGTTATCAAGTTAATTTGAATCTTACGAGTTTCTTAAGTATTTGTTTGATGCTTGAACAATTTATTTACGATTCATGTTGTTATAAAATTGAGAGTCATCTTGATAAATTTGAATGTGAATTAATTGCTATCGCTTTCTCTTTAGTCCATAATTCCATCAAAAGATAAGTTTATCTGCAACAATGGAAATTGAAATGGCAAATGACGTAGGAATCTCATCAAAGGCATCTCATGATGTCATGGTTAGGTAGGTAGATGGTCAAGAGAATTTAGGTTTCATACCAAATGATTACAAAAATTACTTATGGTCTAAAAGAAAAAGAGATGCAAAAAGAGTGTAGCGCCCCCTTACCGTAGGGTACACATCAGGACACCAGACATGTATTCCACGATAAAGGCGCACTACCAGAACAATTTCCACTAATATCCACATAGCATCGCAGTAAAATAAATCACAAAATAACATAAATCAGTAAATTAAATCCAAAATGATGATCATTTTATACAGTCATCCAATGTTAGAATAGACCAGTCTATCAGTCTCCTAACAAACCAAAAAGGAAACTGATACAAACATCTATCCTAGGTCATCCTCAAAATGCTAACCCAACTGACCGACCTGTGTGCCATCGTCTCTTGCCAGCAGCTCGCACGGCAGGAACAGAATATCTTCGGAGCTAGGAGTCT
>JANITW010000003.1:34257870-34273547 GCA_027564335.1 Erythroxylum williamsii
ATGAAAATTGACTTTCTTAGAGATTGAATTAGAACTTGATTTCATCAGACAATTTATAGCCCTATATCCCTAGTTTACTCCAAATCAAGAATCATCTCATTTGGATAACTAGACATCAAGTTATGGCCAAAACACCATAGCATGCTCAAAGAACATTTTTCAACTGCACTCTCCAACTTTTAACTTCCAAAATTTCACATATAACTCATCTTGTATCTAAGCCATCTTTTCTATTCCTTTTAAATTTCAAGGATTCTCCTTTGTTTTACACATAACTAATTGCCAATGATTTCTCATTTAATAGTATTAGCCTACAGAAAGGTTCAGGGTCCAACATATATAGATCATTGCCTTAATAACATAATGCATAGTCCATAGTTCCCTTTAGATACTTCAATATTCTCTTTACTGCTTTCCAATATACTTGGCCTGGATTTGATTGATATCTGCTCACCATCCCAACAGTGTAATAAATATCTGGTCTTGTACATATCATTGCGTACATAAGACTTCCAATTGTACTATAGTAAGGAACATTCTTCATTTGTTCCCTTTCTTGTGGCATTGATGGACAATTTCTCTTACTAAGGCCTTCATTTTTAGTAATCGGATTATCAATTGGTTTGCAATCTTTGCATATGGAATCGTTCAAGAATTCTTTGAATGTACATTGCTTGTGAAAGCGATAACAATCTCTTTGAACGATCTTTTGAAATCTTGACTCCAAGAATATATGCCGCTTCACCCATGTCTTTCATTTCAAATTCAGATGATAATTAATCTTTGATTTACATAAGAAACACAATCATTACAAGCAATCAATATATCATCCACGTGTAAAGATAAAATCATGAATTTATCTTTGGATCTCTTAACATATACACAATAGTCTTCATCGATCATTTTAAAATCATGCGAAATGATTACATTATGAAAATGAATATACCATTGTCTTGAAGACTACTTCAGGCTATAAATTGATTTTAATAATCGACATACTTTATTTTCTTAACCTGCCTTGATGAAACCTTTTAGTTATTTCATATAGATTTCTTCATCTAATTCTTCATTAAGAAAAACAGTTTTTACATCCATTTGATGTAATTCAAGATTCATACTAGCTACTATAGCCATAATAAGACGTATTGAAGTAAACTTCACAACAAATGAAAAAGTTTCCTCGTAATCAATTCCCTCTTATTGTGTGTATCCTTTTGCTACAAGATGTGCCTTATATCTTTCGATACTGCCATCAACTTTTTGCTTAATTTTGAGAGCCCACTTGTTTCCAATTGATTTATGCCCTTCAGGGAGGTCAACCAAGTCCCATACTTGATTTGAGCTTAAAGAAGCCGTTTCTTTTGTCATTGCTTTTAGCCATTCTTCTTTAGCGGGACCAGTAAGAGCCTCATTTATATTCCTTAGCTCTTCTTCCTCTTGCGGAACAATCATATTAATTTCTCCTTCAATCTCAAAATGACGTCGGGGAATTATTCCTTGATTTCTTCATCTTAACCTAGGTTCATCAAAAACAAATTCATGATTGATCTGATTGCTCCCACTCGGATCAGTCATCATAGAGAATCTTTCTGTGGAATTGCTCCCACTTGGTTGAAGTTCCCCATCTTGATTCTTCAAAGCATAATCATTCTAATCAAATGAATCATATAATAATAGGTTTTTTTAAACCTATTTCCTCTTGCTTGGAAAAATCATTCTTTAAGAATGTTACATCTCGTGATTCAAATTCAGTTACACCTCTATTACCTTGTTCACTAATGAACACATATCCTTTTGAGTGTTCTAAGTATCTAATAAAAACACTTTTTATCCCTTTTGGGCCTAATTTTCCATGTTTATGAGAGATATCATGAACATAGGCTACACACCCCAAGGTCTGAGACTTGACATATCAGGTCTCCTACCAGTCTATAACTCATATGGTATGCTAGTAACTAATTTCATGGGCACACGATTAAGTATATAGGTGGTTGCTAGCAACGCATCACCTCAAAAAGTGATTGATAAATTTGCTTGGGTCATCATAGACCTAATCATTTTTAATAACGTCCTATTTCATCTTTCAGCGATGCCATTTTTTGTGGGGTTCTAGGAATTGTTAATTGTCTTTCTATTCCTTTCTCATCGCATAAAGCCTTGAACTTTTTTGACAAGTATTCTTGTCCATGATCAATTTGTAATGCTTTTGTTTTCTTATTTAATTAATTCTTAACTAAGTTCATGTTTTTTATTAAACAATCGAATGCTTCCAATTTATGAGAAATCAAATAGACATGACCATATCGAGTATAGTCATCTATGAATATGATGAAATAAACTGCCCCAGGTTTAGCCCTTATATTCATTAGACCACAGATGTCAGAATAAATTAATTGCAGTAGATATAAAGCTTGTGTTCCCTTTCCAAATGGCTTTCTTGCCATTTTACCAACTAAACAATGCTCACATGTAGGTATATCTACTTGACTTAGATTACCTAAATGCCCTTCTTTAGTTAATCGACTAATTTGATTTTGACCAATATGACATAGTTTATCATGCCACAAAGTTGCATCATTGTTGAAATTACTAGATGTAAATAATGAATAACTAATATTATTGTTTTCTTTTAACACATCCAGTACAATAAAACCATCTTATAAAAAACCATGACCATAATTAATAGATCTAAGATACAAATCCGTTCCACCACTGTGGAAATTTATATTAAAACCAATTTTAACTAACATCAACACAGATAAAAGATTCCTACGAATCTATGGAGCAAATAATACTTCATATTGGATGAGGGGTCGCCCTTCACGCATATCCAATTTACATGTGCCAATTCCTTGTATATTAACTTTAGAATTATCACCTACATAAAGCCATCGACCACCATGTGGGAGTTTACGAACTCAACGAAGGCATCACAATCGTTCGCTACATGGTTGGTTGCTCCTAAGTCTGCAATCCACAAAGGATGTGATTCAGTTAGAAAAATAGAACAAGAAACATTCACAAAACAAATGTTTATACTATAAAGTTGTACCTTCTTTGGCTCGGTGCAATCTCGATCAAAATGGCCCTTATTACCACAATTATAGTTTCATGTTCTTTTTTTTGAAGGGACGTTTTCCCTTTCCACGTTGGTTTCATTTTGCCTTCTTGGATTCTTGAGGAGAGCAGTTGAATTTCTTATTCTTCTTCCACTTATATCCACCATGATGCTTGCGTTTCTGATTTATGGCTCCATGTGAGCTAGAATTAACTGCATATGCCTCAGAAGACATCTTAGAGACTTCAAGATGCTCTTCCTCCAAGATAAGATGCCTCGTAGCATCTTCTATTGTCTTGATGTTTTCATTATGAGTTAGGTGCATCTTCATATACTCCCAACTCTGAGGTAGTGAACGAATCACAGGTTGCATTTGTTGTTCATCAGACAGCCCATAACTAATATCATGTAACTCATTTACCATGTTGGACATTTTCCTCATATGCTTTTGCTTTGTATCATCTGGGTGCTTCTTATAAGTATCAAACTTAATTGTAAGTAACCTCACTTTGGTCACTGAAGCACCTCCAAAACAAGCAGCCAATGTGGACCACATGTCCTTTATAGTTTCAAATTTACGGAACTTACGCATGATATCATTATCCATGCCACTCAGTAACGTGATGCGAGCTAAAGAGTTCTTATTTTTCCATAATTCATATGCATCATAGTCCCTTCTATGTTGGGCTATAGTGCCCTCCTTAGGAACATCCATGTTTAGGTTTAATGGTTTAAGAGCCTCTTGCTCTTCCAGTACATATTGAATTTTTATACTCTAGATTTCCTAATTGTCACCATTGAGTTTCTTACCCTATTAAGTTCAGCAACAATATTCTTCGAAATAGTAGCTATTTTGAAACACTAAGTTTCTATAATAAGAAAGAAATATATATGCACGTTAATGTCACAATAATCGTTCATAGAGTAAATAATTCGATCACAATTGCTTATAAAATCAAAAGTCCACAAATGTGTTCAATTATCATTCATACAACAATCGAATCCTAATTATTTTACTTTAGACAAATTCCTATATACAATTCATGTAAACATATTATATAAATATTAAGACTTAGTTCTTATAAAACAACATATTGTATTAATTTTGCTTCAACCTACAAACATCCTATAGGTAACGAACCCTACATAGTTCACTAGTTCGCGTGACAGTTTGCGAAGCTTAATTTACTATAGCTCTTACTATTTCCATTGGAAGACCTATAAGATATAAAGTCCTAATCAACTCCCTTCTATTAATCTCTTTAATAAATGTCATCACTAACAAATTATAAGTCTTTATGTTAGGCATATTATTCCAGGGCATTCGTAACAGTTTGCCTTGAGGTTGAGGTAATGTCGTAAGCAAAGTCATATACTTTACTTTAATATCTACGTAAGCTAGGCAGCCTCCAAAATATAACTCTTGCATCTTGTTATTAACTGAAATAACATGTTGTGTTAGACCATCTCTAGGCATTAAATGCATGTTGACTAACTATACATACATGCTGCCAATTCGTCTCTTCTGTATCTCACATTGAATAAGCTTAGACGTTTGCTTAATAATAGGCATTTTTCTGATAAGCAAATTTTCAGGAATCAGAAGAGTGCACAAAATAAACAAATTATTTTGTCTAACATATAGCAAACTAATGCTCATATATGAAAATAATTTAATTGAAGTTGTTTAATTTAATTAATTTTTATTAACAATTTATTGAACTAATCAAATTATGTTATTAATTTTTAATCAATTAGAAACTTATTTCTAATCTAATCATATTTACATATGAATAATTCACATTGTATTAGAAACTTATTTAAATTATAATTGAACTAGTCAATTTATCTTGGTTTAATTAGAAATTTATTTATAATGAAACGCCTAATTTTAATTCAATGAAAATAAACTTATTTCTAAGTTCATATGATTTGAAACTAATTTAACAAAATTAATTAGTTTGGGTAAATTAGAAAACTTATTTCTAATTTACATTTAATTTAAATATTAATGTAGATATTAAAGTATATTCTAACCTTAATGTGGATATTTAGGCCTAAGCCTTCAATCCTAATAGAAGAAAGATATATATTTTGTGGGTCCAAGTCAAAGCCCATAAGGTATCTTGGACATGACCCATTTATGGTTATTATAATATATATCTCAAAAAATATATAAAACAAATAAAACATATTCAATGTGTTGTTACTTCTTCTTTCTTCTTCTATAATTCCTTCTCGTTAACTCTCTTTGGATTCTTATTTAGGGAACAACATAAAAAAAAACTACAAAAACCAAAACTTTGAATCGAGAAAATCCAACAACCACATTTAGCAGACTCTAGATGAATGAAATATTACCAACGCAGTATAAGCATTTTCATTTTTCATGCATTCTTTAACAATGATGTTGCCCAATTGAAAAACACTCAAACGTCATGCTTTCGTGGATAATTTTTAGAGAGAGAAGTAACAAGAGGAAAGAAGAACAAAACTAATGTTTTTGTGTATCCGGAAAAAAAATCGTAAAAGACGAGTTCAATATAACAGAGGAAAAACTTGATGACAATCTCATATAATTATTCACAGATATTCAATCAATAGCTAAAGTTTAACACAGATTTGTTAGCATGCATATAAACAAAAACACAACCATGGCTCTTATACTAATGTTAGACATTAAACATGATAAAACATAATCACAAAGATCACCTTAAACATGATCGTCCATATGCATATAAAACAAAGAATCACATACTTGAATTCATGTTATGTTTCCGCCGGTTATAGAACTTTCTGTTTCCAATGTACTATATAGTTCTGTTTCCAATGTACTTTATAGTTATTCTTCTCCTTTATGTAAACTTTAGGGAAGAAAAACAGAAGGAGCAAAAATGCACGGATGTTTTTATCATAAAATGTTACATTCATATTTGTCTTCATATAACTACCTTTGGTAGTTATTCAAGAGCAATGACTATTGTACCCTTCATGGGTGTATATTAGTCATTAGAAAATCTATCATCTTCATCGCCTTCTTATGTCTTCTTCCATTTGCAATTTTTAGGTTTGTTTTCTTATCTGCTTGTATGTGTTTTCTAATCCTTTACTTGACAAATATTGCTATTATTTACGTTGAAACATAAACATGTCTATCACCTTGTCTTAATAGCTTTAGAATGATAAAGGCGTCAAATTCTTCATTCTTGATCCATCCATACTTGGCCATAAATAGGATAGCAAAATAGTTTGATGGGTACTCAGAAAGACAATCGATCTACAAATTATTACCTCGTTTAAGTAATGCTATTTCAAAAGTTGAGAATTTCAGAGGTCGAGATTGATGCTTATGAGAAGGTAGGCTCAGTGCCTGTTTGGATGAGCTTTTGGGAGGTTAATAAGTACTTTTCTCCACCATTAAAGGTTTTTTATTTAGAAACACGAGTCTTTGACTATAAAATAAAAAAGCACTTCGTTAATAGATATGGCTTTTTTGGCCTTTTTTACATGTTTTAATATTTATTTTTGATATTAGTTTTACTTATATTATAATCCATATAAAAGATTTGATTAGATATAATTTCATTTATGTTTCACATAGTTTAAAATTATAGAATAATTAATATATTGTACTTTGCATATTGTTTAATATATTTTAAATAATATCTATATGCATAAATAATTTTTAATACAAAATAAAATGTAGTTAAAATTAAAAGTAACTTTTATTTTTATGTTGCCAAACAGTCTATTGTATGAAGCTCTTTCAAAAAAGTTATTTTTTAAATAACAGCTAAACAGTCAACTGGCTTCTTAAAAAGTCCTAAAAAAATTTACAGAAAAAAATTCTACTAACAAAAACTCTACTAATATAAGTTCAACTAATCAAACTTAGTTGATCATATTAACCGTTGCTTCACAAGTCCAAACGTCTAGTCAATATTAATAGGAAGACTGCTATTATAATTCTTGTTTGGGCTGGCGGGATAGAGGAGGCTACTTGGGGGTTTTTTTGTCAAACTTTTGATGCTGAAGAAGTTAAGGATATATATTTCTTCAGATGCATGATTGATCTTTTCCCTAGGAATAAAAAACATGCAAATGCCATTGAGGGTTTTGAGAAGATGAGAGAAGCCGGATATTTCCCTGACTCTGATGTGATTGCTTTGGTCTTAAGGGCAACTGCGACAATTTGAGAAGGTAGATGCTTTGTACAGGGAAATACAGGGAGAAGGGTGTATATATATATAATTTAAAATATATTGTATTATATTAATTAATTTAAAATATATTGTATTATATTAAAATTATTAACATAATAGTATATTTACAAAAATAAAAATAGAATGATAAAATTAAACATATTTTTATTTTAATTTTTTATTACAAATTTTAACCAAACATATTTTTTATTTCAATTTTTATATTATAAATTTCAACTAAACAAGTTTTCGTTTTTCTTAAAAAATAAATTAAAAACAAAAACTAAAAATAAAAAAGCAGAAGAACATCCAAATAGGCCCTAAAAAATTGGACTTACACATTTCCAACATGATTAAGTAATAACATTCCATACAAGGATTGAATGAGAATTTCTATACTATAAGGTTACAAATATTGTTGATGGAGCCATTACCCCAGATAACCAAAGTTTTTGGACTACCTATGCAACATGAACATCAGCTATGGTTCTGGAAACTGTGACAGATCTTGGTGAAATAATTGCTGTTGCGATGAGTTTTATTGCAAAGATTGAGAATTATCAGAATCAGGCAAATTCATAATTCAAGAAGGAAAGAAACTGATGTGCTTATATTGAGAATTTTCCAAATTTTAAGCTCAAAGAAGAATAGCTACAAAAAGTCAACCTAATGAATGGCTGGCAACTATATCATTGAGTATACACAGTTACTTAAATATGTTCAAGACATACATTTGTTAGCTAGTTCTTAGAGCTTTGTATTCAACATTATTGATAAGAATATTTTTATGTGTTTCATTGCAACTAACTCATCAGACTTGGGTTACAGAAGTTGTCATTTAGAGCAGTTGCATTTCTCCGTGGAGATTTGCATGAAGTACATACGGATTTGCTTCCGAATCAATCAAGTCTCGATATGGCCTTCAATTATTTTCTTAGAGTTGAGACGATTTAACTTTTTCCAGGCGATACATCACGAGGTTTTGCTTCTTTTTAGGAGATGCTAACGTCTCTTGAAAAGCAAAGAAAAGCCTTCTTGTATATTTTGAAAAGTTGAAAACATTTAGTAGAATACGAAATGTAACACATTTCTCCTTGTTTTCTTTAAACTTCTCTTCTTTCCTTTTGTTTTATTAAAAACATGGTTATATGATATTTAAAGGGACTAATTGAAGTAGTAAGTTTAGTGTTATCTTTTATTACCATTTATAAACAAACAACTTAGGCGTAGAAAAAGTTCAATTATGTGGGTAACAAAAGGTGTTGAAAGCTTTGCACTTTTGCTATACTATCTCGATCTCATATTCATATTCATATTCACACATAGACAAAGCGGAAAAAAGAGGAAAGAAGACCTAAACATACCTTTGACGTTTGCATTTATGCAATTTGACTAAAAACATCGAAACAAAAAGGTTCTAGGCAATTAAGAGAGATCTCAAAACTTTGTAACACAACTAGTGTCCTTGGGAAAAGGATGAACCTTAAAATTCATCTCCTTTCTAAAGTATGGTAGTTTATGCCCTTGCAACCAATTGGTTGGAAAAATTTAATGTATGATATTATTATTTAATTAATGAAAAAGCATTCTTTATCTTTGTATACTAATTGAATCACATTTGATGTTTTAATACTAAAGAAAAAATCTTTGAAATAATTATGGTGTAATTGAAATTATGATGAGATCATAATTGTGAGATTCAATTTATATTTACGTATTGTTCCTAAATGTTCCTAGTTACAGTTTCATCAAAACGAGATAATGTTAAAACGATAAAATTATCATACATTAAGTTTTTTATGAAGAAAATAGTTGATCTCATAAATTAAAGTATACGGATACTTAAACTAATATGTGGGTAATTATTAGAACATAAGTCACTGAACTGACCTGACTATGAGAATCTCGAATGAAATATTACTTACATGTTTGTGGATTTTCCCATAATGATGGTTGTATAATTGATCATTAAAATTGAGATTATCAATGTATCTCGTGTGAGAATTAATGTGCTTTGATACTACTTATAAATCGTTCTAGGATAATTCAGTCTGTAGTACTTAGATGCAATATAAACCATATGTATGATAAAGCAAACACACATAAGAGAGGGCTAAATTGTGTGTATAATTCTTTTTTGCAAATTATTTTCAAAGGAAATGACAGGAGCCTGTTATGTGATAAGATCCTGTTTAAACAAAAGGAGACTGTTAGATGATAAAATCTTTTAAATGACAGGAGCCTGTTAAACGAAAAGTTATGTTAAAATCAATTTTAAACAAAAGGCGCCTGTTAAAATGAAAGGAACATTTAGCAAGTTAAAAATAGAAGGAGCCTACTATAACAGTGAAGAAACATCTTGTTGAAATAAACACACAGTTACAATATAATGCAAAAATATAAAAGTTAAGAGAAGAGAGAGAAAAACGTAGTCGATTTATACTAGTTCGACTTACAACCCAAGCCTACGTCCAGTCCCCAAGTATCCAACGTGAGTATTTCACTATAAAAACAAGTAATAATTTGACGAGCCTCTCTAAGCTCACAAGTTAATATTTTTCAAGGTTCTCCAACCTTTCAAATTAGTAGTATTTAGCTAACCTCTACAAGCTCTCAACAGAAAATGAAGTTTGTTCGATATGACCTACACTCATCTCTCTCAAAATAGTTTTACATTTTAAAGCACAAGAGATTTTACAAGGACATCACTCTCAAAAGAATTTATGTTATAGTGGTATTTTGAAAGTCTGATCTCAATTTGCAAAAACAATTGTTCTTTTTTAAGCCGACTTCTCTTTCAACTAGTCATTACTTCACTTCCATCCTTAGTCAACTGGATAGATTTAATTCCAAATAACTTCGATGTCATCTTTGTCAAAAATCTTTCGGTAATCACGCAACTAATATATGACTTTTATATTAAGTAGGATCCTTTTAGATAAATCATTTTTTAGTAAGGTAAGTTTATAAAGAAGGTTCCTATAAGAAGGAAAGCAATTATTCTATGATTTTATTTCCTTTTAAGAATTATATCATTGTTTATATTTAAGGAAATAAATGCAATTTGAACTTTGAAATATTATAAGGTTATCATTAAAATCATTTAATATGAACTTTAAGCTAATAATCTCCCCCTTTTTGATGATGACAAGTAATAATAGATATATTTTTCAAAATTCAAAAAGATAATGAATGATTTCGAAAGATACTTAAGACTTTTATGAGTTCAGACAAAATTAAAAGGAGTCTGTTTCTTAAGAAAGGAGCCTATCAATTATATATCACAAATTTTCACAGCAGATTCAATCATATCTATGCCTAAAAAAATGTCCACATAAGCTTCCCCTTTTGTCATTATCAAAAACAAAAAATAAAGAAATGGGGAGGAGGTGAAATAATATATTGATATGCAAGATAATATCATAAGTACGAATGAGACATATAAAATGTAATAGAATTAATAGAGGGATTCAGAGATTTTTCTGAGCAGGATTTGTCTATCAAACAGCTGATTTTGCATATTACCTATCTGTTCTTATATTTTTTTTATTGTTTTGAATGTTCTTCACCAATTGTTGGATGCCTACACTATTTTCATCCCGAGGAGGAACATTAGCTCATTGACCTGGAGTAGAACCTAGGATTTTTGCTTCTCTTTCAGATTTCTTTTCCACCCAGACACTGTTTTGCAATTTATATCCAAATTAGTATGGAATAGAAGGATGAAACTTCGCCAATTTATACCAACTCAAGTTTGCAAAAGGTACTCTATAATGGTGGAAAATCTTGGTGAGTAACATCCTATACAGTAGAGAACAAATTGTATTCTTATGATTCCCTTTATCCACTATAAACCCTAAGATCATTGCAGGGAGATTCATTATGTTTCCTTTCAGCACATTATACACTATATAAGAGTCTAGCAAACTGCACATGTCAAGAGAACTACTCTTGGGGAAAATAGAAGTAGCTGATATCAATGCAAGACATTGTGATAGTAGGTCAAATTGCCTATTCCAAGGTCTCGCATCTTGGGTATTTTTAGCATTAAGGCAAATGGATTTAATCCAGATCATTGACATCCCATTTATGATAAGGAAAATCAATTCTCCCTATAGGAGTTATCTATACTATATCTCCTAAAACCTCTTCAAAAATTAGAATTTCACTTTCACACATCCATGAGACTATGACTAGCTTTCCATCAATTACTTCCTTTCTCATGTGTATGTAGAATGGCTTGACTAGCTCATCACATACTGTCTCATCTAATTTCAGGAAGTTTTCCCAACCAATCGCAATAAAGTAAGGAGAGATAGGTATACCTATGTTATCAAATATCATAGGAGGTAAGACTTTCCCCATAACCACCTTTCTTTTCTTGTATTGCGTTTTATAGCAGATTTCAGCTTCCACTGATTGGAACATTTTTTACGGTATTGACGTTTTTCCTCCCTTTTAAGCAACTATCTTTATTTTCTTTTCTTTTTTTTCTTTAGGAATCATTTTTTCATAAAACAACTAATTTATAATGATAAGGTTCTTAATAATTTCTTAAATCATAGGCGTTTTTCCTTTCTTTATATCTCCCTTTTTTCTCTTTTTGGATTCTTCTTCCTCTTCCTTTTCAATATTTGTGGTTTCTTTTTGTTCAGATATTTTCTTGGCTTGCTTTGCAAGACTTCCTCTAGTTTATGGTTATCTGATCGACTAAGAAGGTTCTTCATCTGAATCATCATTGTTTATAACCTAGTGTATCTGATACTTATAGCTTAGAGGAGATGGGTTCAGTAACATAAGCTTCAACATGAATATTAGTGGAAGTTGGAGTTTTCTTTTCTCCTTTTGATTTTGTTTGAGCCATTATAGATTGTTGGAAAAAGAAAGTTAAGAAGATGCAAAAACTCTGAATGTAGAATGAATAAGTGGTGCTTCTGAGAAAAATATAATGAGTAGAAGAGAGAGATTTGTTTATGGTATATTTAAGTGATTCTTGAGTGTTGATCTTATGTGAAAATGAATGATCATACACTAATATATGAAGTCTGATCATCTGCGTATCTTTTGTTAGTATCGTACAACTACTTGTTAGAGTTGTGCATGCATTTTTAAAAGATAAAACAACACCATAAATCATTTCCTTTTAGGACACATATACCTTGCTCTGTCAAAACAACAGGAGCTTTGTAAAATTAGAAGGAGCTTATTAGACTGAGAGAGAGTTTCTAAGGAAACACAATAAAAGGAGCTTGCGAAATGTAATGACAAGTAGCAAGGAGAACTCATGCAAAAATAATATCAGAGATTTTGCACATATCAAGCTCTTTTCTTAACATGCAAAATCTATCTTCAGAAAATGGCTTGGTAAAAATGTCAGCTACTTAATTTTTAGTATTAACATGCAAAAGAGCAATGGTTCCTCAGCTCTTAAGGAAAAGTAGCTTTAGTCTAATGGGGATTAGTGCATTGAGAATTGGTACCAAAAAAGCGTCTATAACCAATTACATAAATCATAACATAAGTTATTAACATCATATAAAAGGGAGAAAATGATCTCTAAGAAAATGATATTTGATCTCTAAGAAAATGATATTTGATTTCTATATGATTAGTCCTTAAAAGGGAGAAAATGATATTTACATTCTAGAACATGATCTCTAAGAAAATGATATTTGATTTCTATATGATTAGTCCTTAAATGATACACAAGATTTTTAGAAAGATTAATAGCATTAGTGTTATCACAAAACACAGGAATATTGATAAGTTTTCTTTAGCCTACAAATTTAATCCCCTACTTAAATTGATTTGCAGTATAGTGAAGCAAGGGTATCATCCCACAGAGATCAAAACACAAGGAAGACTTTTTTTTACTTTCAAGCATAGTATGTGTGAATTTCAAGGGGAAAATAGAAGTTGAATGCAAGATAAAAACTAAGGTGAGTGATCACGTTATACTACTTCTAAAATGCTAAAATGCAGGCAGCAATTAATCAAAGTTAGGTTAATTAAATTATCCTAGTGAGTGCAAGTGCGTGTTGTGAGAAGATGAGAAGAAGAGCAGAAAGTTTTTGATGGTTTTAATGCAAGTTACATGTAGAATTAAAGAGGGGAAAGAATAGAATACCGAGACTTAATTCCCAGAATTTCAATGCAACTAAACTTTCTATATGTTATGCATGAAGTTAACTATTAATGAATGAAATTGTAGTATGAAGCACTTCTTGTCGAGCTCTAATATGATCAGATTTATAAGTAAGAATCTCCTATAAAATATGAGAAACACCAAAGCCTTCTAGAGCTCAAACCTTAGTTCTACATGAATTTGCATGCAAGGATGAATGCAAACCTATATGAAGCAATCAAATTAACTATATGATGTACGTGAATGTTATGCATGAACTAATGCTAGATTATGTGACACAATAGGACTAGATTGGGGGATTTGTTTGCTTATGTTAAAAGTAAACAAGAAAAGAAAGAATAAGACATGATTTAAGTTTAGAAAATTGAAATAAAGCCAAAAGTTTTCAAGAGATAAATTGCTAGGAAAATTTGAGTAAAAAGTTTACATTAATTAAAGAATAATTGCAAAGGTTTTCACTAAATCCTTAGGTTGTTTTTAATCATTGAAAACGAATTATTTCTTAGATTGGAAAATTAGGGTTTATCAAGCAAATATAGATGCATTCAAAACAAGCATGACATGCAAATACTTCTTGTTAATGCATTAATCCAAAACTAGCATGAACAACACAATAACAAGAGCATTAAGATCAAAATCAAGTTTGTTTAAGTTAATTTTCAAGAAAGCTAGCATGCATAAAGTTAACCTATGTCTTGATCCAACTAATTAAAACCTACATACCAGCTTTAATTTTAATTAGTTATTGCTACTTAACCTAATCAATTTATTTTCTAGCAATTAAATTAATCAGATAGCGTACAAATTACTCATGCAAAATTCAAATTCATGACTTCAAATCCATATGCATAATTAGAAAATCATGCTAGATCAAGAGCACAAATTTCCAATCATAGATTCATCAATTTTATGCGTATACTTATCATAAAAAAACCAAAAATTTAGCTAATATCCTCAACAATTGGAAAAGAGAATTTTGTTCATGATTTTAATTAAAACAAAGTTAAAAATTATCATAGCAAACACAGTGCAGAATTCAGGTATAAGAAGAAGAAGAAGAGAAGAAAATAAAACTAGGGTTCTAATTAGAGAGAGAAAGAGAGAACGTAGGAGAGAGAAAGAGCGAAAGAGAAATTCACGTCCAAAGAAAAGAGAGAAAATGTGAATACCCCAAAAACTAATGCTAAAGGACCCTATTTATATTAGAGGAGGAATGGTCATCAAATCTTTGTAGGAGAGGATTTCTTTTCCAAGTAGGTCTTTCTTTCCTTGTAGAATTAGGATCTTTACAAGGAATCGTTACAAGGAGAAGATTTCTTTTCCAAGTGGAAATTGGTCTTTCGTTCCTTGTGAAATTAGGATCTTCACAAGGAGAGAATTTCTTTTCCAAGTAGAAGTAGATCTTTTTTTCCAAGTAGAAGTAGGTCTTTCTTTCTTTGTAGAATTAAGATCTTTTACAAGCTTCCTTCCATGTCAGACACGCTTTCTAGGGCTTAACTGGTAGTCCACGCATGCTTTCATATAGGCGTCACATGTCCTAAGATGTTGATGTTGTAGGTAATGTGGTATGTTGACCGGACACCAAGTGTCATCCACGTGTACCAATCATGTGTAATTAATTCTCCATCTCTTGTCGGGTTCAGCTTCTAATTCTTGTTTTGCTAGATTCTCTCCAAAACAGGAAATCCTAGTTTCATTAGGATTTAGGGATTCTGCACTTTGGTCAGCTTGGGGTATTTTGACGTCCTCATTTTGAAAATGACATCCAAAAGTCCTAAATCTCCCTCCTTAACATAATTTTCCTCACTTGATACCTAAAACACCTGAAATGATAAAATCAATGTAAGTCATGTGATTTAGACATCAAATAAGAATAAAAACTAAGTGTAAAAGTATAAAAAGATAAGAAAATATGAGTGCATCAAATTCTCCCACAATTATGGCCTGTTTGGTTCAAGGAATGAAATAGATAAGGAATAGAATAGTTATTCCTAGGAATAGAAAAGATGAGGAATAGAATAAAATGAGTATCACTTTGTTTGGTTTAAGGAGTTGAATAGATAAAAAATTTCTATTCCAATATTTTGTTTGAAAATATACACTTGGAATGAAAAAGGAATAAGTAACAAAAAGACCAAAATATCCTTTAATAATAATAATAATAATAATAATAATAATACTAATAATTTATTATAATTATAATTATAATTATAATAATTATTATTATAATTATTTTGTTGTTGTTGTTGTTGTTGTCGTTGTTGTTGCTGCT
>JANITW010000003.1:34310791-34322583 GCA_027564335.1 Erythroxylum williamsii
GGCGAAAGACAAATCAAATCAGTAATTGCAAACAAAGCAAACTCCCGATCCCTATTTAATCCTCAAAGACTGAGACCCATCTTCCAGGACATGGCAAAGTTTTTCCCCACTGGAAGATCCAATCCCTTTACTTCTACCATTACCCTTGTCTTCTTATCATCCAGATTATGCAGGTACTTATGCTCCAAAGTGCTGATCTCGGTCTTTGAAGCAGTCGTCACAGGCTCCCCATCAATCTCAAGATTAGTCGGATGTCCACTTCCACCCAATCCTAACACAGTTATCTTTTCAATGGTCCAACCATTGTCCAAAGCAAACTTGCCATCCTCAACCTCAGACCACACCTTTACAGTTCGGTGATTAACACTTGCATAGAAGTGAACGTAAGTTGAGTATCCATTGCCAAGTTTCATCTCTGCAAGCTCATCATCATCAAGGAAAAGAGTTCCTTTAGCTTCATTATTGCTTGCCCCTGCTGGGAAGGTAACTATGAGGCTAAAAGGTGTCATTCTAGCAACCTTAGATAACATTCCACCTTGCTGCATAGGTAAGATGGTATTTTGATACAGATGCACATTAATCACATGTAGAGGTGCATCCAATGTTACATATTTTCCCTCTGATTCAATGGCCTGAGTCATATCGAACATACTATACCAAGTACCAGGAGGAAACAGCGCTGTAACTTCTGATTTACCTTGCTCAAGCACTGGAGATACCATCAGACTGCTCCCTAGCAAGAACTGCGTGCTCACTCCATAACAATCAGTGTAATCTGGGAACGAGAAGAAAAGAGGTCTGGCAATTGGGGCCCCACTGATGTGGGCCTCATAGTTCAACGTATACAGATATGGAAGAAGCTTATATCTCATTCCAAGAGCATTTCTAGCAGACTCAGCCACTGAGTCCCATACATAAAGCTCTTGGCTTGGGGAGTAATAGTTGGCATGATCCCTTGAGAACGGATAGAATGCGCCAAGTTCAATCCAACGGTTGCAAATCTCCTCTGTTGGTTGAGGATAAAATCCACATATATCTGACCCAACCATTGGTACCCCAAATATACCGAAGTTTAGCATAGTAGATATGGAATACTTTAAATTCTCCCAAGTGCCCTGATTGTCACCAGTCCAATGAGCAGCATATTTGCCCGATCCAACATACGTGGAACGTGTCAAAATAAATGGTCGTTTGCCCTGAATCCCCTGAAGGCCCTTGTGTGTGGCAATCGTCTGAGAGAATCCGTAAAGACTATGAGCATCATACTCCAGAACGCCATTGTAGTGAACTGCACTGGTGGCTATGGTTTTATAACCTATCGGCACCTGCTGTCCTGAAGCGTTTATCTTGTATGGTGGATCATCCCATCTTGTCTTTGTTATGTTCTTGCAATCCAAGCAACAGATCCAGCCAGGTCCAGTCCCAGTTGGACATTTCTTCCCCCTTGGGATCTTGCACAGTCCAGAACAGAAATTTGAAGCTTCATTCATGTCAATCCATAGGCCATTAACAGGAACAAGTTCGTGAAAGCGACGAATTTCATCACCCCACCAATCAACTGCTTTGGGATTGAGAAAGTCAGGAAAGTTGACAGCCCCTGGCCAGACTTGGGCAAGGTAGGGCTCACCCTCATACTTGATAAACACGTCATTAGCAATGCCTCTTTGATGTACACCATACGAAGAATTCACAGCGATCCCAGGATCAATAAGGACAACATACTTCATGCCAATGCTATGAATTTTCTCAAGGAAAGGCACAAGCTTATCACGAGGGTAGTTAGTAGGGTTAAGAGTGAAGTCCTTCTTGCCATCCATATGATCATCGTCATTCCAAATGACATCGAGTGGGATCTGAGCCTTCTTGTAATTCTCTACAACATCTTCAACCACAGAGAGATTATGGTAACCCCATCTGCATTGGTGGAACCCTGTAAAATCATGTCATAACTGCATGAGATTAACTGCTTTTGGTTGCCATAATTTGGAGATGAAACAGGGTATCTATGGCACAAGGGCATCCAAAATTTCAGTATCACTTGCTCTCAAATGAATTTCGAAATTCTCAGTAACATAAAACTGTTAAAAACTTAAAGAGGCAGAAAAGGTGTTGAACATAACTTTGAAATATCTAAATAAATTCTGAACTGAAATAACTTATCCTCAATTTGGAAATGGAAATGGACCAGGTAATCTCGAGGAAGTAGAGCAACAATATCTACTAATATCCACGTTATACAGTTCATAAGAAATAGAGGGTTTTATGTAATATAGAAAAGAACCAAAATTTGGCCAGTCATAGCCAGCAAAATCTAGATTTCCACAAGCCAACATCAACTGGGACAGATTTTCAGAAAATTTGTCTATTCACGTGTGTGTTGAGACTTTTTAAGGTTAAACCAGCAAGCAAGCAAGAAATTTTAGATTGTATTGTAAAGAAAGATTTGAGCTTTATCATATATGTCTTCGGAAACACAGTACCTAAGTCTTGTCTCAATCGCCCATCTACCGACATGGCAATTGCCACCACACAAGCGAACACCTTCTCATCAAAATATAGTAACCACACAAACATAAGGTTGTCTCTTAACCTATTGGCATAGGACCAATACAAAACGTGGAAGAATAGATGAAACCATAAAAGAATGGGCACAGCTGTCTACATGGGGCCACGGAGGCTTAGAAAATAATTGTCTTTGTGATGCATGCATTAGAGATTGGAGATAAATTCATTGTAACGTTTTGGGGAAGTGAATAAAAACACTTTGGGCTGAGAATGGCTATTAAAAAAAATGTTAAATTTATATCCTGGTAGGAATAACGACATCCATATCCTGATTCTGGCGCACATGCATTGAGAATGGCTATTATAAAAGAACTTTGTTTCTATCGGGTCTAAAAAAGTCCACATAATTCAGCAGTTTCTTTAATAAAACACACTTCAAATCCATCACTTGTCTTAAAACTCTTCTTTTCAGAATCTTGTCCAACAAATTTTAAGACTGAGATCAACAAGAAAGCAAATTTGTCTAAATAACAATCCTGAAACAGAGAAAAGAGGAGAACGTAATCATTACCGAAAGCCCAGTAAGGCATCGGCGCCGGTCGTCCTATCAAGTCGGTGTACTGTTCAACAACATCCAGAGGTGTTGGACCGGAGAAGAAGTAAAAGTCCAGAACACCCCCAATAACCTTGTACGTCAGAGAAGTCCCTCTATAGAACACGTCCATGCCATTGCTGTTCAACAACAGAACTGCGTGAGCATAGGCTTTCCCATCCACATTCCGAAGATCCAAGTACATCGGATGTGAGCCGTACAAGTCTGTGTTAAGGTTAATGGCTGAGGCATCAGTGGTATACAAAGTGTATGGATCTCCAGGATATAGTTTGATTCCATGAGGCTGTGTGTTCTCTCCTAGACCATACAATGAAGCATCTTTTGGCAATTGCGTGGATATTTCCAAGTACTGGTCTTTAAACACCATTTCACCAAAATCATTTGACCCACTAGAGCTAGAATTGAAAAGGGTCTGCCCATTTGATTTTCTGTTCACTGCAAAGCTAAATGGGTCAGCTGTGTAGCTAAATAGCAGCTCAGAGCCCGAGAATTCTTGAACCTTCAGTGGGTTCTTTGTCAATCTCCCTATAGCTTGCTTCTTTAGAGGCGCCTTCTCTCTTGGCAAGAGATTGTATGGAACTTCCCATCTCTGCTTCGTTGCGTCAGTTATGTGAACCCTTAAACGATTTTGAGTTTCTTGCCTGCAAAAGTTCAACAAAGACAGCTCCATTTTAGTGTTTTAACTTCTGGATTTCACCCTAATATGCAACAAAATGCAAACAAGACAAGACATTTACTTGACATAGAGCTGCAATAGTGAGATATCAGCACCGTAGACATTGTTCTTCTGCTTAACTTGGAGGTGACCCAGTAAGCCACCATCAGAGGTCTTTTCCGTGGAGATGAGACGGTAACCTTGGCCAATGTTAGAGGCTGTGGCACACTGGATCGAGAATACAAGCAAAAGACTGAGGCAGAGAGAAGCTAATAGAGTATAAGAACAAGAAGACATTATAAGTCTTTGGTTTGCGAAGACAGAGACTGGCTAACTACTGCTAACAAGTATTGAGCTTGCGCTGAACTATTAATGTATTTATATATACTAATGCTGATCAAAAGATATTAACGCAATATGATTGTGTCGATTATGAACATAGAAGGCTGAATTAGGGGAAGTGGAGAAATGTCATCCGGTGCATGCGAGGAACACGAGGTGTCATGAGGCCATCTCTGCCAACTGCCAAGTGATGATGATGGTACATGGGTCCACTTCTACAGTCTATCTTTTGCTTATCTCTTTGTGTTATGTTTTTGGACAATCGTTGTCTTCCACTTATAGAGTTTGATTGATAGAATATCTGCTACGCTTTGATTGACAGAATATCTCCTACCGCATCAACAATATCTCATGTGTAAAGAGGCAGCGCCTCGTGTGCTTTCTCTAACTGTTATATATGGATGTATTTCTATGAAGCACTACAAAAGATTAAATAGTAATTTATTAACAAGTAAAGGTATTGTGCATAAGACTATAGAACATTAACTTTATGTTCGGTTATAATATCTGATTAACTGTTACAAACACAACCCGTAAATCCTATTCAAAATTGTTGGTGTGAGTTAAATATTAGTAGAAATTCCTTTACCCCACCAATTACACCAACGTGCAGCAAATGAACCAAAACTTAAGAAACCGATGGACAATTTATGAAATTAGATAAATAGATGTATAATTAATTTACTATTCATTTTGTTTGATTAAGCAATTAGAGACTTTGTATAAGCTCATCAACTTACGAATAAATAGTTGAAACTTTCAATAGTCTTTTACAAAAACTGTTTGAAACAACGTAAATAAAGATCTTTTTATGTACCTTTTTTAATGTCCAAGTCTTTTAAAATGTCAGAGAAATCTAATACTTGTCATACTTAAATAGGTACAAAAGATTTAATAACTTTTTATTGTAACTTTATTAAGTCTTCATCTCAGATCTCATAAGTATCCATTCACACTAATAAAGTATCACTCTTTTACTAGACTTCAATCCACTTAATTATATTATTTATTAGACCACTTTTATTATCTTATATTAGATTAAATTTTATTTTTATCCTAATTTAAAAATAACAACTAATAAATGTATAATATAAAATAATTCAACATTCTTGGACAAATATTAATTTTTCATATCTATAATAAAAATAATAAAAGATAAGAGAATAAAACTAATAGCGTTGGTCGACCTTTGTAAACTATTTTATCTAAAAATATTCGAAGTCCATTGGTCAATCATGTTAGACTTTCTAAATTTGAAGATATCAAAAGCATATGTCAAATTTTCTTTAAAAAGAAAGAGCATATGTCAAATGTGATACAAATATAATATAATATCTAATAACTTTAATAATATGAATGAGAATAGAATGTGAAAAACAACAATAGTGTCTAAATAATTTATAATATATCATATTTCATTCGTTGATTTTAATTTCTCTAAACTTTATGTTAAATTGTAATAGAAATATGCTCTCACTAAATGCTAAATTATATTAGAGAAAATATTTCTGAGACTAAAGAACTTACACCTCACTATTCTCATTAACTTGTAAATTTATCAATATACTTAAATGTGTTAGAAGACATATTATCTAGGTTAAAGTATAAATATGCCTAATGACCTATAGCATGCTTAAGATTAACACAAATCTTAAGACTTTTACTTGTATTATGAAAATGTAAAGTAATTTGTATAATTGAGGATAAAATGACAATCATCAGTATATAAAAACAATGTAGTCATAATACAACAGAAGAAAATTGTATCTAGAGCAAATATACAATTATATCTAACTAGTAATGCTAAAGGGCTTCAAAATGCATATGCTACTATATCTATCTAAAATAGTAGGAAAAAGTCCTTTATTCAAAAGATCAACCAACATATACTCATTTAGAACATGCTTCATGACAATGTCACATTTTGTACAAGTTCCCTTTATAGTCAAATATTTGGACCTTCGAATACTTAGACCTTGTGATATTATATCACAATATTACTAAATAAGTCTAGTAACTAAATTAACCATAGATAATCCAAAAATTAAAGCTCTCAATTAAACTGAATGTCAAGCAGTCTTATAATGTATAACAAACTCAACGTGCATATTATAAGAGGTTACAAGTGCCTTCTTGACACTTTTTTCATGAAACAACTACACTTACTAACAGAAAATGATGTGGACTTTCTATCATTTGGATATTTAACAAAGTTAGAATAAATGATATTTAACAAGTTAGAATCTATGTACCTAATCAAATTTAATTTTCTAATTTTCATGTATGTCAACATAATATCATTTGTCCTTTAAAGATATTTCAAGCTTATTTAAATGCCTTCAAGCGGTTTATATATGAATTATATAAATATCTACCTAATACTTCAACAACAAATACAATGCTTAATCTAATATAGATATGAGGATATATCATATTACCAATTATTAGAATGAGGAACATTTTATGACCTCTCTTTCAACATCATTCTTAAGACACTATGTCAAAGATATTTTTTCTTCAAAAGAGAATGGTGTTACATATATAATTGTTTTATATTAAACCTTTTTATCACACACTCCATATATACTCATTGAAAGAAACCTAACAAGTTTTAAGATCTATCCAAATATCAAGGAAGAAAGATATTTACCAAGATCTTTCATGTCAAAATACTTAGATAATAAGTGCTTAATCTCAAGCAATATGACTAAGTCATTTGATGCAATCAAGATATCATCTACATATAAAAGTAGAAAAATGACCTTGCTTCTCCTAACCTTGTTGTATAAATATCTTTCAACTTTATTTTTCATAAAACCAAATAAGATAATTATCTCATTAAATTTCAAATACCATTGATGAAAAACTTGTTTCAATTTGTGTAATTATCTTCACAATTTACAAACCAAATGACTCTTTTCATTTTCTTAAAACATTTAAGTTGTATAATAATTTTCTCAACTATTTATGATTCACTAATTCTAAATCCTCCTTCTTTATAATAGAACTTGTAGCCCTTAAAATGATCTAGGTAACTTATTCACTAATTCTAAATCCTCCTTTAGTCTTATTCACCTCATGAGGGAATCGAGGGGAGAATACCTATGAACAGGAATAACCCATTTCAAATTCTTCTGGAATCCATAAAATTAAGCAAACAACTAGAGAACCAATAGAAAACTGTCAAAAATAGATCCAAAAGAAGCAGGCAAGTCTTTGGAGAAATGTAGTGGATGTAGACACTCCAATTGAGAAACCAAAACATTTCCAGTCAACTGTGGTTAATAGGATGATCACTTCTTTACTGAAGTTGTTGCAAGAAGGAGCAAAAACCTGGTCTAACACATTGGTAGGTTATTTTTTTCTAAACAAGAGGCTTTCTTTCCCCCAAGTTCAGAACTTGGCACATAGTAGATAGGGAAATAAATGTTTTGATAAAATTCTACTAACTGAGGAGGAATCATTCCTATTCAAATTTATAGACATGGATAATATAAATACGCTTATTAAATCTGTTCATTGGCACATTGGAGGTTAGTTCAATGTTTGTCTAAAAATTGACCTTTGGAATGGAGTTTGAAAGAATTGAAATTAAAGTCATACCTCTATGGATCAACTTACCTCTATGGATCAACTTCCATAATATTCCACTAGAGCATTGGACGTTAGATGGTCTAAGTTTTCTAGCAAGCTCAGTGGGTAACCCGCTGGCTTTTGTTTCACCAATTGTTAGATTTAAAAAGATATGTTATGTAAGGATTTTTGTGGAAGCAAAAGTCAAGGATGACCTCCTGATGCACTGTCTGTGATGAAACTGGATGAAGTTCAAGAAATGGTAAAATAAAAAATTCAACTTACCTACAACTAGATACCTTAGCTTGGTAGGAAAGTTTGAAAACCTACAGGCAAATTGCTCAATACAGGTGATTATTATGAGCTAATGGGGCTTATGGAGAAATTGATATCTCAACCATTAGAAGATAGAGGGAGAGATTCTACCAACTGATCAACTTGATCCCTTGACAGATTTAACAAAAGGAATAGAGGCTTTAGCAAACAAGCATGACAAGGATGGAGAAGTTAGAGAAAAACAAACTAAAATAGGGAATAGTGAAAGATTATATATTGATCCTAATAGCACAAAGCATAAAGTGGAAAATCAAGACTAGGAAACTCTGAACCCAACTTGAATATGAAGTTCATTGTGCAATTATCTCTAGTTTCCGGTAGGAAATCAAGTAAAAAGAGAAGAAAACCCAAAGAAGGTTGGTACTACAAATATCTTTTAAGATCTAGTGCCTCAAGTCAAATTAAATTGCAGGAGCTAGTAGGGTTAATTGGTCATTATAATGCCCTACATTAGGATATTTTGAAAAATTTACAGCAACATATGTCTTACAAAGAAATTAAAAGCACCCTCTTCAATCTAAACCCAAGGAAAGCATCGAGACTTGATGGATATAATGCTCACTTCTTCCAATGTACTTGAGATATCACTAGAAGTTTCCTTGTTGAGATAATTCAGGAATTCTTATTCTCTACAAAATGTTGAAAGAGATTAATTTAACTCATATTTTCTTATTCCTAAAAAATTCTTAATGCCAACAATCTCAAGGAATTTTGTCCAATTTCATGTTATAGTACTATATGCAAAGTTATCCCTAAGTTTCTAGCCCATAGACTAAAGGAACCATTGAAGCACATCATTCACTAATAGAGATATAAGGAACATCACTGGACTGAATGCTCACTGCTTGCAGTTTAAGTGTCTTGGAGTTCTAATTTCTTCTAAGCTAAGATTTTATGATTGCCTAGTTCTCGTGGAGACTTACAAGAGGGAAATAAATGCATGGTAGAATAAAGCCTTGTCACAAGCTAAAAGAGTGTAGCTTATCACCTTAGTATTAAAACATCTTTAAACTCACTAGAGTACTCGCCTCTTCTTACCTTTGAAGATTAACAAGGAGGTAGAGAAACGTATCAATAACTTTTATGGCTTGGAAAGGTTGATATCTCTAAAGGAGAAAAAAATCAAATGGGAGTAATTTTTTGGGAGAAAGTAAGAGGGAGGACTAGGCTTGGTTTCTTAGTAAATGATTCAGTTAATCTTAGTGGCTAAGAGAATCTAGAAACTGTTCATTGATAAAGAGGCACTATGAAGCAAATGGACCAACGAATACTACAAGTACTATGAAGCAAATGGACTAACTAATATTGCTTGAAAGAATCCAACTTCTAGCAAATTGGGGAAAAGAAGGAACATTCTTAGCTTGTAATACAATTGCTTCGGAAAAGGGGCCAAGACTCCTAGTTTTGTATACAATCTGGTGTGAAAGGAATCAAAGACTGGATAGAAATTGCAAAACAGAGAATTATGCTCTTGCACATAAGATTTGCTGATGGATTAGAGAAATTCTACTAGCTCACAAAGCTACTAACGGTCTAAGCTACTCAGTTAAGAGAAGAGGGAACCTACAGTGATCTATCTCACCATATCTACTAGCTGTTCTAATTGATGTTTGATTGTAAGATTATGATGATTTTTGTAACATGTTTCTATATTAACACCTTGTTGATGCTTTTGATTAGGCAATTCAGTGAATTCATTTCAATTAAAAAAAAGTATTTTAGGGATGATTTACTTAGCACTGTTTAATAGCTCACCTAAAAAATAATCTAGAAAGTTAGTTCCTCTCTCAGTATATTCCTCATTATATTTTTTGAAGTATGATTCCACTTTTGAGCACATGAGTACTTAATACAGTAACTCAATTTGTGGTTTCCTGAGTATTCAAGGGAATTACATCACTGCAAGATGTTGATTTTCTTTCTACTGACTAACAGGGTTTATATGGTGGGCTGTGGCTCTTTATGTTTCTTCAGATGCAAAGGCGAGTGAGCTGTAAATCTTAGAATTATGGTGTATCACAAAGGATTTCCGGTCTGAATTATGATTAAATAACAGGAGAAGGTGGATGAGACTGGGGAAAGATTGAGTATCCACAAATTTATAGAATAAATTAACGGAAATATCCCATTAAATGAACGTAAAAGCAACTGGAAGTGGGAGATTCGAGAAAATCCAAAGCGTAATTGACTTTGCCATTTTCCATACCAAATGATAAACCGCTCGTGACCCTTCAATTTTAAATAACCAACTCTTTCCATTTGTCTCCTGTAGCAAAGCCTTTTAAATCAATAATTACACAGTGCCAGCATGTGCCTCATTTAATTAAAGAAAACAACATGTCATGTCAGAAAAATCTGCTTCGGATGCTGGCCTTTGGACCCTCCCTCCTCTCCTCATTGCCTTTGTCCCTACCAACCCGAACCCGCTGCTTTTAATTCACCCAGTCGTACAATTTTTTCTTCTCCATTGGCAACATGTTATTAGTCAAGGGAAAAGATAAGTGGGCCATTTAAAGAACAAATGATGATTCTTTGGATTTCAACATTCTATACAAATTATCTTTAATTTGAATTATTAACTTAAATTCAGCTAATTTTGTATCAATGCCCAACTCATTTTCTTCAAAAAAAATTTATTTCAATCAAATATTGACAAAATATACTGTCCGTGTCCCTATCCACAAATGTTGTATGAAGTATGGGAGAAAATAACACCGCAAATGTTTTGAGTGCACATTAAATAATAATTAATATTTAAAAATCCACACCTCATTTCGAGCTATGATTGTGACAAATAACTCGTTTATTTATATTCGAAACTCCAACTTTATCAACCACCAACCGGATCACTTTCAAGGAGACCAACGCTGCTAGTTTGGCTTTGGAGCGTAGTGTAATTATAGATAACTGCCTTGTAATGACACCGGGTTTCAACAGGGCATTTGTTCTTTGGGGAGTCCAAATAATGCAAACTACGTGCATGGATAGACAAATGATTTATATTGCACGCCACAACATAGGATTTTGCGAAGATGATTATATTGTCCGTCCTGTGCACTAACTGATGTATAATTTATTGTTCCCAGAACCTGGATAGTCGCATATATAATATGTCCGGAGAATAACTATTGTGGTTCTAATCCCATTATATATTCGTTTATTTGTTTAATTCTACTAAATATCACTGTCTTCATGTATCAAAAGAAACAAAGTTATAGGTAACTGAATATAATATAGAATCTTATCACTTCTAAATTTAAAGATAAGTTTAAGAGACAAAAGTTATATGAAATAAAAAAAATGATTGAAGAGTTTCAAAGTCCTTACCAACTACAATTCTATACTTTTATTAAAATTTGATTTTTAGAATTTCTTTAGGAATGGTATCACATATGCACACAATATATATATATATATATAAAAGTCTTTTGAGAGAGCTTTAGAGAAAGCTCAGAGACCTATATTAGTTGCAGTTGTCTTGTGAAGTGTTCATGAGTGAGAGAGTTCTAAAATTTTATTGTTTATATCATGCTATTTGATTTAGTGGATTTTATTTTTAGCTTGTCCCACTATTTTTACCTCTATACTTGAGGCTTTTTGAACAATAAAATCTCGTATTCGTAAATTTTCAGTCATCTTTATTGTGTGAGTAGTCTGTTGGTGGCGAGTTTGGAGTCCTATAAAGTGATATCATAACCTAAGGTAAGGAGAGTGACAATAACTCTATAATGAAGTTGATGTCAACCAACTACTCGATATGGAGATAAA
>JANITW010000003.1:34342086-34359249 GCA_027564335.1 Erythroxylum williamsii
TTAATAATAAATATTTTCATTACAAAACTGTAACTGAAGAAGATAAAGTTACATGTAAATACACTTGCTTTCCAGGGTACTATATTTACATAAGTCCAGCACTTAGCATACTTGGGCATGTGTTCCAATGCCTCCATAAAGATAAGTTAATTTGAAAAGTCTTTAACTTCTCCACAAACTTTGCAAAATGTGTGTCTAGTTTATTCTTCTGTTGTCATTGTATGATTGGAATTTTAAGTGGGTATGGAGGAGAGGTAACATAAGGAAGGTCCTCATTCTTTTTTGCATCCTTTTTCTAATTTTCTTGGTCCTTTAAAAGGCGAGTTTTAACTTGTTTTTTCACCGGTTCTTCTAGCTCTTTCCCAATCCTAAGTGTGATTTCCTTGAGTTGCTTCCTTGAATTTGCTTCGGTATTACATGAGAGACTCCCCGCACTTCTTGTAGATGATGCATTTATAAACTGACCCATTTGAACCTTTAGGTTGTGAATAAAAAAGGCATGGTTCTTTATTACTTGCATAAATTGCCCTTTAAACCTCTTTTAGGCCTCTTCCATACTTGTGATTTTGTCTAGGATCTTGTGTAATTTTGAATCACTTATATTGGACTTGTCTTGTTGAAATCCTGGTGGATCTTGATTTCTCAACTGAGTCCCTGCATTATACCAAGAAAAATTTAGGTGGTTCCTCCACCCAAGATTGTATGTGTTCAAATAGGGGTTATTCCCTCCTCTCAATCAAACTATGCTTCCATATAGTTGAGTTACTCTGTATTGTTGTTTTCTATTAAGAAGTAATCAACGGTAACATGATTGTCTTGCCCACATAACTTGCATCCATGCTAAATTGCTTTAAATAGAGCTGATAAGGAGGCTTTTAGGCTGTTTAATTGTTTTTTTAAGCTGGCAATTTTAGCCTATAGTGTTATCACAGAATTGATAGTAATCACTCCCTTTTGATCTCAAAAGGTTGACTAATGTCTGCTTCTGTTCGACATTTAAAGACAGATATTATTTTCCATCTTCTCTAGCAAATCTTTTACTTCCTTAACTTTTTTATGCATCGAGGATCCTCTAGCAGCTCATCTATGGTGACCCTCGTGGGTTGATTAACTCCATTATAAAAAGTTTGTAATAGGAATTCCTTCTGCAGGTTATGATGAGGACATCTTCTTTGTAAGTCCTTTTACGTCTCCCATGCCTCGTATAGAAGCTCTCCCTCATTTTGTTGGAAATTGGTAATTTCCTTTATCAGCCTTGTCATATTAGTTAGAGGGAAGTACTTGTTTAGAAAAGCATGCATTATCTCTCCTATGTCGTTACGTTGACTAGGTTGAGTGAATGGTACCATCCCTTTGCTCTATCCCTAAGTGTAAAGAGAAAGAGTCTCATCCTAACATCATCTTTTAACATACCATTATATCGAAAGATATTACATATTTGTAAAAAGTCCACTAAATGAGCATTGGGATCTTCATTAGCTAACACATAGAGCTTTATGTTTGACTGCAGTATATTCAACAGATGCTGGTTTGATCTTAAATGAGTTTGCTTGCACAAGTGCTCAAGTAACTCCTTGTCATGCCGCATTACCCTGACCTCATGAAGTTCATTAGAGTTCTTTACTGCTCTCCGTGATTGAATTCTTCTGCCATCATTCTTTCTATCTCTTCTCGATGTTTGGCTCTTAAGATTTCTCTTTATTGCCTAGTGATGTCAAAAGCTGGAGTTTCATCTACCTTGCTTGAACTCTGAGTGATTCTTATGCTTATGCGATTGCAAGGAATGGTGAAAATTCCTTAAAGCAATGGAATTCAAAACATCCTAATGCTAAATGGCACCAAAAACTTATTGAGCAGGTTATATATATAATAAAACTCTCAATATCCACAAATATACAGATCGTATCTTGTAGTATTAAGGTTATTACTCCCACAAGGATTATGAACGCCTAAACATTTTGAATCTAACTTTGTCTAACATATTATGAAATTGAATTGAATTAAATTAAATAACAAAAATTGAAATAATTGAATAAAAAACAATTAAACAAATAAACAAATGAGCTGCCAACAAAATTAGGGTTTGATCAAAGTTAAATACTTAGGAACTATTCTATCGTTATTTTGATTCCCTTATTCTTGTTAATTCAATTATGTTTGATCTTAGATTTCCTAATGTTTTGATTACTCTCTCTTAAGATCTAATCAATTAAACCTGATTGAATTTGATAATTATATGTTTGCAATCTCTTGATTCAGAAAACTATTCCTAACTTATTCAATTAGATATGAAGCAATAAATTAGATAATTGATTTCACAAACAAGATCTCTCTTTGATTGATCGTTAATTTGATAATTTTGGATCTATTAAGTTGCCAACTCTTGTTGTATGCTTTAACACTAATTTCTTTGATTCACTCTCTCGATTTATTATCAAGTATATGCACGATGATTAAAGTTCACAAATTAACTTCATAATAATTCCTAATCTAAATTTAGAAATCCGTAGACATATTATACATCATATAAATCCAAATACACATTAAGGATAATGAAGAAAATAAAAGGAAAAGAATAAAAATTGTTTGACTTCTTGATCTGGAATGTTGGAATTTCCTGAATTCTTTAATCTCTTTACTTTTGATCCAGTTTGATGAATGACTGCTACCTCTTTTTGATGTTTTTCATGTTCTTGAATAGTGCATTAGGGTTCTAGGGTTATGTCTAGGGTTTTTCTACTTTGTTTGGTACAAAAAATATCCATGAACTTTAAAAACATGAAAAAATTCATGTCTGAAAAAACTTGTCATAGTTATGACAGAGAGCCATGCAGCCCATGCACGCCTGTCACGATCGTATTCCTTATGCATGATCGTGAAACCTTTTATACTTTTAATATTTTCTTCATTCTTTAATTTCCTGATTTCCAACACTTTCAAATATATCAAACACCTCATGAACCATAGGATTAAGATTAAATTCATGCTCTAAATCACACAAACAAATTGTGGTAGAAAGAAGAAAAAAAAGTAAAAAGATTTGCGAGAAGCAGGAAATCAAAGAGATACGACCATGGAAGTAAATTCATGGTTGGAAAAGCATTGAATTGGGGCTGTTGTGGCCATGGGATTTAACTTGTTCTAGAACAAGTTGAAGTTTACCTCTCTGGCGGATGTCTCTTCATCGATGATGAACTTCAATTAAACTGACATGTTAAAAACAAATTTCTTCTCTTAATGAATCAGGTTTAGCACTATTAAGAACAAATATAAGGTTGGGAATTTTCATTTCTTTATATTCAACTTCAAATGTTGGTTTTCAGCAACATGTTCGGTACATTCAGAATTTGTTGGAACAATAAAAAATGTTCACAAGATTAGTGAATCCTTACTTGACAGAAAACTATTTTGTAGCAAAATATTTGACTTGATGACATCAAATCCCAAATCTAGAATTTTCTTCCAGTTTATTTTCCTCAACTTCAACTAAATGCAAATATTATTTTTGTAATGTGTCCAAGTCCAAGAATGCGTTCCGACATTTGGCCTTTCCGAGGAACTAGGGAAACAAACCCAGATATCTTAGGTTAGGTCAGCTATTACGTGTATTCTTTACAGTCATTAATTTCCAACCGAGCACCGCCCTAACTTGAATGCTAGCAATCCAAAAGACGGCATAGAAAATGGGGCGTCAGTTGACAGCCTCGTATCGTGAAAGAGCAAACAAAGCTTATCTGGCTCCTTCACAAATTGATTGAGATTCTTATCTTCAAAAAGCAACAACAGTGACTGCATAAGTGAGCATGGAATCGATTCGTCAGCTATTAAAACGCGAAACAACAAGGGTTAGTGGACCATAGTGGTCAAGCATTTCAATTTTGTTTAGGTGAAGGGACAAAGCACCCTTATTTAATCTTTGGTCCTAACAATCACGTCATTCTGGAGTTCGTTCCATTACATTCTTATCTGCTCTTCGTTCATTCTTTTTTGAAAAGTAAAAGAAATTATAATAAAACAAATCAGTACAGGAACAAGTGGATCAAGAGCAACATGGAGCAAAACAGCATCTACTAGAAACCAAGCTAAGATTATAAATAAAAAAGAAGTCAAGCACTAGTTAAATGCAACAGGTATACAACAACTACTGTCCAATCTCAATTACACCCTCCATGTAAAAGTTATCAGTTCCTTGCGGAAATCGGGAACTTCTTCTACTGATGAGCTATCCAATTCACATTATATCCTGGCTCATGTCCCTATCTATCCCATTGACAATCAGTTGTTCTTTGATCTATTTATTATAGAGCATAAATATCCTCCCATCCCATTCAACACCATCTGTTAAATTTATTTGTGAATTTAACATTTTAGCCAAAAATCGGAATTGTGCCCTAATTTCCCTTAAATATAACAGTCGACATCGCGTAAATAATTATTCAAAGTAATTCCTTTCATACTGTTCAAGGTTTGAAGTTTATTTTTTTATTGCCACACAAATGAGAACATGGAGTGTTGGTTTTGAACCACACTAAATGCTTCCAGAAAACTTGTGTAGCGGACTCTTTGAATACCTCAATGCATGAGTTACTATTATTGAACATGCCATAACTATGCCTCCTCTAAATTATTTTATCTCGCTTCATATTTGGGACTATAAATTAGGGTTGATTCCATAATTTGATTGAAGCTTTTGAATCACAGGTCACCAGTGGTCACCTTCCTCTTTTGGTCAAGCACATATCCCTCTATTTGACTTTTGCTTTAGTTTCTGTTTTTCCACTTGAGCTCCCTAACCAAAGGATATTCCTCAATAGGTTCTCAATTTGCCTGACCGGTTTAAGTAGTAAGAATGGATGACTACACCAGTGGACACGGAGATTCTTTAGTATTGCTACTATTAGTTGGTGCTTTCCTATAAATGTAAGGAGTTTACAAGTCTAGTGATCCCCTTGTCATTGAATCAAATATAAGCTGACACTCATTATATGTGATTCTCCTATCAAATGTAGGAACTAAATATATTTAAATGGTAAATTTTATAGCCTAAGTTTTAAGACCTTAGATAAACTATTAGCCTAAAGCAATCAGTCATAATAAATAAAGATGAAGCTTTTGTTTAGGTTTAGGTTTATAGGCAGCTTAAAATATTACTAGAAGTTTGGATAGTTTCCATAAGTAGCTTAACTGAGTTTAGGGCTCACACCACTTGATTGAAGTTTATCATATGTAAATGAGAGGTGAAACCACTTCAATTTTTTGCACCTATGGTGATATGTGTAATCTCCACTCTCTTTTGGTCGTTTGGATAGCATTCTAGTTAACACTTCTACACCTAAAGTGAATAAATATGGAGACATAAGATCTCCTTGCCTCAAGCCTTTTAATCTTTGAAAAGATGTTGTAGGTTTCCTATTAAACAATATGGGATATGAGACTAAAGTCATACATTGCTCAATCCTTGAAAAATCGTGCTCAGAAAACCAAGTGCTATTAGTGAATCTAGTACAAGCCTCCAATTCTAAGAATTATAGGTTTTATTGACATCCAATTTCATAAGACAACTTCTTAAAAGCTTCATGAACATATAACTTTTGAATATTTCCTATTCAATTAACAAGTTATCCCTCGTACTTCTCCATTGCATAAAAACACCTTATCATGGATTAATGATCATCTTTAACACATCCTTAAGTCTTAGAGTTATAAACTTAGAAATGATTTTATTAAGGATGTTGCAATAAGACATAGGCCTAAATTCACCAATGTACTTGGCATTAGAAATCTTAGGAATTAGACAAACTAAAGTTCTATTCCATTTACCAAGTAACCACTTTTGAAGAGGTCAAGAATGGAATTATTAACCATTTGACCTACTTTTCTCCATGTTTATTAAAATAAATAGGCATTTAACCTATCAAGTCCTAGTGCTTTATCAAGTTTCATATTAAACACCACTTTTTTAAATATCCAGCTTATTGAAAGGCTCAATTAGTTTCTCATTTTACTATGGATATATTAAATTTGGGATAAACCTTTTTTTATGTTTAAACAACCTTGGTTTCTATCAAAAGTCCCAATTAGTCTTCTGCAAATGGACTAGCTCTTTCACTAGTCTTTAGAAAGCATATCTTATCAGTTTTTTTCCCTTCCTAATGTAAAGTTGTGATAGAATTTAATGTTTCTATCACTATCTTTTATCTAACTTACTCTTGTTGTTTGCTTCATTAAAGAGTGATGGCACTTTATTGCTTAAGAGTAATTGGACAAGGTCAAATTCTCTCTATTTCTAAAGGTAATACCACTTAACATTAGCTTCAATTATTCTTGGATGAGAATTAGCTTCTTCCTTGCCGTATTGGTGCAAACCTTAGTATCTTTAACCTTCTTTAAATGTATTAGTTTTATTTGAATCCTATACTAAAGATCTCTTAAGCATATAAAGGCTTTATAACCCATGATCTCTATCTTTATACCCTTGTTTATAACTTTTTTGAAGCCTTAAAAACTTAGTGAGAAAATTGTTAAATCTAAAGGCAGTTTTCAAGTATTATTGTCTAACCCAATAATCTGCTCTGTAAAAGGGTTTTTTAAACATATTTGTGTATAAAAATAAGATATATTATAATAAAATTTAACAAGACATTGATTATTCATAATCATCATAACTAATTTCTTCCTTATTAACCAATTCCCTCCTTACTTGTTGCTCTACATAAAAAAATTTCTATAATATCTCATGTCCTTCAAAGCTACATTAGTAAAACAATTACCCATCTCTAAATTCACACTTACTTTATTCAAAATTTCCCTTTCAACTTCTTTATATTGGAAAGTACAATTAAAATCATCAAATTCAACCTAAGGTTTATATATAAAGGCATTTAAATAAGTTATATATTTCCAAAGCTAACTCCATTGAAACTCAAGATTGGTAGTATCTATGAAAGATATCTCTAGCAAACCTTTAAATTTGTCTATTTATACAATTAGATGGGTACATTGATATGAAATAGTTGAATGACGACCACTTAGTTTACCTATATCATATACTATTACAATCCTACTATTGTAATGGAATTAATAAGTTTCTATCCATTCCTAAGTATCCATAAATTGTTTTTGAGCTTATTAACATAGATTCTTATCTCTAAAAGCCTTACACATATAGACTCTTTGATAATAGAAAGCATTGTATCATCTATTGTTTCTTATGGCAATTTATGCCTACGACATGCTAAGTAATAATCATAAGGAAGACGTCAGCCTTGAGCCCTCTTATTTTTGGGTTTCCTTATAGGTTTCTTCATGGTACTATCTCCTACACTTGCCTCTTTGTTCCCATCAGAACTCAAGCGTGGAAGGCCATGGTTTTGGGCTAACCATTTCCATTCTCTCTTCTTTATTTCTTTGTTCAAGCTTTTGAGTGTATAAGCAAATTTACTCCTTATTAGTTAAGTCTAGTATAGTGTAATGGCTCTTCACCTTTATTGGGATTTGTCCTTCAATAATTATCGTGTTTATCACCTTCGTGTTATTAACAACTTCTTTTTGTGGCTCAAAACTTGCTTCCTTTCCCTCGTTACTTTGTGGATCTCTTGATGTTTCTTCAATTTCCTTTGTATGTAGGGTGATAATATAATTTAGAGTCTTCCTGATAAGGTTACTAATTGCTTTCCTTTTTCCCTTTCCTTCTCTTTTGGATTAGACGGTTTCCATTAATATGTCAACTTTATTTTTGAGTCTATTAATCCTACTTCCTCAAAGAATCTTTTAGTTTTGAGAGAATATAAAAGAAGCTTCTTAAGTCCAATCTCTAAACACACTATAGCATAACCTATTATCCTTACACCTATTGTGTTTTCATTTAGACAAATAGGTTTTTGTATTGAGTTAGCTAAGGAGCTCAATCAAGTCGTGGATCAGTATTTAAGTGGAATATTATGGAAACTTACTCATAAGAGAATGTTTCTCCTATTTTCCTTATCAAGAAGTCATTCTTGGCTTTTAGCTATGAATTAACAAAGAATTGTCTTGGATATGCCATGGACCCAGTTTCAGAAAATTGCTCATACTCGTCTTTTACCTTTTTCTTTAATATAGGGAAATAAAGTATCTTATCTAAATTATAAATAAATAAAAACATAAAATGATTTTGAGTGCTCTCGTTTTACTGTTCTCCTCTCTGATAGAATCCCTTGATTAGCTACTTCCCTTTGTTTTTTCCACCTAGTCTAGCTTGGGTTTGAGTACTCTCTTCCATTATTTCCTTTCCTTCACCTTTTACCCTAGTTTCCTTTTAACACTTTTTTTTTGCTTTTTGTAGTAACTTTTTTCCTATTGTGTTTCCTACCTTATCCCTTTATAAGTAGCTTTCTTCCTTTAGGATGGTGTCCCTCGTTTCCTAAATGCTCCTTCTTCCTATTAACTTAACCCTATCTAACTTCCCTTTTATCCCTAAATCTTCTTCTTCCCTTAGGGAGACCACTCCTAACCCTCTCCACATAACTCCCTCTCAGAATATTACTCATGCTCCTCAAGTTTCTTCTAGCACATTGGAAAGCCCCTCTTCTATCCCCTTTCTTCTAAGTCCACTCCTCAAAACATCCTTCATAACCCTAGTTCTTTAGTTCTTCCCAAAGATGTAGACCTTAAAAAATCACATAGAAATAGGGCAAAGGGGACCTTGCCTTTAACCTGGAATTAAGTTACTACCCTTTTACCTTCTTTGGAGAGGGGAAGATTATATCTCCCCCACTCAGAACTTTTAAAGCTGATGCATCAATATTGTCTACAAAACTGGTAGGTTTTTTCTTAGGTAAATGCATAACTTTTCTACTTATGCATCAGTGAACATTTAAAAACTAGAAAAATGAGGGGCTGAAAGACTTATTCATCTGTGATCATGGAAGCTTCATATTCAAATTTAACTCAACCGAAGGTATCGACAGAATCCTCAACCAAGGCCTTAGCACTTAAATAATAGCCCAATCCTTTTGCAAAAATGTAGACAAGGTTTGAATATGGGTAAGTTGAGAATTGAACATTTTGCGTTTATAGGTAAACCTGTATAACTTCCCTTTGGAATATTAGACGATGATGTGGATAAGCCATATGTGTAACTTAAGATGTTTTAGGTTATTCTAAAGTTTGTATTAAAGTCAAAATCAACCAAGATCTTCTCAATTTCATTCCAATACTGAAATTCAGTGAGAGAAATGAGCTGAAAAAATCAAGGGTAGAAGTAAGTTATCATTGGAAGCCTTACCTGGAATCTCAACAAAAACAATATAAGCCCACATAGAGAATTTTCACTCGAGGAGATTATGAGGAGCTTATAGATGTAGGCATTCCACTGACCAAATTCAATTTAAGACTAATAAATTAGTGGAAAATAATAAACCTATATAAGCACTTCTAGAGGAATCAAAATTATGAGTACGGTTATGTACCAGTTGGTATGGAGAAAACAGAATGCTATCGGTGAAAATGGTATTAACTATGGATACCATCCACCAAAGAAGCAGATGGAGATGGGTAGGGTAGGGGGAGGGGGTTAGAGGTGTTTAAAATTTTTTTTTACAAATTTGTTAATTAGTCCCTGATATTTCTCCAATCTCTCTCTCATTCTTCTCTCCAGTGGCTGCTTCTCCCTCTCGATGAAAACACCTCACACCTTCCTCAATTCCTCCACACCACCACTGCACACCCTCCTCTCCAGTCTCCATACGTCACCACTCATGAACTCACCATGAGCGAACCATTTTTAGGCTTCACTGGACGCCCTCCTCAATTCCTCCACTCTCCACCACCGTCCAACGTCTGCTGCTGCCTGCCCCCACTACTTCTCGAGTTGACTCTCATCTGATCTAGAAAAGATCTAGATTCATACCTGACCTGACCTGACCCAAAATTCCTAACCACATATGTTGAAAGTTTTTTTGGGTGTGTTTTTAATTGTTTTTCTGCTTAATTGCATTTTTGAAGTGTAATTGTGAATTAGTTGGATTGTTGGAAGTTGAAAATAAAATTGTGTGGATTTGTGATTTATGTTAGCTTGGAAATTTGGAATTGGATATTTTGAAAGGAGTTAAATGAATGATGCACAATTTTTTTGATGATGTTGGTTATAATTCCTTTCATTCATGATATGACTATTCATGAATTAAGATTTTGAATTTTAAGCATACCATACCGTTTGCATTTGTAAGTAATCACAAACTATCATCATACAAAAGAAACATGACTTTTAGGCATTGCAAGAGTAATTATGAATATGATTTTTTCTAATCCATGTATTAGAAATTTATATAATTAAAATGAATACACTTTAATCATTTCTTCTTCTTTTTATGTTAATGAAACCGAACTAAAATTTCCTCCATCTTCTTTAATAAAGAATAAAGATAAAGAATTGATAATAATTTTTCTCAATTTCAAATATTAAATTTAAAGCATTTCCTGAAGAAGTGTTTGAAGGTTTGACATTCAATTTGTCATTTCCTTAGAGGACTATTGTAAATTATATAAAATAATGGTTGCATTTCTAGAAAAGGATATCTTAAAATTTATTCACTATCTTTTAATGAACGAAACTCCATGTTACTTCTATACATTATACAAGATATCTCAAATTCTTTTTTAATTTCCAAAATCAAATCTAAATAAATTAAATACCTTGGAATATAGTAAAGCTCCATCTTTTTCTTTTTTGATTATGGATACCAAACTTGAGCCTTTATAAGATGTTAATAAAGTGATTGAGTCAATGCCATAGGCTTGTGGATTAGGCAGAACTTAATGCTATCAATTGAAATCACACATCTATCAATTCTTTCATTATCATGAGAATTCATTGTCATGAGAAATTAATATGTATTTCTTCATTAAATTGTATGTCACGAAGCACTAGTTCAATTATTTTAAATTATACATGAAACTTACTTCTGAAAAATAAGTTCGAATGTAGTCTAGTATGGTGAAGCTTAACATTCAACCTACCATGCATACAATTTAATCATAAGTTAATATATCTTGTTACTTCAATCATTTGTGAGAAAACTAATTTCCTTTTACAACTTGTAAAGTCCTGCTAGCAAGTGTGTGGTTTATTTATTAGCTACAAATTTCACTTTCATACACATGAATGTATCTTCTATGCCCACAAATATTTGTCCAATTAAATTCCACAAACATAAGCTCTCATTATCAAGAAACTAAGTCCTACCTTAGCTAGTAATATATATATTTATAAACGTTCATCTAGGGAGGTAATAATTCAAAATGAGTTATATTACATATGATGAACCTGCAAATTTTGTAATTTGTATGTTGAAAACTCGAATTGTTGGTTTTTGACTTATTTTTGAATTTTGTTGGATAAAATTTGATTGTCTTCGATGAAATTGAATTGTGTATGAATTTGGTGTATTTCTTCATTTATTGTTAAAGATTAATGGAAGGAATTTGAAGTACTCCTGATGAAATTGCTTCAGGAAGATACAATGATCCATCTTGGGCTCATACTGCATTGGTATTGGGTATGAAGAACCATACAATTTGCTTATTTTGTAACAAACATTTGAAAAGTGGAGGAATCACCCAATTTAAGAATCATTTAGCTGGGGCTTAAAAGAGTGTAGAACCCTGTAAAAAAGTAAGACATAATATGAAGTGGAAAATGAAAACATTGTTTGAAAAATATCAACATCAGAAAGATAGAAGGGAAAAGTTGAAATTTGAAATTGGTAGTGGAGGTTCATTTGCTGGTTTTCATGGTGATTATGGAAATGTTGAAGGTGGTAGTGGCAGTGATTGTGGTAGTGGTAGTAGTAGTATTCCATCCCAAGCCTAGAAAAAAGAGAATGTTACACTTGGACCTAATGTGTAGAAAAGAAGAAGGCATGTGAATAGTTTTTTTTCACCACGAACAACTCCTAAATCTCAACCTTTAATTCATAGTGCAATGTTTTAGTTTTTTGTTTTAATGAAGAAAGAGTTAAGACAAATGTTTATAAGTGATAAGTGATTGTATCTCAACATATTAGGTCTAATGTTAGATTAGAGGTTCCTAGCAATATACTAGAAGATAGAGAATTTTAGTCTCAATGTCAACTTGTTACCCGAGTTTATGAGCCTTTGGTGAGGGTGCTTTGATTGGCTAGTAGCGAATAAAAGTCAATAATGAGTTTTTTTTTAGATGTCATGGAAGGGACAAAGGAAGCAATTAAGGCCAATATGAAACATAGGTCTTCTTTATATACATCTTATCTTGCAATCATCAATGAGAGATGGGAAAGAAAACTTTCTTCTTTGTTGTTTGCAGCTGGGTGTTTTTTAATCCTAGTGTATATTTCAGACTAGATTTGACAAAGAAAGCTCTAGTTAGTAGAGGAAAAGTATTCACTATTACAACAATTGTTGTCCATAAAATGATGCAAAATCTCTTAAGCTCACAAATTGAGTTTTATTAGCAATCTTCTGGAGATTTTGAATTGCCAATTGCTATCCAACAAAGAGCAAAACTTACTAAGGTATTAGTTGTTTCCTTTTTCATATTTGATAAAAATTAATTATCACTGTATTTTGTTTGTAATGCTACTTTTTATGACTTACAGTTCCTTGGTATGATCAATTCAGAAGTTGTGTTATAGAAATAAAAAGCTTTGTAATTCAGATTTTAAGTCAATGTGTAAGTGCAACAAGTTGTGAATAGAACTAGAGCATATTTAAATTCATCCATTCTGAGAACACTATAAGAAAAATAGGGTTTAGTGACAGAATTTACTGACAGAATGGGAAGGTTTTCCGTTAGCAAGCTAATTTAGCGATAGAATTTACCGATAGAACAAGTTGTTAGAGAAATGACCATAGGTAATAATTGGTGACAGAGTACATTTTTTTGTCACTATTTACCGACATATATTTTGTGTTCCTTCTCTATATTTAACGACGGTAATTTTGTGTTGTTGGTAAATTTAGCGATAGAATGTTTGTTTTAGTTAGTAAATTTAGCGATAGACAAGGCTTGTCCATCGGTAAATTTAAATTCGTTGGTTAATTTATGACTAACTTTACCTATGGAACTTAGTAATTTGTTGGTAAATTCACTGCATATTACTTATGTATTTTGGTTTCAGTAGATAAATTTACTGATACTATTTTTTTGAAATTTTCCCTACATTTAGTTTTATTTGATAATCTTATTATTGATGTATAATTTATACAGTTATCAGTTATCTGTTGATAATACTTTGATTTGTTTCTACATTTAATTTTCTAAAATAGAAAGTTGATTGATGATATAAAGTAAAAATTATCTTAATTGATAATAAAATTATTTTGTACAACAATAAGTATTTATTTCATAAAAAATGACTATAACTAAGCTATTTATTTAGTGAATGTGGATGCCTCGAATGTTGCGATAAGGTGCTGCCCTTCCCTTCAGCTCATCCATCTCATTACAGGGCTGAGCTATATACTCCATCGACTGTTGTAACTGAGTTTCCAGTGCCTATATTGTGCTTCGAAGCTCGTCAACTTCATTGGATGCAAACCATCTACTAGATGTTGCTGCACTGTATGCGAAGGATTGCGAATAGCATATGTTCGCAAAATAACCTAAGCTGAATATTCTTCCATGACGATCCCTACCACCCCACCACTTGAAGATAGGTTTGACTCTCATCAACATCTTTAAACTACTAAGACTATCGTTGAATGTTTTCTTCTTGTGCAAAAAGAGTTGACGGGGTGTAGGCTTCCTACCTATAAACTTTTCCTGCATTAGAATAACATATTATAAGTGAACTATAATTTACAAAAATTTCGACAGAATTTCTTCTATTTTGTGATTTTACCCCTTGTTGAGCAAAGAAAGTAACTCAACACCACAACCATATATGACACCAGACATTTATAACATTATCATTCTCCATAATACATATATTTTCATTCCAAAATTCACACATCAAATTAAATTGAAATACATCAAAGTAAAAAAATTAAAATATAAGTGTAAAATATAGATACTTATAAGTCTCTCTGCATACTTGTGGTGGGTAATAGATCCTCCAATGTATATGAGAAGACTCTCTCCCCCCAGTTCTCCATGTCTGTTGGTAGACTTATGCTCTAAAATGAACATTGCCCTGGGTGATGTTCAATACTACTGCCAATGACTCCACATTTTTTAAGAAATATAAGGACATCGTACACCAGTATTGTGTATCGCAGCAATAAAGTCTCTATAATGTGTATGAGCTCATCTCATCTATACTTTATAAATAACCGCATTAAATTGTCTATAAAAAAAATCTTTCTGAAAGAAAGGGAAAACATACGATAAGTACTTATAACCTACAACATTTATCGAATAAATGTATAAAAATTAATTAAAAATAAAATATATTTTTTGTACCTCAAACTCCTGATAATAAAAATCCTTTGTCACCTGAGAGATATTCTTCTATATATAGCTCTTAAAGTCAATCTTCTCCTTACATTTGGATGTCATGTTTCTTGAGCACAGTCTAGACGAAATCAACCTAATATAAAATAAATTTATATCATTTTTAAATTTAAACCTATAACTTAATTATAAACATATTGTGTTTCACATATTTTCACTTACAGATTGTTGACAATTGTGATATAAGTTCTTCCATCAACTCCCTTGGCTTTAGGTTGGAGGCCGCCTCTTTCATCTACATTATCTTTGTCGATATAGGAGTGGTGGATGGTATAGTTGCAGGTATGGAAGGTGATGCCTTATCTATAAGTGTAGTAGCTAGAGGTACAACATCTAATTCTGTTACAGCTGCAGAATGTGATGCTTCACATGGAAAGTAATTGGCTCCAAATTGTGGTCTAACCTTAGTCGTATTATATCCTATTTTCTCTTTGTTGACATATTTTAACCTGAAATTCATATTTTTTAATTAAATATATAACAATATATTGTTGATTCAATAATTGATTTATTGAATATAATATTCTATTACAAACACAAATTAATTGGTATCAGCACTTAATTGTAAATCAAAATTATCATCATCTTCTTTTTATGAAGAATTAGAATTAAAATCAAGCTCTTCTTTAGATCTCTTTCCCTCCTTATCCTCTCCAGAAGAAATTTCAACATATTCATTATTTGGATTAAAGGTTCATTCTTGTCATATATAAAAGATCCATTTATTTCATAAACATCTTCCTAAAACGTTTCACTTTCAATTCTGACTTATCTCGTCGAAAGTTGGCTTGGATTGCTTGCATCACCAACAGGAAAGGTTTAAATTGTCTAAATCTTCTTCGCTAGCTAATTTCAACAAGATTGTATTGACTATGAAATTTTGTACCACTATTAGGAGTTGGATTAAACTAGTCACACTTAAATATCACACTTCGTTTTATTAGCAATGTAGGTATTTCATTTCAAGTATCTCAATAATTTTACCATAGTAATCTATCAAATCTCCCTATGTGCAAACTCCACTATTTACTATTTCCATACTTTGCCCATGATATTCTGTATGATATTTGTATCCATTAACAAAATACACTGAATATGATTTAATAGTTCGCAATGGTCCTTTCTCAAGATCACATATGAACTTGTTTTCTATTGGATTTTCTAAAGCCTACACAAAAGAAATTACAATATTAAATAGAATAATGTCATTTGAGCACTTTAATCTTATAATTCAATCATTTCAATAATTGTAAGCAAAAACTTACATATTTTTCGAACCATCGAGGAAAGTGTCTTCTAATTTCTTTATTGATATCGTCCTGTGTTTTCTCAGGCATTAGCTTATGTAAACATTCCTCGTATAATCTAAAAATATTATTATGTATTTCAGTTGTGAATAACACTAAATTTCAAATCCCAAATAAGTAATTTCAGCTTCGGCATGAAAGGTTGAACTTCTTAACAGTTCAATAAAATGTAACCATAGGCAACCTCTATTTCTTCCTCTATTAACATTCTTCTTATTGAACGTCCATATGTTTGTCCAGGGTATGTGAAAATGGATAAGTTACCATTAGTGTATTGATGATGTTTGAGTTATGTTTGAGGGATTTCTATGTCGTTTCAGGATTATTCTTACTCAACCCATGTAAGACTTCACTTTATGTAATGTTATGATTATTTATGTGTGTTTATTAGTTTATGGTATTTGAATGCTCATGCTTAGTCTACATAGAGATATGGGGTTGAAAAATATGTTGTAAGTGTACCATAAGACTGGGCATTCATGTAGGACATTTCATTTATCAAGGTACTTCATCATTTACATAGAGATATGGGATGTGATGTAGCTGTCCAAAGTGGTAATCAAATCTAATTAACAATCCGTTTAGGAATGGACGTTGAGAGATTACAAACCATATTTTAATCATTATTTGGGATTATTCAGTCCAAGTATTGAGAGAGAAAGGGCTGATACATTAGAAAATACTTAGGACTAAACACGATCATATTGACAAAAATTGAAAGATTGCATGGGGTAGTGTGGGTAATCCTAGATTTAGTAATTCGATTTTTCCAATTTCAGTGTCAATTCATTTTGTTTTTGACAACCTTAATTTTGTGATTTTTTCTCTGAATTACTACTTTGATTATTTTAATTGTTCATTAATTAATTACTCAAACAAAGTTTAATTTAAACTACTAAGTTGACCACACAAATCCTGTGGGATTCTATACAAAGTATATTACAAGAATACCCGTGCACTTGTGGTACTTGGGAAAATAAGTAGGATAGTTAAAATGCCTATCAAGTTTTTGGTTCCATTCTTGGGAATTTGGCGTTAGCATTAATGGTAGTTTAAGTGGCTTTGATTTGAGATTTTTCTTAATTTTCTAAGTTTAGTTCATTTAGATAGTTTAACTTAGCTAGTTTTGTTCACTTAGTTAGTTTAATTTAGCTAGAATTTTTTCCTTGTGTGCGGGTGAGTGTATAAAAACGAGAAACTTAGGGGAATTTTTAAGAGGAGTGTAACGCCCCCTCACCGTAGGGTACACATCGGGACGCCCGTAGGTCACTCCGAAACGTATCCCACGATAAAGGTATACCACCAGAATAGTTCTACTAAAATCCACATGGCATCGCAATAATTAAAACCATAATATATCAGAAATCAGTAAATTAAAATCACAAT
>JANITW010000003.1:34417340-34430798 GCA_027564335.1 Erythroxylum williamsii
CTTTAGTACTCGAACTCGAGACCTCAAGGTTTTGTTGCATCTAACTGCATGCCTGTTACAATTGAGCTAAAGTAGCTCAATGGTAAGAGGCGTGCATTTAAATGCAACAAAACCTTGAGGTCTCGAGTTCGAATACCAAAGAGGACAATACCGTTTAAGGTTGTGATCGCGTGCCAACTTGGGGTATGCTGGCCTAGTTCGCCCCGGTACACAAAACACGAACCCAACATTAAAAGGCACCTTTTGGTAAGAGGCGTGCATTTAAATGAACAAAACCTTGAGTCTCAAGTTCGAGTACCAAAGAGGACAATACCGATTAAGGTTGTGGTCGCGTGCCAACTTAGGGTATGCGGGGCCTAGTTCACCCCGGTACGTAAAACACGGACCCAACAAAATATACATTTTAATCTATCAATCTTCCAATTGTAACGATTAACTCCAAATTACTAATTGAATTCCATCAATTCCTTTTATTAGTTAATCAAAATACAAGACATTAGAAAAGCTCTATCACATCTTAATTATTTAAAAACTTTCATACCTTGTAACATGTCAAACGTGTACAATTTTTCAAAATCAAAATTCATGTGTGTATATGCTCATGTTATGTACGTGAATAAAATCATGAAATCATATCCCAAATGTACCAATTCATTCCAATATGATGCAATTTAAGTGACCAACACTCTAATCCCTTAGTAAGTTAGGAAGCCGACTATTACAATTCTCCACTCCTTAAGAAATTTCGTCCTTAAAACTCTTACTTGATTGATCGAATAGATTGGGGTAATGTTTCCTCATGTTTTCCTCGGTCTCTTGCGTAGCTTCTTCTCTTAAATGATTCCTCCAAAGGACATTAACCAAAGGAATTACCCAGTTTCTTAATTGCTTAGTCTAATATACAACTATTTGAACCGGTTCCTCCACATAACTCAAAATTAGTTGCAATCTCAACCTCCTGTGTCGGTAATATATGTGTTGGATCTAACCGATATCTCCTAAGCACACTAACATGAAATACATTATGAATCTGAGACATTTCTGACAGAAATGCTAATTTGTAATCCAATGGTCTAACTCTCTCAGTAATATCATAAGGATTGATATATCTAAGGCTTAACTTTTCCTTTTTACCGAACTATAGCACTCTTCTCCAAGATTACACTCTCAAAAACACCTTGTCTCCTACTTGATACTCCATGTCTTTCCGATACTGATCTGCATGACTCTTTTGCCTGTTTTGAGTTGCCTTAGTCCTACTGCGGATCAATTTTACCTTAAACGGTATCTTGAATCAACTCTGGGCCTTCAACAATCCTTAGGCCTTCTTCATCCCAATATAAAGGTGCTCTACACCTTCTGCCATATAACGCCTCATATGGAGCCATACCAATACTACTATGATAATGATTATTTTAAGTAAATTCAATGAGAGCTATACATTCATCTTATGCTCCTTGAAACTCCAAAACACAAGCCCTAAGCATATCCTCAACAGTCTGAGTAGTCCTCTCGCTCTGTCCGTTTGTCTGAGGATGAAACATTGTATTAAAATTCAAGTTTGTACCTAATGTTGCTTATAGGTTGCCCCAAAATCTAGAACTAAATATGGGATCTCCATCTGATACAATAGACATTAGGACTCCATGTAACCTCACTATCTCATTTACATATCTCTGTGCCAACTGATCTAGTTTGTTATTCTGGCTTATAGGTAAGAAATGAGCTAATTTTGTTAATCTGTCAACAATGATCCATATGGTATCATGTTGTCTTGGAGTTCTCAACAAACCCATAATAAAATCCATCGTAATCCTTTCCCATTTCCACTCTGGAATAAGTAATGACTGCAATTTCCTAACTGGTGCCTGATGCTCTACCTTAATTTACTGACATGTCAAACACCTAGCAATATACTCAGCCACTTGCTGCTTCATCCCTGGCCACCAAAAAATGTTGTTTTAGAGTATTGTACATCATGGTAGTACTAGGATGTATAACATAGGCTGTTATGTGTGCTTCCTCCAAAATTTCTTTTCTCAAACCATCAATATCTGGTACACATAATCTTTGATTCAACCACAATGTATTATTTCTCAATTCAAACTCAAAACTTGGATTCCGGTTTAACTTCTCTACAATCATCGCTATTTCTAGGTCTTTGCTTTGCGCTATTATGATCCTTACATGTAATATTGCTCTCAACTTCAACGTAGATAACAATGCTTCATTCTGTCCCAAACTTAGCTCAACAGTGCTCTAAGTTGAAGTAGATTTGGTAACCTCGATGCTTGAATTTGTGCTACACTACTATTAAATTTCCTGCTTAATGCATCAGCTACAGCATCAGCCTAACCTGGATGGTACTCTATCATGCAATCATAATCCTTAAGTAAATCCACCTCCTTTTCCTCATATTAAGTTCTTTTAGACTCCACAGATGTCTCAAACTTTGATGATTCATAAAAATCTTAAATGTCTCGCCATATAAATAACGTCTCCAAATTTTCAAAGCAAACACTACTGCAGCAAACTCTAAATCATAAATTGGATAATTAAACTCATGAGACTTTAATTGTCTCAAAGCATAAGTAATCACTCTACTATATTGCATCAAAACACATCCTAATCCCTGGTGTGAAGCATCATTCTATACAGCATATCCTGTAGACCTAGATGGAAGAGCCAATATTAGTGTCATAGTTAATCAATATTTTAACTCATCAAAACTCATTTGATATTCATTAGTCCATTGAAAAGGTATGTTCTCCCTCAGGAGCCTTGTCAAAGGGGCTAAAATCAAAGAGAACCCCTCGATAAACCTCCTATAATAACCTACTATGCCAAGAAAGCTCTAAATCTTTGACAAATTTCTAGGTACCTCCCATTTCATCACTGCCTCTACTTTCTTTGGGTCCACTTGTATACCTTGTCTAGAAACTATATAACCCAAAAATATCATTTGATTAAGTTAGAATTCATACTTAATAAACTTGGTCTACAATTGATTCTCTCTCATTATTTATAAAATTAACCTCAAATATTTAGATTATTCTTGTCTATTCCTTGAATACACAAATATATCATCTATGAATATAATAACAAAGTGATCTAAGTAAGTCCAAAATACTTTATTCATCAATGCCATAAAGGCCACAGGAGCATTTGTCAATCCAAAAGGCATCACTAAAAACTCGAAGTGTCTATATCTAGTTCTGAATGCACTTTTTGGTACATCAGCTTCTGCTATTTTCAATTGATAATATCATGACCTCAAATCCAGCTTAGTAAATACCTGAGCTCCCTATAACTGATCAAGTAAGCCATCTATTATTGGTAAAGGATATTTATTCTTCACTATCACCAGATTTAATTGCCTATAATCAATGCACAACCTTAATGTCCCATCCTTCTTCTTTACAAACAAAACTGGAGCTCCCTATCCTTCTTCTTTACAAACAAAACCAAAGCTCCCCAAGATGACACACTAGGTTTGATAAAACCTTATCTAACAACTCTTACAAGTGAGTCTTAATTTCTTTAAGTTTCATAGTTGTCATCGTATAAGGAGGAATAGATATAGGAGCAATACCTAGAACAAGGTCAATGGTGAACTTCGTTTCCCGATCCGGTGGTAATCCCAATAATTCAATGGGAAAAACATCTAGAAAATCCCTAACAATAGGAATTTTGTGTAATGTCTGTTCAACTCGGGTATCAGTCACATAAGCTAAATAGGCCTTACAACCACTACGAATCAATCTAAATGCACTCACCGGTGAAATCAATTTGGCTGGCACTACTTGACTAACACCCCGAAATATTACCCTTGGTTGAGTAGGAGACTCAAGAATAACTTCTTTAGTATAGCAATTCATCACAGCCCTATGAACAGTGAGTCAGTCTATACCTAAAATAAGGTTTATCTCTTTCAACTGTAGTACTATTAAATCAACTTTCAACTCAGCCTGACCAACCCGAATAATACACCCTCTACATACTTCTCCAATCACTGTAGTACTACCAACTGGAGTACTGACCTTTAAGCCAAATCACAACATCTCTCTCTCACGATGCAATTTAGACGCCAGATGTGGAGTAATAAATGAATGTGTAAATTTGGGATCTAATAATGAAAATGCCTCAAAATTAAAGACATGAAACACACCTGCAATAATATATGGGAAATTTTATGCCTCCTGTCTCCTAATAGAAAAGATCCTGGTTTGAGACTATAATTGGTTACTCCGTACTTCAGTTCTAGCGTTAGGACCTATTGAATTAGCTTAACTCTTACCTTTTCCTCTCTGTCCTACTCCACTAGCGCTAATCTGTTGGACAGTCCTCTCCGTCACTGATCCTCCTCTCACTCCATAGTATGCTCCTAAAGTTGCTAGACCGTCTCTAATCTCATGCTCAAAAGATCCACAGCGTAAACAAGCTCCATTGCCTTCCAACATACTCCACCATGTCATTTCCCACAGTATTCGAAACTGGGAATTTGTTATGTTTGTCTACCATAAGTCTGTCCTCTAGATTCCTGACCTCTACCACCACTAGAATGAACAGAACCACCTCTAAGTCTAAACCCTGACTTCCTTAATCTCAACTGTGATGGTGATGATCTGTTCTGGTGTTTACTAAATTTCCTACCAAAGTCAACTTGAAACTCACCATGCCTCTTAATCCTAAACTCATGTCTATACACTCCTTGCTTATCTCTTAGTAACTACTCAATCTGAATCGAAGTAACTCATAGCATAGTAAAACTATTCAGATTTGTAATTGCCAACCTTGTCCTGATCTCCTTACTCAAACCATCCTCAAACCACCTACATTTATCCTCCTCACTCAGGATCAGAGCTGTAGTTTACCCTAATAGTTCATTGAACCTTGCCTTACACTCAGCTACCGTGAGTTTTCCCTATTACAAATCAAAGAATTCCTTCATCTTCCTATCCAAATAAATCTTTGACATGTAATTATCCTTAAAGACCTTCAGGAAGTCCCCCCCATGTCAGCCTACAAGGTCAGGTGGAACTACCTGGAACTATCTTCCACTACTGATAGGCTATACCTTGCTGTAAACAGACTGCGTAATCGAACCTCTCATCAGGCTCACAGTCTATTTGATCAAATACTCTCTCAATTCTCTTTATCCAATCCTCTATCTAGGTAGGGTCTATACTTCTATAGAATTCTACAGCCTCCTGCTTCCTAAGCTTATCATACCTCCTTTCTGTCCTTTCAAGAACTCTTTAAGGTATTTGTTTATACTAAGGTATAGAGGACTCTCTATTAGCTGCTACTAACTCAAAATCAGTTGATTTTGCGACGCAATATCCTATAGTAGATGACTTATAATGAACAATAATAATGATCACTAATGGTTCTCTTTCTATATGCCATGTTGAAATGCTCATATATATCCCTAAGGATGCCAAACTATGCTCTAATACCAAAACTATAACATACCACTCCCATAGAGCATAAACCAGAATAGACCAGAGGTATTCGAGAACGTACTCTATAAAAATGGTGCATTAGAGCAATCAAACCAATTCATTAAAGTCATCATACATGCCATAAGCATTTTAAAAGATCATTTCTTCCCATTTCATTCACAAAAATAAAATTCAAATGTCTTTACAATTCTCAATCGATATGTATACATTACATAACATTCTTATGAGTTCCAATCTCAGTATAAAAAATATATAACATGAAATGGGATGTTATTACGCAAGACATCTATCTAAACTCCTCAGATTCAGCTGATCAGACCTTTGAGCCATTCTTTTCCTTAAAATGCAAGTACCTGATTTTTACTATAAAAACCTCAGTGGCTAGAACTTCTCTAAACCTGAAAAACAATTTTGCAATTTTAATGAGTTTGTAAACTCAGTGAGTGAACTATCATCGATGTATCCACTCAAGTCAGATCACAAAAATATGTATATCATATCATCCAATATTGAATACCACATCATATTTCATCATACATTAACAAGTATACCAAGTTCATCATATTTTCATAAACACATCATAACACATTATCCATTAACTTCAATTTTATTTCACTATTTCATACAATTCAATAATTCCATTCAATTTAATCATATGATATATGTAGTGATGTATATGCAAATGCACATATGTTTCCATTCCTATTTTTGTTTTGTTATTACCAAGTGCCTATCAATCTAATTTACTATCTTGTATCTAATATGGAAATCATGCTCATTGTTGACCCCTATCTTTTATGGATACCGAGCCCATATTATCTTAGCCTGAGGCTCTTTTTTACAATCCTGAGATCAAAGCTCTTTTCTGCACATCGGTCACTCTAGTCACAACTTTTTTTATTTGATCATGCCTTTCAATGTGATGAAATGCATCATTTCATATGTTATGCTTTCATTTCAGTATACTTATGTTGTATATCAAGCTTCTCAGATCTCAGTCTGACACTTATCAATCAATTGTACATACATTTCATATTAAACATTCAATTCATACAGAAGCACATATAATTGAGTTTACACATCTAGGTTAACTCACAGTATGCTCCAAAAAAGTTATTTCCTTGATGTTTCGGCAACGTCTAGATGTTGATAGTCACCTTGCACATTGTCATGCAATACACATATAGTTCATAAATCACTAATTTGTTTAATTATATGAATATACAATCATGCACACGTATATGTATATTTGTCATGTTTCAATGCATGCTCAATCAAACTTCTAGGTATGTATCCTTATACAAAAATCTCGACCATTCAAACAATATAGCTTGTGTACAACTAGTTTGCAATTAGGTTTATATCTTAAGTAAGCTTGATTTACTCCAAATTCATCAGTCATACATTCACCAAACTTTTCTAGTAATATATATTCATACAATTACCCAATTCTCATTCATCCATACCTAATACACATTACTCAAGTCCTTAAGATCATATTTGCATTCATAAGAACATCTTTATTCCCTTGACAACTCATAATGTCCAGATTTGGATACTTAAATATCAAACAGTCCATTCTTTAAGTTATGACTTCAATTAACAATCTAAACTTATCAAACTCTTAACCAATTAAAATAAAATAGAGGTAAAAAGTAAAAGATCAATGTTGTATCAGACTACTTGTCTTCTTGTAATTGGATCTCCAATTTTTTGGAATGTCCAAATTCTACTTGAGCATCTAAATCTAGATCAATACCAGCAAAAACATCTCTGAATAAGGTTCGAGCTCCATGCCAAATGTGTCCGAAGAAGAAGAGGAGAGCAAACGAAGCATGTCCAAAAGTAAACCAACCCCTTGGGCTTCTACGAAAAACACCATCGGATTTCAAAGTAGCACAATCTAATTAAGTCCAAATACACCAATTTAGAGTGACTTTTCCTCAGCTGGTTCAACAGATACATAAAATTGAAATTATCATTCTAGAATTAGGCCCACAATCATGGTGGACCTTCCCACAATCGTGAAAGAAACTAGTGCAACAGGCCACGATCTTGGGATGATTTCCACGATCGTGCACTATCTTTCTTCCTCAATTCTCCACAAATTTCACATACTTAGAAACAACACTAACACTTGAATTTTTTTGGGATTTCATGATCCTTAAAGCTAATTCATTTCAGTTTAATTTGGAATTCATATTGATTACACTAAGGGTCCCAAATTCTACACACTATAATCATTAACAGTTTCCTTTCTACAAACTCATTTACATCTCTAACTTTTTAGATTCTAAAACATCTTATTAACATTTATATTTAGCATGAATTTTTCATAACTTATACTTCCAATCCCAACTTATATCATCTATATAACATCCTATAAACTACTATTTTCATGCATCCAAAAACAAAACTAAAAATTAACCAATCCATCCATCATTTTCTAGCATAACTTTAACATCAACACTACATTCAATCCATCCCAATTCAATCATCATAAAATTCTACTACAACATGCCACAAAGACTAGTATTTTACTTACTTGTGCAACTCAAATTCCACCTTAATGTATCAAGTCTACTTTGCCTCACATGCATGCAAGATCATCTCAAGAACATGGTGAAAGTAGGATCGTTTCAACGAAGACAAGAAGATGAAAACAAATACATCAATGTTCTGTTTCTATAACTTTCTGTATGAAGGACTTTTGCATGTGTTTTGGTGTGGCGATTGAACAAAACTTAGGTAAAAACACAGAGATATGAGGGAGAAGTAAGCTTTCGATAGTGAGAGGAAGAACAAGAAAGTTTCAATAAAATTCAACAAGTGAAGAGGCTTGCCATATATGTGTCGTGTGGTATGAGTGGAGATCACACTTATCAAATGCCCAAGCTAGTTACTTGTCCACTCTTTAGGCTACCAAATGTCTCTCAGTTCCTGGGCCGTTTGTCACTCAATTCCTTAAGCCCTTTGTCACTCAATTCTACCGTCACATGTCAATCATTTTATATAGTCATCTTAATTTTTCATATGTCAACTTATCTTACTACTTGAAATTTTTCCTAGTCAAAATATACATTTTAATCCATCAATCTTCCAATTGTAACAACTAACTCCAAATTACTAATTGAATTCCATCAATTCCTTTATTAGTAAATCAAAATACAAGACATTAGAAAAGTTCAATCATATCTCAATTATTTAGAAACTTTCATACCCCGAAACATTTCAACTGAGTGCAATTTTTCTAAATTAAAATTCATGTGTGTATATGCTCATGTTATGCATGTGAATGAAATCATGAAATCATATCCCAAATGTACCAATTCATTCTAATATGATGCAATTCATGTGACTAATACTCTAATCCCTCTGTAAGTTAGGAAACTAACTATTACATTAGGAAATCCAAATATAAATTTATGATTTTATCTTTATATGTAAATGAAATTTTGATTACTTGTAATGTTGAGTTTGTGAAGCAAATTGAAATTTGTTTTTCATCTAAATTTAAGATGAAAGACAAGGGTAAAGTTTCATATAATCTTAGAGTTAAGATTTTAAGATATTGTTCAAAACTAATATTGTTTCTTTCTCAAGTAACTTAAATTTAAAAGATTTTAGAATGATTTCATATGCAAGATTGCAAACTAATAGAAAGTCCTATTGATGAAGGTGAAGGTCTCAAAAATAAGTTTTGTACATCTACAACACAACAAAGGGAACAAATGAAGAAAATTCCCTTTTCTTGGGATATTGAAGTCTCATGTATGTTATGATATGTACAAGGTTAGATATTTGCTGCATTATTGGAAATGGTGAGTATGTATTAATCAAACGCAGGATAAGAACACTAAAAATTATTAAAGAAAATATTGAGGTATCTAAAGGATTATTAATTACACATTGTGTTACAAAGGCAATGATATATTTTTACAAGGTTATACAAATGCAAACCATGGAGGAGATTTGGATGAGAGAAAGTCTACCTTTGAAATTTTTTTTCTTACTTAATAATAGTGTTATATCATAGAAAAGTAAGAAACAATCATATGTTGCTTTATACACAATGGAAGCTAAATTTATAGCATTTCCAATAGTAGTGTGATAGTTAAGCAATAATTGCTTATACCAAAGACCCCAACTACCATTGTAAAACTGAGCATATAAATACCAAATACAATAATATGAAAGATATAGTTGTACAAGGAGAAGTGAACATGAAATGTATATCTACACGAGATATGGTGGCAGACCCAATGAAAAAACCAATTTCTTGAGATATATATACATTAGGCATGTGAACTCACTAGGATTACGAAGATATTGAATGTAATTAATTAGCATTTCTTTATGTATGTTCATTTAATGTATCATCAAATTTTGAGTTGACATTGTTTATTAAGTAATAAGCATTTGTTAGTACTTTATTTTGAAATACGTTTACTCTATATGACATATTTTCATATAAATCAAAAATTATGTCAAATAGATAAAGATTGGCCTTCTCACATGAACAATCAACTTTATATTTGGGATGAATATAGATGAGGTAGGTTCCAATTTTATTATCAAGGTTATAGTTGTGAGCTAAAATAAGAAACATAAACTGTGAATACCAACTTAGATAATAAGTCAAAAGGAAATTGGTTTGGAGTGATCATATTATCATCATATATGTCTTAAGTTTCCATATTAGAATTTAGAAAGATAAAGTAAGGGTAGACAAGTGAACTCAGGTTATACATTAAGTATTTACGAACTAACTTCTATATGATATTGTATTTATAAAATACATATGCCCCAAATTAATAGGATTTAATATTGTAGCACATGACTCTTATTATATATACTATTGAGATAAACACAAAATGGATTAAAGTAAGCCATAAGAACTCAACTCACATTGTGTGAGACTCTAAAGGTTAAGTGAATCTCGTAATGTACCTTTAGAACTCTTTTTTAATTCTTAAGGATTATATTTAAGGTTTGCTACTTTAGAATGTTACTAGAAGATTATATTTGATATGATCTTATATAGGACAATTCTATGAAATTAAATTCATTTCAATTCAAGAGAATTGAGAGCAATGGAAAGGTCTTTTTTTATTGTTAACTCCTATAAAAATTATGTATTCAAAGGTGGCCACTAACACTTAATAAGAGAATTGAATATATTTAGGGCATGATGAAATTAATGAGATCAAAGAAGATTGAAATCAAGATATGACCTAAAGTGTAGAATACAAAATATACTTAATGATCAATTCATTAATCAAGACGCCATATATTCCAAACAGATTTATGGCTATGAGTTTTCGTCATATATTAGTCATAGTGGTTATTTGATAAGTATGAGAACATACAGTGTTGGATCCCAAACTTTTTTAGAAGATTAAGACTATTAAATGAGAAATCTTGGTGATTAGTCATGAGTAAAGAATAAATGAATGAAAATTTTTGAGTTAGAAATGATAGACGAGATTAAAGTAGTAAATGATAAGTCAGGATACATTCATGTTTTTCCTTTGGTGCTTTTGGTGGATAACAAATTTTGAAATGGAAAGAATTAAGGTGAAAATTAGAAGTTCAATGAAAGCAAAAATGAAGTTGAATATGTGTACTAAGTTGGTGAAGGATATATATATGTGTGTATGTTTTGTTATTAGTGTTTAGGATTAATCATGGATTATATTTTCTTATGGATGATATTGATTTAAAATGGAGTTGAGAATCAGGAGTAAATGAAGTATAAAAGGTGATCGTGGTATGAGTTGTGTTAAGGAAAGATTGTGAAACAAAATGGGTGGTTGATTTGGAAAATGTTCACGGAGTATGCTTCAGTCTTTTAGCCACAAATTTTTCTCTAGTTATCCAAATGAGATGATTCTTAATTTGGATTAAACTAGAAACATAAAGATATATTTCTTATGAAGACATCGAATTTAAATTCTATCTTTAAGAATCTCAAAATTTGTCCTAAATTTGAGAACTGGGTGCAGTATATTGGTGGAGGAATGTAAAGTTCATATTCTGACTTTAGGGAAAATTCTGGATTGATCTAGATAGATTTAGACAAAGTTATCTTCTAGAAAGTTGTAGATATTTCCTTTATCTTTCCAAATGTATAAAGCATGAGAATTTTTTACATTGGAGTTGAAAGTTATGGTCTTTATAAGTATGATGTTCAGGAGTATAGAAAGTATCGTCTGTGATGACGTCATATCGTCTATGATGACATCATATCGTCTGTAAAATGTATCGTCTGTGATGATGTCATATCGTCTGTGATGAAATCATATCGTTTGTAAAATGTATCGTCTATGATGAAGTCATATCGTCTGTGATGACATCATATCATTTGTAAAATGTATCGTCTGTGATGGCGTCATATCGTCTATGTTTGACTTTCTGTTTCTTCTATGTTTGATCTTCTGTACACTATCGTTTGGTCCATTTTTGACCCCTCAAATGATATAATTTGTCTTCGAGGTCTCATGAAAGTTGTAAATCTTGAAGTCCTGTTTCAAACCATCTAAAGATCGGATCGCCTCAATCCGATATCTGCAGAGAAAGTTATAGAAATTTTCCTAATTCGTCTGCTTTTTCTCATTCGTCTGCTTTTTCATTTGGTTAGACTATAACTATCATCTGCTCTATTTTTGATCCTTCAGATGATAGAATATGTCTTTTAGGTCTTCATGAAAGTTATATATCTTGAATTCCTCTTTCAAACCATCTAAATCACCTCTCAATCCAATATCTTTATGGAAAGTTATAGTAATTTTCCTGATTCATTTGCTTTTTCCCATTCATCTGCTTTTTCATTTGGTTTCATCTATACCTATTTTCTGCCCCATTTTTGAACCTATATATGATAGAATCTACCTTTAAGGTCTTCATGAAAGTTGTAGATCTTGAAGTCCTCTTTTGAACCATCTAAATAACACTCTATTCTGATATCTATAGGGAAAGTTATAGCAATTTTACCAATTTATATGCTTTTTCCCATTCGTTTGCTTTTTCATTTGGTTTCATCTATACCTATCGTCTGCTCCATTTTTGACCCTCCAGATGATAGAATCTGTCTTTAAGATCTCCATGAAAGTTTTAGATCTTGAATACCTATTTTGAACCATCCAAATAACACCCTAATCAGATATCTTTAGGGAAAATTAAAGTAATTTTTCCAATTCATTTTCTTTTTCATTTGGTTTCGTCAGTACCTATCGTCTGCTCTATTTTTGACCTTTCAGAAGATATAATCTGCCTTCAAGGTCTTCATGAAAGTTGTAGATATTGAAGTTCTCATTTGAACCATCCAAATAATACCCTAATCCAATCTATAGGGAAAGTTATAGGAATTTTCCTGATTCATCTGCTTTTTTCCGCTCATCTGTTTTTTCATTTGGTTTCGTTTGATCCTATCTTCTGGTCCATCTTTTCTTCAGATGATAAAATATGCTCTCAAGGTCTTCCTGAAAGTTATATATCTCAGAGTCCTCTTTTAAATTGTCCCAAGATGATCTTAATCCGACATCTCTAGTGAAAGTTAGGCTAGTTGTCCCAAGATAGGTTCAATATCATTGAGGACCAAATCTTGTTTGATTCTTTCAGCCATAATTTTGTTATCCGACCTCTAAATGAAGTGATTCTTGAACCAATAGTTTCTTAACACATTTTTCTGTCCCTACTTATATTTTGATAGCATTTGGCATTGATTTGAAAAAGATGAATTGAATCAAAGTAAGGGCATAGATTGGAAGAGTATGAATGGGATGTTTTACTGAACATACTTCGTTATTTTGATGATGTCTTCATCAGTAGAGCTCTAAGTAAGATGATTTTTGTTTCAAGATAAACGATAAACATGGAGCTACAAATGATATGAAGAAATTGAAATCTAATTTGACGTGAATCACACGTTATTACAATGCTTATAATACGATATATGAATACACGAGAAGGGGGGTTGAATTGTGTATTCCCC
>JANITW010000003.1:34545446-34559393 GCA_027564335.1 Erythroxylum williamsii
CAATTAAATGCTGGAATAATCATGAATGCATGTCACTGTGTATGCATGTGCAATTTAACTCTTTTATCACTGATGCAGAGGCAAAATATACGTGCAATACAATTATGAATGCACTCACTGCTCAACCATCCAAATTACCGATATGCCCTTCACATCAGTAACGGGATGTTACAATTATGGCATTGGTTTCCCGTTTTCATTTAGAACTACATCAAGTGGATGTTAAAATAGCATTCCTAAATGGAGATCTAAAGGAAAAGGTTTATATGAAACAACTGGATAGAGTATCCTCTGGTGATAGTGAGCATTTGGTGTGCAAGTTTAAGAAATCTATGTATGGATTGAAATAAGCCTCTCATCAATGGTATTTGAAATTCCATGATATCATCTCTTCATTTGGTTTTGTAGAGAATACCATAGATCAGTGCATATATCAAAAGTTAGTGGGAGTAAAATTTGTTTCCTTATTCTATATGTGGATGATATTTTACTTATCATCAATGATAAGGTTTTGTTATATGAGGTGAAATGATTTCTTTTTAAGAATTTTGATATGAAGGATACGGGTGAGGCATCTTATGTCATTAGTATTAAGATCTATAAGGATAGATCTCAATGCATATCAGGTTTATCCCAAGAAACTTTTATCAATAAGGTCTTAGAGAGATTTCGGATGAAAGATTATTTACCAATTATAGCACCTATTGTGAAGGGTAATAGGTTCAATTTGAACCAGTGCCCAAAAATTAAGCTTGAAAGGGAACAAATGAAAAATATTTCATATGCTTCTATAGTAGGGAGCCTAATTTATGCTCAAGTTTGTATAAGACCTAACATCGCATTTACTATTGGAATGTTGGGAAGATATCAGATTAATCTAGATATAGACAACTAGAGAGTTGCTAAAAAGGTGATGAAGTACCTTAAAGGGACCAAAGATTACATGCTTATGTATAGGCAAACTGACAATCTCGAGGTAATTGGCTATTCAAATTTTGACTTTGCTAGTTGTGTTGATTCACGAAAATCAACATCTAAATATATGTTTATGTTAGTCAGTGGAATCGTATCCTAGAGGAGTTCAAAGCAGACTTTAACTGCTACTTCTACTATGGAGGCTGAGTTTGTTTCTTATTTTAAGGCTACCTCACATTGTGTATGGTTGAAGAGTTTCATAAATGACCTTAGAATTGTGGAATCCATTTCTAATCCATTAAGAATGTACTGTGACAATTCAGCTACAGTTTTTTGGCCAAAAACAACAAGAGGTATAGTCAAAGTAAGCACATCGACATTAAATGTTTGGCCATTAGGGAACTTGACAAAGAGAACAAAGTGGTCATTGAACACATTAGCACTGAATTAATGATTGATGATCATTTAACAAAAGACATGCCACCAAAGAGTTTTAAGGATCATCTTGCTAGAATGGGACTCGATTCCATTATGTGATTAGTTGTATGTACTTTCACAAAACCCTTATCAATTTTTTTGTTTTTTCATTCTAGTGTAAACAGTTTTATTTTAAGAATAAAAAATATTATGGACTTAGAACAAACATAAAGGTTTATTCATCCTATTAAAGTGGAATAAAAAATAAAATGTATCGTGATACATGCAAGATAACACTCATATTTAGAGGACTTATTTCCATGATTCGTGCATTTGGTTTCTTTAATTAAATAGAGGATTCATGACTTTTAGGTAAAATATATGACCTAAGTGGAAGAATGTTGTCCGTGAGTGGTTACCCAGCAGTTTCCCAATTCAGGTGGATCATATTTGTTAATTTTATTTTTGAAACCTCATATCCGTTGTCAACTGTCTCCACCTATTGTTTTGATGGGAAGACAACGGGGAGTATAAAATATGAGATATGGTATTGGGTCCCTAAGCTTGACATTATTCTGCACACACCATCTGATTGCATTAACTAAACCATTCGAATATCAACATCAATGACAAGAGGTGAGAGATTAAAATTTCACATTTTCATTTTTTATTGTAATAGATATGTATCTAGTTTATTCTCAAGTCTAGTAGGGAAGAGAGAGAGAGAAGTGAAAGAGATTTTGGAAGAGAATGAGAGAGAAGAGTGAAGTGACTTGGTTTTGGTGGTTAGGGAGGAGAGGAACAGCCTTGACATCGAGACAAAAACAACCATTGTTGAAATAATTGACAATGACAGTGGTATAGTAATGTTAGTGGTGTTAGTGGTAATGGAATGAATGAATGATATTTGAATATTATAAACTAATTATTCTAATTACAATATATTTTCAAAAAAAATTAATATTTGCTGGTAAGATTTATTATGTCACATAATCTGTCACTGGTAGATCTTCTGTTTATTGAAGGTGTATTTTGAACATTTGAAGAGAATAAGATTGAAATTAAATATATAAAACATTAAAATTTAAGTTGTATTTTGATAAAAATCTTAAGGTTCAAAATATACTTTTTATCAATTAATTATGATAAAAAAATATTAAGTCTAATTTGACTCTTTTATCTAAAATTATTTCTATATAAGGTTAATAAATAAAATTCAAACAAGATACAATCTTATATCAAAACATCTCATGATATTATTATAAGGATAAAAATTACACTCTATAGGCCAATAATTTATCTTGATATACAAATTATTATAAGTAAATGGAAAATGAAAATATTTTTTACATATAATATATTATTCTTATTAAATTTGATTTTCAGTTACATATACAATTTGAGCTAATTATTAAATATAATATAATTATTTCATAAGAAATGACTTGTGATTTAATTTTTAAGATTTTGAAAGAGAATGGTTCTAAGCTTTAAGATCAATTTTACTTTGCTTCATCTATGAATTATGGATACGGAAGACCAAAATACTGTGCTTATAAAATGTAAAATGGTTTTATGCATGTTAATTAATGAGGTATCTTTTAATAATACTCATCATTATCATCATCATATCCCAAGTTCAACATTGAAGCAGGGTCTAGGGAGGCCTGATAGTACACAACCTTATCCCTATATAGTAGAGAAGCTGTTTCCAGTAGATCCATATGCAGATGTAACAATAAAAGAATGATCCAGGTTAGAGAGTAAATAAGTAAAACTGACATTCTAAATACTTATAGAAATAAAAATACAATAAATACACAAATAAATAAAAATAAAATATAATCAAAGCCTGATAGTGTCCAGATCTACCAGTACCTAATAAGCTGATTATCTTACAATATGATCAATATGGATAAATAATTTTAGATCAATCAACACGGTAAAAAGCACCATAAAAAAACAAATATAACATTAGATATATGCAAACATACACACAGTGAAAGGGAAAATCTTAAATTTGCTTTTAAGTTATTTCTATTCCACTACTAAGACAAAAAAAGAAAGAGCTCTTAAAAAAAGGTAAAGTAAAAGCTGGTGAAGAAATTATTATATATCAGGGACAACAAATTCATTACGAAAGAAGGAACCAAAAACTATTCCTCCACCCAAATACTTTATTTGTCTAGCAAGCCCAAAATCTCAATATTTCTGCCATCAAAGACCTCAAAAAGTCATCTACCAACAATCAGAACAAAAAGATCTCACAAAACTTCAAACAGACAATTCAATACTAACAATAAGTCATCGATATTAAACAAATGGACTCAATCCATTCTAAAAAGAAATCCGTGAAAGTAAGATTTTGGAGGCAAATCCAATTCTACACGATGATCAAAACGAGTCCACAACGAACTAATCACTCAAAAAACATATTTCCATCACAAAAAAAACACCCTAACTTCAACCAAAAAAACAAGATAAACATTTGCATCAAACATAAACAATCATTAAAACTTAACTCTTAAAGGGTACATTTCAACACAAAGAGGGGCCAAAAATTAAATCTCATCTCAAGCTTAGCTCCGTCTAAGTCACTGAAAGAAAGAAACTTCAAATAAAAAATGAAAACTCAACAAAACAAGAACCTTTACCTTATAACTGACCCCGATTGATACATGATAGCAAAAGAAAAGTACTGTTCTTAGCCGGCGGTGTCCCAGATCTGAGCCTTAAGGCTCTTGTGCTCAAATTCAGAGTTAAGAGTAGAAAAGCATAAAGGTAAAAATAATAGAAAGTTCCTACCTTTATTTCGTTTACAGCATTTTTCCTTAATGAAGGTGAAAAACCGAACAACATATATAACCTGCATTTATGAAGCCCCGACAAAAGAAACAAGAAGATGGTGGTCTAGAAGGCCATTAGATGGATCGACGGTGGAAAAACATGACTTCATAGCCAAATTAGGATACTTATTTATTTTATTTGAAAATAAGTCACACGTTAAAATAATTTTCACGAAAAAATCAAATAATTAAATCATTGAAAATCAACTTAAATTGCATTTTGACTTTTAACTTTTAAAAAATTAAACATGTTCTCAAAGTTTAAAAATTATTTCTTTTATTTTGACACATTAATGGGTGTATACAAAATATAGAGTTTCACACCTAAAAGTATTATTTTGACACATTTATTACAAATTATAACTTCAACTAAATGTACATTATACTTTGATTAATTTATAAAAAAAGGTATCATCGACAAAATTTTGATCTTTTTATATATGTTGTGTCGTTTACATTAATATGTAAACTGGTTTATTATTTATTTTTAAGGAGTTAAACTATTTAATTTATAAAATATTTAAGGATTGTTTAGATTCATTTAAGGAAAAAAAAGAAATTTAATTGTTTTAAAATGTATAAATATTTCAAAAATTTTGGACTTTTTGTCCAACAATTTTGAAATAGCTAGAAATTTGACGTCGACCGAGATCTTACGAAGTGCATGAGTTAAGGTTTCTAAAGAGGCAAAATAACCCTCTCGTTTGTAGCTTAATAATAGGTATATAACATATTATTGTGTTTTTAGAATTGTTTAAATTGAACCCTCTGTAGATAAAAATATGATATAGAATTGACAACGTCATTTATTTATTGCGTAAGTTATGATGTGGCAATAAATAATAATATTTGTTTGGAGACTATATCTCACAATACCACCTAAGCGCTACATAGCATTGTAGAACCCAATCATATATTTAAAACTTTAAAATATAAAAATTGATATAATTAGGAATAACCCATCCTAAAATGTTTAACCTTTTGATAATTTTTTAATTCAATGCCTAAGTATTTAAATTTTCAATTAAATATCCAACCCTTTAAACCTTAACAATTGAGTTTAAAACATTAGTTTTTATTAATGTGACTAATTGATAGACATTCATGTGATATTCAGTAGACATGTCACATCTTCAAAAATAACGTTTTGAACATAATTATTAAGGTTTTAAAATATTAATTACTCAATTGAAAATTTTAAAAGCTTGAGCACTGAATTGAAAAAAATCTTAAAATGTTAGACACTTTTGAGCATGTTATCATATAAAATTATTAGTTTAATTAATAAAACTTTTTGTAAATATTTTTTTAAGCCAACTAAATCCCTAACTTTAATTTCATAATCCCCAAATGTTTTACGTCCATCCTAACCCTAAATCATCATCTCTCATCGTGTGCTCCGTCTTATTTCACCTTCTGCTTTCATTGTGAACTATTCTTCTTTAATTGCAATGATCTTTCAATGACTTTTTCACCGCTTTCTTCTTCTTCTTCAGCTATGTGTTCCTCGTTTATCTATCATTTGCAATCTGCTTTCTATCATGTTCTAGTTTCCGAACATCTTATAGAAGCTATCCATCTTGGCCTTAAGTCTTGTGACATTGAGGATATTCTTAGGTTTTACTTGTTTAACAACCAGTATTTCTAAGTTTATGCCTTTCTTTTGGGTTAGTTTTTCAAGTTTAGATGTTTAGAGTACAATGAAAAGAAGATAAGGGCTAGGAAATTGTTGTGGATTTTTTTTTGTGTTTGTATATACACCTTTTTGCAAGCTTTAAAGAATGACAACAATTAAAGGAAGTGAAAGCAGAGAATGATTTTTAGGGATGTAACCCTTTTTTGTGTCCCTTGGTAGAAAAGAAAAAGATTGGAACATAAATCAAATTTTCTTTCATTTTTGTATTTAGACTGTTGGGTTTAATAGAAAGAAAAACAAAAAAACAACAAATCTTTATTTGAACAAATTTGATGAGGCTACGTAAACAAAAAATCCCTAATTTCTCTATTGAGTTTGTTCGTGTTGGCGATAATTTCTTAGTAGATGAGATTAAAAAAAAAGGGTGTCAATATCAAGATAGAGTGTTAAAGGGATAAATTAAAGTTAAAGGATTTTAAGTTGAGCAGGAATGAGACTGAATACTTAGAGTGTCATTTTTTGAGTCATAGGACGGCTACCGATGTAGAGATAAAGATTAAATCAGAAGTTATATTATGAAAAAATTGTTTTAAGTACCTAAGATATATCATCAAAAGTAATGGAGAGATTGATGAAGATATAATTCATCATATCATATTAGTTTGGCTTAAATAGAGAAATGAATCAGGGTTTTATGTGATAAGAAGATACCATTCAGGCTTAAAGATATATTCTATCACTTAGTAATTAAGCTGACCATGTTATATGAGGTGAAGTGTTGGCCTATCAAACAAGTGTATAGTCATAAGCTAATGGTGGCAGAGATGTGGATGCTTCATTAGATATATAACCTTACCTGAAGAGATAGAGTCAATAATGTAATAGTAAGAGAGAAATTAAAGGAGACTTGTATTAATGAAAAATTGAGAGAAATAAGGTTTAGATAGTTCAAACATGTTAAAAGGAGACACTATGACGCTCTAGTGAGAAGTTGCAAAAAAATAGTACTTAAAGAATATAAGAGGAAAAAAAAAGGAATGCCTAGGAAGAATTAAGAAGAAGTAATTAAGAATGATATAACTATATTGGAACTTATCGAGGACATGATTTGAAATAGAAAACTTTAACCTACTAGGATATGGATTAAGGATCTCTCATTGAGAGGTCATTCTCATTCTTTTAGGTATTTTAGACATTTTCCTTAAAGTTTTTTAGTTTTATAGTTAGCTCTTTTTTTAAAATGCGTATTACTTACCTCCTAGTTATTTAATCTAAACAGGGTTATACTTAGCCTAATTTATGTTTTTGACATGGCTGTTTTGATTTAATATTGTACTTGTCTTTTTCTAATTTGTGTATTCAATTCTTTATTTTATTTATTTATTATTAATCTTTACCATGTTCAATATGTACGATATTATGTATTGTATATTTGTATGATTTTATGTATACATACACATACACACGTACACACACACACACACACACACATATAATGGTCTATCAGAAACAATCTCTACTGAGTAAGAATAAGGTCGTGTACTACTAATCGATCCAAACCGTTAGGCTTACCATGATCCTATCCTTTTGATCAATTGACTTCAAACATTGATATGGGATGCTCCTAATTCAAATGTTTTATCCTCTTCTTCCTTTCAAAACATATATCGCATGTCCGTTTTGTTTACATGCTTGCTAATTCCAACTTAATTATTGCATTTAGGAAGGTAAAGAAATTAAAGAAGACCTTTCACACATCTACATAACCACCTTACACATTTTTTTATTTAAAACACATATTTATCTATAAATTTACATCTAATTGTTACAATCTAATTGTCCCATATCGATAATAAAAGAGATTAATGTAGGGTTTATAGGCTTATGAGTTGTCTCACCCTTTAAACTAGCATTTGGGGTTGATTCTCCCATAAGACCTGTAATACTAATTAACACTTCTACTAGTGTTAACTAACAAGATTATACTTAGTTATATTCATGAAATAAGACGAGTGGACTATTTTAAAATAACTATGCTTTTCTCTAGTAATAGAATTTGTATTTCTTATTATTCGTATGTATCGCAAATTATAAATAATAATACGTAAATTATATATTATAAATAAATTATTTAATGAATTAGTGAATCAAAAATAAATAATAGATTTGATTAAAATAAGTTAAATGTATTTTCACCTTTAATTAATTATTTTAAAATAAGTTATAATATTTTTAAAATACTACTCAATCTTGTTAGATTATTTAATAGCCCATGTCACTTATAGATTTGAGTCCAATGAATAGAGCCCAAGATAATAGTTATTGGGTATTAAAACCTTGATCTCAAATGGGTCCAAGACCCTTTCCCTCTCCCTTTTAAAAAATATACATGATGGTTAGCTGTTCATAAGGTATTTTAGAAAACTATCAAAGAAGTTTCTGAACCATTAAGGAAACTAATCAAAGAAGAAAAAACAAAGAGGGAATCAATTTTTACAAACACTATAATGGATTCAGGTATGATTTAATAAATCGATACATAAATGTCTTACAATTGGTATCAGAGCTAAGGTGTTGCATTATTTGTTGTCTACCGCCATCAACTATTTATTTTGTTTTTTTGTTTGTTTTTATATGGTTTTTTTTGTTCTTTTCTGTATGGTTGTTTTTCTATATTTGTAATGGCACCATAAACAAGAACACAAAAATAGAAACGAACCTTTGGTTTTGATATGTATGGAGTGGAAAAGTTATTTTTAGATGTTAATAAAATCAGTTTCAAAGGACTTGAACTCCATTCTCAATACTTAACCAATACGAAATATAGACGGATGGTTTAAAACAAAATATGGATGGATGGTTTAGAATGAGAAACTCACATAGGTTTGTTTCATTTGTTGACCACCAAAACTTATTATTGGCTCAAGCTAGGAGAGGATTTTGGAAAGGAATTGCAATAAGAATCTATGAAAGGAAGAAGATGTTAGAATAAAAAAAGAAACCAGTGTTCAAACTGTAGCGTCGCCTAAGGAAGATGAGGCGCGTGCATATGACATTAAGGACCAAGCGGTGGACACGTGCACCATTAGGTCATACAATTTTTTAAAATAATTTTATGAGTTTGAATATTGGTCCTACTTAAGGTATTTTATTTTGGGTCATAACTCATAATTCATTAATTAATTGATAATTTAAACTAATTAATGAAGCAATCAATTAGTTAATTTATGTTTATACACATAAAAGTTGTGGATATGTTTGTTGTGCATAATATAATTTTGTGTCATATTATGTTTTAATTGGTACTTTGACCATTTATAATATGTCATACTTGGAATTACATCTTATCATATGTTGAATGTACTACATGACATTATGGTAATTTAGAATAATTTGTTAGTCAACAAAGTGACCAAACTAATTAAATTAAATTTTGTCATGTATGATAATTGTCCAATTAAATGTTTATTGTATGAAAAGCTTGTTAGTCACCAAAGTGGCCAAGCTTAAAAATATTAATCATTTAATTGTGAATGTTTCAATTGTTCATTATGATATAATGCTAAAATGACATAAATGTTGAACTGAACAATTGAGATTGTTAATTATAACACTAGGAGGTCACCTAAAGGTGGACCATTACTTATAATTAATGACATTAAAAGGACTTTATCAAGTTGATTAATATGATTGTATATCCAAAAATAACATGCATGTTGACTAGAATATGATTGATTGTTCATTGTAGGGAACTATATTTGCATCATGATAGATTACAACTATTTATTTAAATTTCACATAAAGGAGAATTTAAATGCATAATCAAAGTGTATTAGTTAGTTTGAATCTATTTAGGTTTACTCAACGCATTAATATGTGAGATATATGTTGAGTTTGTAGCATTTACTAATTTGTTTGCTTTAGGAAATGGGCTTATCAAGTTCAATGATTTGAACTATGCTAATAGGTCCGAACAACTCCAGTTTCAATTAGGTGTAATGGATTTTTACTTGGCCATAGTTTCAAATGCAACACTCGCAGTCATAATTGAAATTAGTTCTAAAACTAACAAGTCTTATTATAAGGCCTAGGAACGGTCTAACAAGCTGACCTTGAATTTGATGTGAATAATGACTGCCAAAATTGTAAAGCTGTCAATGCCTAAAACGGACGATGCAAAGGAGTTCATGTTGAAGCTTAAAGAATACTCCCAATCTAATATAGATGACAAGTCTATAGTAATGAGTTTAATAAATGAGCTGACGACCAAAAAGTTTAACTAGTCATAGCTTATTCATGATCATGTAACACATATGTCAAATCTAGCTACAAAGCTAAAATCCATGGGTATAGATGTAAGTGAGACCTTTCTTTTATAGTTAATTATCAACTCACTTCCTCTTGAGTTCGGCCAATTCCAAGTGAATTATAACATCATTATGAAAAAATGGAACCTTAAAGAAATTAAGACTGTGTTGGTTCAGGAGGAAGGGAGCTTGAAGAAAATTAAGGAACACTCTTTTTATCTCATGTTTCATTAAGGAGCTAGTAGCAACAAGAACAAACTAGGAAAGAAAGGAAAAGATAAGGACCAAACTCTCAACAAAGTTAATAAGGGTCGAATCCATAAAGATAAGAAATGCCACTTCTGCAAAAGTTTGGTCACTTCAAGAAGGATTTCCCTAAAAGAAAGGCTTGATTCGAAAACAAAGGCACATACTATGTCTCGGTATGTTTTGAAAATGCCTAATAATACCTAATGGTTAGATTCTGATGCAACTACTCATATGTAACATGTTAAACAGGAATTCATTTCAATCCAGACTATAAACAAAACTGAAAAGTTTTTGTATATAGGGAGCATAATGAAGGCATGAATAGAGGGCATTGGGATTTACAAATTGATCTTAGACATTGGGTATCACCTGGATCTTAAAAATCATCTTTATGTTCCTGACTGTGCTAGGAATTTAATTTCTGTTGCAAAGTTTGATGATGATGGTTTTAACTTTAAGATTGGAAACTGTGTGTTTTTTATATATAAACACAAGTACTATTATAGTTCTGGTACTTTAATTGATTATTTATATCATTTCAATCTTGATGTTGATTTTGTTAAGTCTCTGTTTCATATTGACCATGTTATGGGAAATAAACGTAGTGCACATAAGGAATGTTCTGTTTTTTGTGGCATAAAAGATTATGTCATATATCTAAGGAAAGGGTACAGAGGGTAGTAAAAATGAAATCTTACCTCGATTGGATTTTGCTAACTGGGATATATGTAATTGCATTAAAGATAAGCAAACCAAACATATATCAAGGAATCCAGCCAAAAGAAGTAGTGAATTACTTGAATTAATACACACTAACATTTGTGATCCTTTCGACGATTCTTCTTAGGTCAACAAAAAAATATTTCATTACCTTTATTGATGACTTATCATGATATGGTTATATTTATCTGCTACATGAGAAGTCTCAATCTGTGGACATGCTAGAGGTGTTCGTTAATGATAGAAAAGCGGCTAGATAGAAAAGTAAAAATAGTAAACTCTGATAGAAGTAGTCAATATTATGAAAATTTTGATGAAAGTAGAAGTAGACAATGTCCAAGTCCATTTGCAAAGTTTCTTGCAAGTTGAGGCATATGAGCATAATACACAATAACTGGTACACCACAACAAAGTGGTGTAACTAAAAGGCATAATCGTACTCTTACGGTTATGGTTAAGAGTATGTTAAGTTATAATACTGTATCTTTATCATTATAAATGCATGCATTAAAGACCGCTGCATATCTACTTAATAAGATTCCTAATAAGTAGTTCCTAAGACACTTTATGAATTATGGACAGGAAGGAAACCTAGTTTATGACACCTTCACATTTGAGATTGTCCAGTAGGAGTAAGGTTGTATAATTCAAATGAAAAGAAACTTGATGCGAGAACCATTAGTGGTTATTTGATCAGCTACCTTAAAAAGCCAAATGGGTATAGATTTATTTTCCTAATCATAGTACAATAATATTTGATTCTAGTAATGCTTAGTTTATTGAGAATGGTCCAATCAGTAGGAGCGAAGGACTACAAAAAGTGAATATTCACAAGAGTCGAATAGAAACTACTCCTAGTCAAGTAGAAACTACAACGTCAAATGTGATCCCACCGGTTGTTATTCCTCTTATCATCATGGATATGCAATTTACTAGAAGAACAAATTAATGTTCTAATTTAGCAAATTGAACATATTAATGAAGAACTAACTAATGATGTTCAAGTATAGTTCCAATTCAGAAAGGGAACAAATTTAGTTAAATGCTATGTCTACGAAACAATTTGGAATGTAAAAAAATGGAGTCTATTCCTTATGTATCAATAGTTGGGAGCTTAATGTATGCTTAAACATGCAATTGGCCAGATATCAGTTTTGCTATCAAAATGCTAGGCCTTGATATCAAGGCAATCCTGGAATAGACCATTGGAAAGCTACAAAGAAAGTTCTTAAATATTTATAAGGCACAAAGGACTATATGCTCACATATAGAAAATCAACCCATCTCAAAGTGATAGGTTACTCAGATTCAGACTATGCCGATTGTATAAACTCACAAAAATATACATTAAATTATATGTTCTTATTAATTGGAGGAGCAGTTTCGTGAAAAAGTAGAAAACAACCCCTCATTGCTACTTCCAATATGGATGCTGAAATTATGACGTGCTTTAAGGCCACAGTTCATGAATTGTGGTTACAGAACTTTATCTTAGATCTTGGCATTGTCGACAGTATTAATAGACCATTAAGAATTTATTATGATAAAAGGTGTGAAACATATAGATTTGAAGTATTTATCTGTGAAAGAAGAAATGCAAAAACATAAAATGTCAATTGAGCATATTGGTACTGATCTAATGATAGCAAATTTGTTAACTAAAGACTTACCGCCCAAAACATTTATTGGTCATGTTGAATAGATGGGCATTATGTATAAGTCATTGTTAGCATAGCGTTTTGACATGCATTTATACATATAATTGTCTTGCTCGAATTATTATGACAATTATGAATTCAATTATAGTCATACTTTTGCTTACTTTCTTGTTATTCATATTATGTGATATACAATAATTATTTCTGTGAGATAACAATGACAGAATTACCCACTTAAAGTTTTATGAATTGAGTTGGTTATGTGATACATGGAAGGAATCATATTGTATAACTTGTGATCGTCATGATCCTATCATCTTAATTCAATTGAATATAACTTGATCGATTCCATGCATTGTGCGCACTTAAAGTTTTATTGTTGAATCACCAAGTCCAAGATAATAGTTATTGGGTATTAAAGCCTTGATCTCAAATAAGTCCAAGACCCTTTCCCTTTCCCTTTTAAAAAATCAACATGATGGTTGGTTGTTCATTAAATTTTTTAGAAACTATCAAAAAAGTTTCAGAAGTATTGAGAAAACTAATCAAAGAAAAAAAAAACAGAGAGGGAATCAATCCTTACAAACATTATCATAGATTCAGGTAAGATTTAATAAATCAATCTATAAATGTCTTACAAATCTTTCAATATTTTAAGTTAAAAGTTTGTTTAAAGAATTTGCTTAGGCATTTAAACCACTTTTTAAAGAATTTTAGAAGAAATATAATTTCTTGCAAGTTGCAAATATCATTTAGACCTTTTGTTTTACTCTTCTTGTGTCAACTTTCTTTCATACGTTCTCATCCACTCGTTTTACAATAAATTAATAAAATATATAGATGAGAACGAGTATATCAGAATTATTACAGAAAAAGTGAAATAGAAGATTTGTCCCGAAAATATTGCTGGTCCTTCGTAAATTGTTAGTTACCTATTTGAAAAGTAGCAAGTACTAGCATGACTGTCTATCCAGTGAATCAAGCAAATAATGAATACCTGTTACGGGTGCGATCATACCAGCACTAATGTACCAGATCTCATCAGAATTCCGAAGTTAAATGTGCTTGGGCGAGAGTAGTACTAGGATGGGTGACCTCCTGGGAAGTCCTCGTGTTGCACCTCTCACCCACATCATTTTTCTCCCTCCGAGGCGTGCTTTTGCCGTACAGGAGCATGGATGCTGTCGTGAGATACGTCG
>JANITW010000003.1:34677805-34688636 GCA_027564335.1 Erythroxylum williamsii
AGGTTCGACTCCCGCTGCCCCCACGGGATGCGCAGCGCCCCCTTACAGAATGTGGGTGTGACCAAACGGGACAATACCTGGCTGGTGAGGCTCCCGGCCCAAACCAAAAAGGCGTCTTTTTGGTTTGGGTGAGCCCGCACCGTTGGGTTCGTAACCCAGTGGTGAGAGACGTGCATCTCAACGCATCAAAACCCTGAGGTCACAGGTTCGACTCCCGCTGCCCCCACGGGATGCGCAGCGCCCCTCTACGAAATTTGGGTGTAACCAAACGGGACAATACCTGGTCGGTGAGGCTCCCGGCCCAAACCAGTAGGGTTCATAAATTCGTAGACTATAAATGTTTTATAGAATTATCCATATGCTACACAAACCAACAAGCAAGATATATGGTCCATTGCACTTTGTTACCACAAAGACAAGTGGTCCTTTATACAAGTACTTTATATCCTTACATATCAATACGAATTAACAAAAACCAATTCTTCTTGTTAAGTTCTTACTTCCATGAGCCATTGCTTCTTTTTGATTCTTTGAATTTCATTTTTAAGTGAGAAGAGATGTAATGAGTTCCTCCATTGATAGTACATTTGAGTCATCTTGACTTCCTAGGTCCTCGGAATAGATTTAAGCAATTTTTAAAACCATTTGAACATTGAAATATGTTTTTCCTAGCCTTTTAAAGCATTAATAATGTCTGTAAATCTAGTGTACATGATATAAATGATTTCATCATGTTTTACTTAAAACAATTCATATTGATGAGTCAGCATATGCACTTTACTCTCCTTAAATTAATGTACCCTCGTGTGTAGCTTCTAATTTATTTCAAATTTTATGAGTCGTTTCATGCATAAATATTATTAGATTTATTTTTTCCTAATGCAAAAAATAAAACATTAATAGTCTTTCTATTTAAGAAAATTAGTCTCTTATCTTGAGAATCCCATTTTTTCTTTTAGTTTGAAAACTTTTATGCCATCTATAACTTCAATAGTAATGGGTGAACCACTTGAAAAAAAATTCCTAATTGAATATTTTTCAACCATCAAGAAGAATTTTATTCTAATTTTCTAATAAAAATAATTATTTCCATCAGATAAAGAAGTCCTAATAATATTTTGGCCCTCTTGGCTAGGTGACGATGTAGATGCACATAAATATTCCATAAAGATATTTTCTCAAATTTTCATTTGAAATCATAAAAAAGAGACTCACTATAATACCACTTGTCAGTCCTTAATGACATTCAAGAGGAAGGTGAATTGGACATTAGTAAATTTAAGAAAATCTTTTACAACTTAATAAAGAACCTTGATTGATTTAAATTTCATGTTTATAGTGTTTTAGTAATATATATATATATATAAAGTCTCTTTTGGGTGTCCATTAAACTCTACTTTCAACGAAATGAAGATGAACCTCCTAATAATAATCTTTACTAAGGTAAAGAAAAATTATTGTACAATCTTCCTTTTAGGTGAAGAAAAACCTCAATACTTCTTGAATCAACTAAGTGTAAGAAAAATAGCCCAAAAATGTAACTTGAATAATCCATGTTTGGTCAATTTAATGCTCAAGGGCTCTCATTCACTTTAAAATCAATGAATGAATTCTGGTAAATGTTCGAAAGATAATATCAATGTATTATTGTAACTCCCAAATTCATAAACACGTCCAATAGTCAAACACGCAAGATCAATGTTTCATATTAGTCTACCAATGCATCGATTAATATTACATACGAACTCGTGGTGCATTTTTTTTTTCACTTTTCCTGATACATTAATCAGTCATAAGTCGATCAATGTGTATAGAAACAATATATTGGTTGACCATTGTGTCTGCAAACATGATTATAAAATTTTTTAAAGTTCTTTCAAAGATAAAACCACATTTCTTTGATTAATACATTTATATAATGTGATTGAAATGACGATTGGTGTATATATACTCTAAATTTGTTTTTTTTTAAACACTCTAAAATCTAAATTTGTTTTTGATTAATACGTTATGTACTGTTGACAAATACATAACATTGGGCATCCTAAAATATATTAGTCGCACAAGTTATTTGCTGAATAAAAATCTTGAAATATAAAAATATTTTGATGTGATAAATCTATGATAGAAAACTGAAACTCTCTTGTATATTTTGTGATAAATGTAGGATATATATTATCTAATTTAATATGTTAATTTAATACGAATTCAGATTCTACAGAAGATGGATTCTGTATAGTCTTTGGGTTTATAAGATTGGTAACTTGTCTACGCTGGGGGCTCACTCCAAACTAAGCAGCTGGTATTCTTTTTCCCTTTTCCTGCTGGAAAACTGTATACATGAACAAGTGTTTAAACACAATTTCTCTTTTTTGGAAATTAAAGGAAATTAAAAAAGATGATTATCATTGCTAGTGTTTAAAGAAGTTTTTGCAGCCAAAGGAGATGCTTTTCGTTATCATTTTCTGAAGATGACAGATGGAAATGAGCAAGAAAGATCATCCCCAGAAGGGAAACGATTCGTGCCTTGAGCAAAATGTTGCAGCTTCTCTTATGGTTCATCAGTTCTTGCGTGGAATCATTAATCACGACAACGAGTAGACAAAACTGTAAAGAAAGGAACTTACAAATTCCATTTACATCATATTCAGTTGCTACTTCGCCCTGGAAATATTAAGTTGCTTCCAATGTAATCTTCATCAAAACAATTTAGTGTAAACTGGATTTAAACGACGCAGCTTTAATGGGAGGACTGAATGCTATTCACAACGCTGCCGTTTAGGAAACGCTCTGTTGTTCAAAACTGAACCACTAGCCTAAGCTTAAGCTGGGCACAGGATGGCTGTTCCGTTTCCGTGTGCCACCCTTTGCCCACCCCCATCCATCCATCCAGGTGAATTGATCCCTCTTAAGCTAGTGAGGAAAATGAGTATAGCACAAGCGACATCAACTCCTGCTGTGCTCTGCACCAGCTACTGCATTCAATCAAGACCCTCCGTCAGAAGGCCCATAATCTTGCGTCAGAATGTGTCCTACAAGATCAATACCATCATTTGCCACGCTGGTCGCCGTAAATTCACCACCAACATCGGCGTCTCCTCGGATCAAAACAGTACAAATAAAGTGATTCAGACGGCACTTTGGATAGCTGAGGGAATTTACGTTGCCTGGCTCTTTCTACTTCCATATGCTCCTGTGAGTTCCCTTCAAATCAATTATGTTGTTTATCTTCCAAGGATAAAGATACTAGTGTTGGCTGTGATTGATTGATTGGTATTTGTGAAAAGGGTGATCCAGTTTGGGCTATCAGTTCACAGACTCTGAATTCTCTCATTTCCCTTTCTCTTAATTTTTTCTTCATCTTGCCGTTCTCCAATTCTGGTATGCCTCCAAACTGCCTCTGGTGTTGTTTTAGATAATATCACTATTGTTCTTCCACTTGATTCTTTTTCGACAGAGTAGTGGGAATCCATCTCCTGGAAGCTCCAGTTCTTCACCCAGTAAGACCTTAACTTTCTTTTAGTCAATTATAGAAACCTTTCTTGACAGGCATGTGTTTATCTCATCAGGTCTCCGAAGGATTGTTCAACTTTGTTATTGGGTGGACCTTCATGTTTGCCCCTTTGCTCTTCACAGATTGTAAGAGGGACAGATATAAGTGGTCATTGGACATTCTATGGGGTGCCCAGATGTTCCTCACTAATAGTATACCCCTTGTCTTGTTTACTGATTCAATGAAATTTATGGGCTTGTAATGGGTTTTCTAGTAGGAGCATGATAAATTCTATACAAATAAATAAATAAAAGGAGCGATGTAAATTTTTAACATCTCTTTGTGTGGGAGTCCACTTGCTTTTCTTATAGTCTAACTGTAAAGCTCTTCTTCCACTGATTGCCAGCATTCTTGATACCTTATATGGCTATCCGACTGAATGAAGCTGATATGGACGATACTCCAACCAAGCCTTCTCCACTGGCCACTGTGATGACTAATGGGGCATCGATTTGTGGGCTAATCGGCGGGGTTGTCTGTTTGATATCTGTTTTGTGGGGTCTTTTCGGTCGAATAGATGGTGGCTTTGGGAACATATCAGACAGATGGGAGTTCCTGCTTAGTTATTTAGGATCAGAGAGGCTAGCTTATGCCTTCATTTGGGATATAGGTTTTTACATAGTGTTCCAGCCTTGGCTGATTGGTGGCAATTTGCATATTGTTGAGAAAAGCAAGGTTGATATTGTGAATTACCTTAGATTTGTGCCAGTGATTGGCTTGGTAGCCTATCTTTTTTGTTTGAACCCAAATTCACCTCGTGATCAGAATTAGATGCGACGGGCAGTATTTTGGATTTTGTTGTATCAGTATTGTATTCCTTTTGCTGGATCTATATAAATTAACAAATTGTATGCAAATTTCTTTCATGATTTTATTGCAGTTGTGTCTATAAATGGCTTCCCTATGGCCTCTGAACCCATTGAGACAGAGGTGCAAGAAACTTTCTCCGTTCCATACAGTGAAGTATATCTATTGCTATTTGGATCCACACTATTTGAATCTCCACCGAAAGTCTCTCCAAACCAGCTAACAACGGTTAACATATTGCAGCCTATTGTACTGTTTATAAATCAACCATGATCGACTATGAATGCAACAGAAAAATAAATTTTTGCGAGTTCTTATCAAATGATAATAATTGAATAACTGGAAAATATAAATCAAAAATAAAAGAGTCGTACGTTATTTAGAATTTTCACTTAAACATTTTGCAAAACATTTTTGAGGTTATTATTTATATATCCTGTCTATGATGGTATCTACATAGCAGTAAAAAAGAAATAACTCTTTGAGAGAAAATTAGCAAGAGTGCTAGCTCCCTTAGACTAAATTTCTCATATAGAAAAAAAAGTTTTAGGGTTTTATTTTTATTAAAATTAAATTTAATTATAATTAAAATCAAATATAATTATAATTATAATTTAATTTAATTTTAATAAAACCAAATACCTCATAATTAGTTCTTAAAATTTCTTAAACTTCACAATTAAGTCTAAATTAATTGAGCTTGTTGGACCTCGAACATTTCATAGATGTTAGACCTTTTTTAATGAGAAATTTGGGAGATTAGTCATGAGTAAAGAACAAATGATGAAAATTCGTGAACCAAGAAATGATAGACAAGGATAAAGTAGTAAATGAGAAATATAGATATGTTCAAGTTTTGTTTTGGTGTTTCAGGTGGATAAAAGATTTTGAAGTGAAAAGAATTAAGGTGAAGGTTAGAAGTAAAATGAAAGCCAAAAATGAAGTTGCATTTGTGTAGTAAATTGATGAAAGAGATGTATTTATATGTGTATGTTTTGTTATTGGTATTCATGATTAATCATAGATTATAAATTTCATTATAGATGATATTAATTTGAAATGAAGTTGAGAATGGGGAGTAAATGAAGTAGAAAAGGTCATCTTAGTATGATTTGTGTTAAGGAAAGATTGTGAAATAAAAAGGATAGTTGATCTGAAAAATGTTTATGGAGAATGTTTCAGTCTTTTAGCCACAACTTTTTCTCTAGTTATCCAAACGAGATGATTCTTAATTTAGATTAAACTAGAAACATAGGGTTACATTTCTTATGAAGACATAGAATTTAAATTCTATCTTTAAGAATCTCAAAATTTGTCATGAATTTGAGAATTGGGTGTAGTACATTGAATGAGTGTAAATTCGTATTCTGAATTCAAGGAAAATTCTAGATCAATTTAGGCTAGATTAGAGTAAATGTTTCTTCTAGTAAGTAATAAGTCTTTCTTTTATCTGTCTAATGGAATTTAACATGAAAATTTTGGACGTCTGAGCTAAAAATCATGGTCCTTATAAGGGAATATATGCAAGAGAGGAGTTGTATCTTCTGCCTTCTTACTCCTTCTGTGATGACGTCATCTCTTTTTGTGTTTTTTTGTGATAAAGTCATCTTCTTTTGTGTTTCGTATTATCTATGCTTTATTTCTTTTGCCTTTTTACTTCTTCTGTGATGACATCATCTCCTTCTGTGTTTTATTTGTAATGATGTCATCTTCTTCTATGTTTTGTATCATTTGTCTTTTCGCTTTTTTTGTCTTTTGCTCCTTCTGTGTTTTGCTTCTTCTGCCTTTTCGCTTCTTTTGTCTTTTGCTTCTTCTGTCTTTTGCTTCTTCTATCTTTTCGCTTCTTTTGTATTTTGTTTCTTCTGTTTTTTGCTTTTTCTGTCTTTTACTTCTTCTGCCTTTTCGCTTCTTCTGTCTTTTTGTTTCTTCTGCCTTTTCGTTTCTTCTGTCTTTTTGTTTCTTTTGCCTTTTCGCTTCTTTTGTTTTTTTTTTGTTTCTTCTATCTTTTCACTTCTTCTGTCTTTTTGCTTTTTTTGTTTTTTCGCTTCTTCTGTCTTTTTTGCTTCTTCTGCCTTTTCGTTTCTTCTGTGTTTTGCTGACACGTTTTCTTCTGTATTTTGTTGTCGTGTCTTTTTCTGTGTTTTGCTGACGTGTCTTCTTCTGTGTTTTGCTCCTTCTGTCTTTCGTTTCTTCTGTGTTTTACTATCTTCTGCCTTTCAGCTCCTTCTGTCTTTTCTTTCTTCTGTACCTATCTTCTGTTCCATTTTTTATTCTTCAGAAGATGGAATTGGTCTTTGAGGTCTTCCTAAAAGTTGTAGCTCTTGAAGTCCTCTTTCAAACCATCTAAAAAACACCTAAATCTAATATCTGTAGAGAAAGTTATGCCAATTGTAAAACATCCTCTGTGTTATTGTTCATAAACTTCTTATGGGATACTGTTCATCTTACATCTTTTGTTTTATATTTGATCATTCATAAGATAGAATTTGTCTTCGAGAACTTCATAAAAGTTGTAGCTTTTGAAGTCCTCTTTCAAACCATTTAAAGAACACCTAAATCTGATATCTATAGATAAAGTTATGCCAATTGTAAAACATCTTCAGTGTTACTATTTATAAACTTCTTCTAGGTTATTTTTCATCTTATATCTTCTTTTTTATTTTTAATCCTTCAGAAGATGGAAAATCTGACCTCAAATTCCTTTTCAAAGTTATCTTTAAAATCATTATAAGATGATCTTAATCCAACATCTCTAGTAAGAGTTATGCCATTTATCCTGAAACAAGTTCAATATGAGTGAGGACTAAATCTTATTCGCTTCGTTCAGTCATAAATTGTTTGTCCGACCTCCAAATGAAGTGATTCTTAAACCCTTATATTCCTAACACTTTTCTTTTTTACGTCTCCATTGAAGGTCATAGCTTTTGATGTTGATTTGAAAGGGATGGATTGAACCAAAGTAAGGGTATAAATTGGAAGAGTAGGAATCGAATATTTTACTGAACATGCTTCAATATTTTGATGATTTCTGGAGCTTTGAATAAGTTGATTCTTGTTTCAAGATAAACTAAAGGCATGGAGCTACAAATGGTATGAAGAAGTTGGAATCTAATGCAGTTTCTAATGTGTTTAAATTTCGGATAGAAGTTGTGCATAGTATATTGATTTGGACAAGAGCAGTTAAAAAATGTTGAAATGTATTTTTCGAATCACTGAACCAGATGGATTGATTTTGGTGTCCTTGGGAACTTAAGACAGGGGAGGACACTTTTCTAGAAGAAAGAGTTATGTCAGGATATTCATGGGTGATTTTGGCAAGACACTTAAGTATAAAAGACATAAGGCATAAATGGAAGGGTAAATGGGGCAATGCTCAATCATTAAGGGCATAATTGAAAAAAGAAGTGTTGTCTTGCTTATAAATGAAGAAGAAAAACATGAATGGAGGATAATCAAAAGAGAATCACAAAAAGAGGAAGAAAGAGAAAGAGAGAATGTCATGAAAAAGAGAGAAATACAAAGAGAAGTAGAGAATGAGAGAAAAAAGAGAAAACAAGCTAGGGTTTCAATTTCCTTAGCCTATAAGAGACATTTTGAGGTTGTTCAAGAAGAGAAAAAGGTAGAGGAAGAGAAGAGTTTCCATTTAAGCAAAGGATCTCCTTATTTGGTGAAGAACCAACTCACGGAGCACACATTAAAGATACACCAGGAAAGAGCCTTAGAGACCTCAGGTTGTTTGCAAAGAGAAGAGACATTCTGAGCAAGTCTATAAGCAAGGAAATCAAGGTGGGTACATGTTTATAATAGAGTAAATAAGCCACTACTATTTTCCTTGAATCAAGAAAGTTTAATGTTTCCAATTACATCATAAGTGCTACATTCATTGTCCATGAATGATTTATGAAATTTGTTATGTGTTTGCTACATAGGTTGTGTGATGATTTATGTTCAAGTAAAAGGCAAAGCTCAATTGCTCTATCAACTGCAAAAGTTGAGTATATGTCAGTCGCAAGTTGTTGCTCACAAATATTGTGAATCAAGTACCAACTAGAGGACTACTTAGTACAAGAAGAAGAAATCCCAATCTATTGTGACAACACAAGTGCCGTCAACATGTCGAAGAACCCTATACAACATTCTAAAGTAAAACATATCAAAGTGAGACACCATTTTCTACGAGACTACGTTCAAAGGAAGATCGTGAGTCTTTAGTTTGTTGAGACGAACTATCAGTGGGCAGACATCTTCACTAAGCCATTAAGTGAAGAAAGATTCAAAGAAATCAAACGAAACCTTAACATGGTGATGTTAAGTGATCAATCGTCTGACACGTCATGACCCAGATAAAAAAGGTTGAAAAAGTTAACGGTAACAATAACAGTGAGTTACAGCTGGTAACATCCGTTAGAAGGAAGTTTTGGAGGGAAAGGTTCTCATAGCCTTGAGAACGCCACCTATTCTAGAACACTCTTAATGTACCCTGACATCGACCTTTGAAGAATCCTCAACAAAAACTCTTCATTACTCTGTTTGGATATCAAATCTTCGTTGCTCACACTCTCAACCTCAGAAATCGATTTCAGCTCCTTGAAAAATACTACTATGAATTCAGTTCGTTGTTAACTACAGAAATAAATGGAGGCAACTATGTCAAGTGGAAGACTTGTTGATTTTGAATCCCTAAAGCAGGACAAGATGTAAGATGTATATTGAATCAAAGATTGTGGTAGCCGTGTAAAGGAATTTCTTTCGAGTTCAAGAGACAGTCTACATAAATGAAGTGTATGACTTCTGGAAAAATATAAAAGTAGTAGACAATACTCTTGTATCTACGGTGGATAAATTGTCGATTATAGTGACAATGAAGCTAATTGAGAAGGTCACTGAGTGTCCATTTGATGGAGAAAAGCTCATCAGTAAAGCTAGATGTATAATGCAAGCTAGTGTAAAGGAGACTCAGATCAGTCGACAATTATATGGAAGCGATGATCCAAAGGAGACGAAGGCGTCAAGTCTTGTTCCAAAGGCTAGGGTACTACACTCACTTCTTTTTCATTTTGTACTACCGAGAATATGATTAAGGCATTTGGTAACAACACTAGATGAACAATGCCTATTTCATTTGCTTAATCACCAGCCTATAAACCTATCATTCCTTATTTTCCATTATATGGAAAAGACGAAAAAAGACTCGATCGCTCTACCATATGGAATGATGTTGACTAGAATAGTCAGAGAATCTGGAGTCCTTCTGGAGAGAGGAAGCAGAATGAAGCTAATTATCAGAAGCACCATCAATTATGCAACAATTGGTAAAATGGGCTTGAGGAATCTGAAGAAAGGAGAAGCAGATTTTAAGATAAAAGTAAGGATTGAGGGGGAGCGTGCAATTGTTAAAGTAAGAGAATCTCCCTCAAGGAAATCAAAATCCCAATCCGTTGAAAGAATACCTGTAGAAAGGGAAAAGAAATCGTCAGATGAATCAATAAAGGGAAAGGCGATTTCTCATAAAGAAGGAAGCCAAGTGCAATATAGGGAGAAAGTGGCTCTGAAAAGAAAAGGGGAAATACTTCTTTCGGAGAAACCGAAGCAAGCAAAAAGGTCGCCTAGAATTCGAACCCTGCGTCAATAAGAAAAAAAGAAAAGGAAAGAGTTGACTCATGGTGAAGACTCTGAGAAGAAATTACCTCAGGCAACAAGGTCTTTAGTTTCAATTTTAAAAGAAGATTTAGTAAAATTGACTAAAGAGACTAAGATTAAGAGAAAATTGGAGTTTGAAAAAGAGAAATCTCAATCTCAGCAGACTTCTAGACTGATTAAAGAGAATAAGAAACCAAAAATCAATATGAAGAAGAGCACTTCTACTGCTGTTCAGAAGAAGAAGAAGGTAGCTGAACGCAGTCCAGCACAGGTCAATGCCTCTCAACCGTTACGAAAAGAGGACTTCAAAGTCAAGCTTATTAAAGAAAGCCAACCTGTCAGGAGTAGCAGCTTTATAATCATCAGAGAAACACCAAAAAGTTTTCTGAAGGATGAAGGAAATAAACCATACCCCACACATATGATAAGGCAGAAGTACACTATTTTACCAATCACAAAGAGAACTGTGATCAAGGTTGTGCTTGACATTCAACCAAGACCTTTCATTGTTCGCAATGAGGAGAAAGGGAAAGAGAAACTGTATCTGGAAGGAATAACAAATGATCTTACAGAAGAATAGATCGAAGCTGAAATGAGAAACATTGATGAAGCATGCTATGCAGTCCAGCAAAAAGGAACCTATGTTTCCCACTACATTTCAAAAGCATCAGGAAGTAAGTGTGGTCAGCGAACTACTGACAACTCTTCTCAGGTAGTTGGAAGACTTTCAGAAAGGTAGTACAGATTCATTCGAATTGGAGACCAAAGCTACTCAATAGAGTCACTTGTGCATCTCATTATGCACATTAGACCCTTGCAAACTGTGTCTTC
>JANITW010000003.1:34717013-34727330 GCA_027564335.1 Erythroxylum williamsii
CTTGAAGCTTAGCTCCTCCTCTATCTTCTTTCTCCTCCAACTTTCTTCAAAATCTCCCTTAATCTCAAGGAAATCACAAGACCTAGCAAAGCTCTTCCTTTCTCCCTTCTTTCTCCATTTTTACGACTCTTCTCTCCCTCCCCCTTTGATTTTCGTTTTCTCCTTTCTTTCCTACCCCAATTTCATTTAACTTCCCTTCTTTTATACTACTACTAATACTTAAGCCCAATAACTTAAGCCCATCTACTCTTTTCTTCCTCCCTTCTTCATTTTCTCATTCTATCTTAAATCCTACTACACTCAAGCCCATTTACATTCTTTCAAGCCCATTGCATTTAATTCCTCTCTTCTTTCTTTCCTACTTCATTTAAAGCCCAACTAACATATTTAATCACATTAACTCTTACCTAACTTATTAATGCTATCATATATTAATTAAATTCAATTCAAATTAATGCTAACTTAACTTACTTAATCAATCTAATCATGCTTAATCTTAAAAAAAATTTGGGGCTAACATTTCTTGTCAACAAATTGGGAACTTTATTCAAAAGATAAGCAACAGTTTCAAAGATATATCCCTTAAAGGAGATATGAAGGATTGTATAAATTATCTTGGATCACACCATATTTAATAGAGTGCAATTTCTCTTGTAGAGACTCCATTATATTGTAGAGTTTTGAGAGGAGTCTATTATAAGAGAATCTCATTCTTTTTAAGTAACCAAGAAACTCATGATCTAAGTATTTACCACTTATATCATATCTAAGTGTCATAATATTCTTACCAACTTGTTTCTCAACCTCAAGTATAAATTCTTTGAACTTTTCAAATGATCCACGAAGGGGTAGTTTGGTCCTCTTTCCCAATAAACAAGATTCACAAGTTTCATTTGATTCATAATTAAAGGATCCAAATATCCTTCTTTTATGTAACTTTGTGATTCTAGTTTTGTTGATCTAACCCAACTTACAATGTCATAAATAAGATAGATTTTGGTCACTTAACTTTCTTTTTTTAATTATTTATATTAAGGATTGACCTTTGTAGATCTGATTCATACAAACCATTTTCAAGTAATCCAAATCTATAATAAACATCATCTTTACATAAAGAACAACTCTTATTATTAATAATAAAATTCATTCAAATCTAAATAAGAAATATAAATGATATTTAGTAACAACTAGAACATAATAGCAATTATTTAGTTCTAATTCAAGGCCAGAAAGCAAAGTTATACTAGAAGTTCTTATAGCTAACACAATAACTCTTACTTCATTGCTAACAAGTAGGTCCACTTCTCCTTTCCTTAATAATTTACTCCTTGTTAACATCTACATGTTATTAAAAATATGAGAACCATATCCATTATGTAATACCCAAGAATGTGGAACAAAAGTAGAAAGGTTGGTCTTAATAATAAATATACCTAAAAAAGTCTTGGGAACAAAAATAGAAAGGTTGGTCTTAATAATAAATATACCTAAAAAAGTAGCTTCCTTAAACTTTTTATCTTTCAGTGTAGTAAGATAAGTTTTGCATTCCTTTTCCAATGTCCATCAACTACACAGTGAAAACATGTGCCCTTATAATTGTTTTGTTTCTTGAAACCACATTTTGGCTTTACTAATCTAGCAGAAGCCTCTTATTTCCTATTATTATTCTTATTCTTTCTCTCAAAGGAATCTATAATAAGAATATAACTAGGTTCTTTGTTAAGGCACCCCTTTACAATCTTAAGCATATTCAACAATTCAAAAAATTAACACATCTTTAGTACATGTAACTCTACTGAAGATCTTTCTACCATCTTGAATTGAAATAACACTTTGAAGAATTGATATCCCCCCACTCTAGTTTGTACATCGAAAATTCCTTAAGATATATAATTATAGTAGGAGTATCCATGTTATCATATTTACTCTGAACCTCTAAAGACATACTAGTCAACATAATGCCTGTAGCTTGTTTAACATCATCAATATACCGCTGATAGTTTTCCCAAACCTCTTTAGTTGCATTCGAACGAGGCTTTAGTGGAATAATAGTATTAAGAACATATAATTTCTTCTCTTGCTTGAGAACAATTCTTAAGTTACAAAACTAATTTGAGAAATTGGTTTAGTTAGCTTGTTAACATCTATGATGCTCCTTAATGACTTATCGGTACTCATTATCTTATAACAACCAAAAGATATAAAAGAGAAAGTTTTAACTTATGCCACAAAATCAAATAAAATAAAAACTTTAATAAATATTTGATTACCCTAACTATTTTATTCAAAATAATAGACCTCACAATTAAATTGAGAAATTATCAAATAATTTCCTAATGAGTTAGGATTCCATAAAAAAATAGTCAATCTTAAGTTTGCTCAATAAGCCAACTAACTTTAAATTAGGTAGATAACAACTTTATCAATCACATCTGACACCTAAAATTGTGATGTGAAAACTCTTTGCCAAAATATATCTTATATATTATTCCTAATCCTACTTTTAAATTCATATGATCATGAGTTTACTCATCCAAATCATACAAATATGGTTAAGTAGGACTTATTAATTTAAAATAAAATATATTTGGGTTAAATGTGGTTATAAGTTTGCTTAAACATAACTCTAGTTTTATTCTTAAATAATGGGAGGCAACTACCACGTTCTTAATATGTGCTTGATATTTAATTTAAGGATTTAAAATTTTAAAATTTTTTGTCTCATCAAAATAATATATTCTCATTATATTAATAATTTATAAATTAGAAGCGTATAAAAGTTACGTTGTTTTTTATTAATATCAAAATTAATTTAAATTTTTTGTACTTGTTTATGATTTTAAATTCTTTTATGATAGCAAATTTTCCTGATCTAAAAGGAAAATTTGAAGAATATATATCTAAATTAGTGTCTTTTAATTATGATACAAACTATGGTTTTTAAAAAATTACAACTCAAGATGATTGTTTCCCTAATTTCCCCTATTTTCATTTCTCACATCAGTGGCACGAGTATTTCATCTTGATTAACAACCTTTTTCCTACATCCTAATTATTAGGGCAATCAGTTTATGCTTTTATTTTCATTTTTAAAGAAAGAAAGTCAAATAAGGAGACAAAACTAGAGAAGGGAGATTGGCTTCAAATGGTCTTAAATGTAGGTAACTAACTAATTAGTTAATGTATTCATTCAAGCATTAAATTGTGGTGCAAAATTAAGAATGATATTTTTAGTCATGAATTATAAATAAGAAGCATATTAAGGAAGGCACTACAGAAGGAAGGATTTTAGTTGACTCACATGTATTTGGTTTTGTTTTTACAATCAAAGTGTAATCCAAATAGATTATATTAGTGCTCTCAATCAGCCATGGCTGTAGTTAGATTTGTTGAAGCTAAATAATGAAAGGAAAAATGTTGACGAAAAGGGAAAAATCATTAATAGTGGAATTATTAAGGTCATAAACATATTACTTTAGAGTAAGAACTTCTATAACTGGACAACATTGTCTGAAATCCATTAAACTAGTTTTAGACAAAAACTGAAGACAAAAGAAAATAGAGAGTGAAAGAAACACAAAAAAAACACTTTTTTCTCTCTTTGTTTGTTTTTAGCTTTTCTCTGCTCTTTTGGATAGAGAAGCCACCCATCTCTCTCTGTCTCTCCTCTTTAGTTTCTCTTCCAAAACCAATCATTTAGGAGGCAAAAGTTAAGAGTCCTTTGAAATGGACAGGAAGAGATATGTTGCTCTGCTGTGCGGAAAGGACTCAGAGATACATGAAGAAGAATTATGGAGGGTACTTTTGGGTGTTCTTTAGAACGCTATCAGAGGCCGGCAAGATGTGGGAAGTTTATCGTGTAGCTTCTATGGAATTTTTCTAAGACAATTTGATTGAATCCTATGAAGGGTTTGTGATCATCAGGAGCTACAATGATACTTATGGAATGATTTGTAGATTTGTAAGCTTATTATCCTATTGAAAAAACTTGATGCTATGAAGAAAAGATTTTTGAGCATTTGCTTTGGACACCAAGCATTAATCATCTTTTCCAATAACTAATTATTATTGTATTAATTAAATTATTTTTGCAAATAAGTTTTGCGATTTTTTTAAACTTTATAGTATTGACCGATATTTCAAATAATAGTCGGTAGCAGACAAATTTTCAGTATTGGCCGGTACCAACTGTCAGTACTAAACGATAAGATTTTCTATCATTTTTGGCTAGTATAGTACCTTTCGGTCGGTATTGACTAATATGGTACAAAATTCATAACTTTGATTTAGACCATAAAGCAGACCTTTAAAAAGGATAGTTGTAATCATACATGAAAGATGTGTGTGTATTCATGTCAAGCTCCTTGAGGTGAACTTTCAAGTGGATTATAATAGCCCGTTTTTTTGTCCTAAGGGTTAGAGCCTTAGATTATAGCATATGAGTCATATCATTTTAACATTTATGAAATGCATTTCATTCAAATGCATATTATTAGCATACACAAATGAACTATGATTTTATACACATTGCAAAGATAGTATATGTGCTCAATTGACATATTATAGGGTATGAAAGGTTTAAAAAGATCATGATCTGAATTATGTATTGTTATGTCCTGAATTTTGGTTTGAATGATTACAAGTAGTAAATTTGGAATTAATTGCTCCTATTAGAAAAGTGATGAATTAAAATTTATATTTAGACATGAAAAATGTCAAGTGGCAAGACAAATTGACACACGAAAAATTAGGATGACTAAGCCTATGAAATAAGTAACAAATGACATAAATAAATGAGTGACATTTGTCATGGGTAATTAATTGACAAATGGACTAGTAACTAGGTGACATTTGGCAGCTTATGGAGGGGATACATGGCTTACATGCTTAGGGTCTAGCTTTGTTCATTCTTCTATCTCTTCACAAAATAGCTAAAGAACAAGATTATTGTTGTCTTTTATCCTAGCTAAAAACCATCTAATTTCCACCTTAAATTTGGGATGATTTTGCATGTATGGAGGGCTAGGTGATGAATTAAGCTAGAATTGGAAGCTAAATAAGTAAGTAAAGTGTTGTTCTTTATGGAAAGTTATAATATAAAGATTACGATGATTGAATTGGGATAGATTGTATATGATGTTGATGTTAAAGATGTGCTGGAAAATGGATAATAAACGGGTACTTTTCTGTTCTATTTTTGCATAAACGAAAATAATAATTTATGGGTTCTTGTATGGATGATTTAAGTTGGGATTTGAAGTATAATTGATGAGGAATTCATGCTAAATATAGGTGTCATTAAGATGTTTTCAAAACTGGAAAAAATAGAGTTGTAGGTGTGTTTGTAACCAAATGATTGCTAATGACATAAGTGAGCAGAATTTTGTAAGCCTTAGTGTAACCAATATGGAAGTTAAATTGACTTGAAACGAAGTAACCTTAAAGGACATGAAATCTGGAAATTTTCAGGTGTTATCAATGTCTCTAAACTTGCAAAATTTGTGAAGTATTGAAGGTAGTAAAGTTACACACATTAATGATGTTGATGACAAATTCTGGAATTTTAATTTCAACCTTGTGTACATGTTAAACCATCCGAAAAATTTCACTCTAAATTGGTATATTTGGACTTGATTAAGGCTAGGAATGAGCCTTTTTTTTGCTTGATTAATTGCTTAAGAGCCTGATAAGTTTGTGTAGTTAATTGATGTCATAATCTAAAGAAAGGAATGTTTTGATGTGATTGATTTCAAATATGGAAATTATGATTTGTTAAAGGAATAAATGAGTTCTTTTAATGCAAACATGATCTTGAGGACATGAGTAATGTGTATAAGGTATGGATGAATGAGCATTGAATAAAATGGGGTAATTATGCATGAGAATTGTGAAAATGTATGAATATATATTGCTGGAAAAAGTTTGGTGAATGTATAGATCTAGCTTGCTAAAATTCCAGATTTAAAGTAACAATTGTTTGTGTGTTATAAGAGGCTTTTGATCATGAAAATGTTCAAGGATAAGTGTAAAGTATGGTTGATGAATTTGGAGTAAATCAAGCTAATTTAACGGTATAAACTTGATTGTAAAATGGTAGTATGCGAAATATGATGTTTGAATGGTCAAGATTTATGAATAGTTACACACCCGAAAAGGTCAATTGAACATGCGTTAAACATGATATGCATGATTGACTATCCATATGATTGATCAGATTAGTAATGTGTGAATTATATATGTGTATTGTATGACTAAAGAAGCACAAATTGATCGTTAACATCTAGACATTGCCGAGTCATCAAAGCAATAACTTATCTGGAGCATACTGTGAGTTAACCTAAATGCTTCCTCACTATGACTGAATTGTTTCGATTAAATTTTAGATATTAAACTATTATTGATATGATTGTGATAATTCCAGACATTGATGGTTTGAGAAGTTTGATATTCAAGATTGTATTGGAAGTACTTTTTAATTGTATGTGAATATGGAAAAATATGTACTTAACTGAATGTTGAATGCCAGACTCAAATTTGATGAATGTGATAAATGATTGTGCATATTGAATGAAAGTTATTGATAGCATATTATATGAATTGATGCATTTCATCATATTGTTATACATGATCAGATAAATGACTTGTGAGTAACTAGTGTGAAAAAGAGCTTAAAGCTCAAAAATATACACAAAGAGCCACAAACTCAGTTATTAATGAGCCTAGTATCCACAATAGATACATGATAGAATATGAAATGAACCCAATATCCGCAGTGAATATGAGACAATAAATAGACGCTCGGTCATAATAAAGTAAAAACGAAAGTGGAGTCACATGTGCATATGCATTTATATATATATCTTTACATGTATCATGTGAATGATTGCAAAGAATTACTAAATTGTGTTAATATAGTGATATGCAATGTTTGTATTCATGTTGATGACATGAATGATTGAGATAAATGATTGGATTATTCTGAAATGATTATATGAAATGTTTGTTGTTCATGATGTATTATTGAAATATGATTTATATTGTGATCTAGTATTCAATATTGAATGATGTGATACATCTGCTAAATTGGGAAATACACTTGTTATTTTTTTTATACTTGTGATATTTGTATTCTGACTTGAGTGAGCACATCGATGATGGTTCATTCACTGAGTACGCAAACTCATCAAAATTACAACGTTGATTTTTAGGTATAAGGGAGACCTAGCTTCTAAAGTGATATAATAGAAGTCTAATATTGTTAATTTTGGAAATAAGAATAGCTCAAAGGTCTGGTCAGCTGATACCTACGGAGTCTAGATAGCATACTTTTGTTTAGCTTCTCCTTTCATGTTGAACTTTTTGTATGGAACTTTAAACTCCCAAATGTTATGTTATATATAAACATGGATTATGAAATGTAATGACAATGTAAGTAAGTTTCATTTTGTGAATGAAATGAGGAGTTTTGATCTTTTGAAATACTTATGTTCTATATGTTGCTATAATAAGTTAATGTGATTGCTCTAACTTGTCATTTTCATGAGGTATGTTCTCGAATGCCCACTGGATGTTCAGGCATATGCTCTATGATAGTGGTTTGTGACATGGATGATTTGATCGTGTACCATAGACTCGAGGATTAACATTTTTGTTTCATCATACATTACTAATATTCTCCCCTTAGGATGTGCATTATAGTTATGTATTATTTTTCACTGGTTTGGCAAAAAAATTTAATACATCAAAGTTATACTGTTAGTGACTTTAAAATGCCTAGTAGAATAGTCTTACTTTTTTAGATGAACTCCTTTAACAAAAGTTTTTTCTAAAGGGAATCGAGACCCCTAACATTTTAGGCTTAGATGATCATCAGTTTAAGCCCTCAGATAGGGACCTTTTCTTTTACTAGATCTTCTTCTTCTAGCAATTATGAAAGCAATTTCCTTATTTACGAGATTGTTAGTGCATTTAAGTACCTTAATAGGAATGCTTATAGGGTTATTCTTTGTTGCTACTTCTTAACTATTTCTATCTATCTAGAGCTCCTTATTTGATTCTTTAGTGAATTCTCCATTAGGAGTTGATTCTAGATGTTGATCATTATTGTTAGCCTCCAACTAACTAACATTGATTTCCTTTTAAGTTGTTATAGCCTTAATTTGATGATGTATATTGCCTGCTTCTACTAAGTCTTAGGATAAAGTACATTTGAATATTCTGCTTGTGGCTTTCTAGGTTTTCTTGGGTGACATAAATGGAAGCTTCTAAGCTTAGGATACTTTTACTACATATTCAACCAACTTAAGGTTCTCCTTCAACCTAAGGATGGGTATCTCCTTCGGTAAGTACTTCATAACATCAACTGCAACACAAACTCTAGCATAATTTATTATGTTTGTTTCCGCTATGGCTTAGTCCATACAGATAGGTATGTCAAGAAAGCTTTCCAAGTGACTAAGCTAGTTGTTGTCCAGTATTCCAAAGGTATTTCACGGATGAACATCTATATATGTACATTATATTACTTGATCTCTTCACAGTTAATTCCTAGCCTCTAATTTTGTAATAGTAAAGTCTTATTATACACATGCCAAGGGCTATATTTTAGGATTTTTTTAGCAGCTGAGTTTCTATAAAATCTAAAGAAGATGTCTTGATGAATTATGAGGATGTCTTTTAATCCTAATGACTTCTAGTTGCTCATAGCCCGTTCTTTCAAGGTGGGGAATGAGATCATTTTGTCTAGAAAGAAACCTATCAATGTTGCACTCTAAAGATCAACTCTTACTTTTATAGCAACTAATTGAGGTGCTACTATCTAGGTATTTTCAAGATTGCTTGAGGACATTAAGATATTTTTATATCTGGATTTGAATCACCAATAAATTGAGACTATGATTTCCTTATGCTTTTTGTAGGTTCATAGTTGTTAACTCCCCAACCAGTGTTAGGGAGGGGAATAGGTGAGGTGGGAGGTAATGATAGAAAGGCTATCAAAGTGGATGAAGGATCATATGGGGATGAGAACTTGGAGCACTCACCAGGTTCTAAAGAAGAGGAAATTTTTTGAGGTTGATTCTTGAAGGGAAAATAAGGAAAATCCTCTAGTGGACACTGCTCAAGGTCTATAACCTTCCTCACAAGATCCATATTAGAGTATTAAATGGAGAAGCTTCCTAAATTTAGTTCCTAAAAACAATAACTTGTATTAGAGGGAAATAGAAAGTATTAAAGGCACTTAGTAAGGTTTAAGACAAGATGAGATGAACACACGAAGGGGAACCTAATCAAAAGTAATACAAAATAAAATACAAAAGGTGAGAGTAGCAAAAGATAGATGAAAGCTAGCAGGTTATGTGAGAAGGAGAGAGAGGAAGGAGAAAATTGTCGAGAGTAGAGGGAGAGGGAGGAAGGAGATATATGTTTGCTAGTGTTAAAACCACTTTGAGTGCACTAAACTCTGTGAAATTCCATGAAAGATTTCACTATAACACTAATATGATCACGTATTGGATCATAATAATTGAATAACTTAAAAACATAGGTCATAAATTAAAGGAATCGTACTTGATTTGATGTTACTACTGAAACCTTTCTCAAGGCATTTTTGATGTGGCAATTACGAGTTATTCATATGCCTAGTCTATAACGGTATCACACTCAATTGTTTGAAAAAGAATTAGTGTTAAGTCAAAATGACTTTATGATTAATAATTTTGATAAAGACCAAATAATAATGCAGTTGAAAATGAGACGGAAGCTAAAAATGTGACAGAAGCTGAAAATGTGACGTAAAAATGAGACAGAAGAATATGAGATGGAAGCGGAAAGCAAAATGAGACAGAGGGAAATGAAACGTAAAAATGAGACGGAAGCAAAAATAAGACAGAAGAAAATGAGACGGAAGCGGAAAGCAAAATGAGACAAAGCAAAGCAAAATAAGACGAAAGAAAATGAGACAAAAGAATCGAAGATGAAGACCGATACTACGTCGGATGATAAATCAGTTTGAGTTAGTTACAAAACTCAACTGAATAACTGTTTCTTTAAAGATCAAGAAACAAGAAGAAAGAAGCAGTTGAAGACGAAGACTATAAATACGAGTCAAAGTCAAAGACTAAAAAAGTTAGTGATTTTCAAAAAGCTAAATACTGTATTTGTGCAAAACACGAGAGCTATATTTTCTGTAACAAAGCTCGCAATATCTTTCTGTAAGAAAGAAGAAAAATTGAGAGCCTAAAGAGGCTAAGTGAGAAAAAGAATACTTGTTGTAAGAGACCTGAAGAGGCTCGGTGAAAAGAATACTTGTACTTTTGT
>JANITW010000003.1:34760515-34772087 GCA_027564335.1 Erythroxylum williamsii
TTGATTGAGCTGGTATACATAGAAGTGAGTTTTAAAACCCTTTGCAGGTTTGGGTTTATGAAAATACAGTCGTTATGATGTTGAAATTTTTATAGCAAAGAAAGAATAAGAATAAGATATAGGATTTGTTAATAAGTTTGAAAAATGATGAATAAGAAGAATCTAGTAATTTGAGATTTGTATGAGATTAAGGATAAATAAATTTTGATTAAAAGAAAGAAAAAAAATGTACCGGATTTCGGATATGTCTTAGTCTAGGTTACCAACGCGACCCCTTTTGTATTGTTTAAAAAGGTTAGAGATCTCAGATGTCAGATATTTGAAATTCAGTTCGAATCCACCGGTCGTATGCTTTGATTCCGAGTTTGCTTTCGATTTGTAATTTATTTGCTTCGATTCGTTCACTTTTGCCTTTTGCTTTGATCCGATTTTCGCTTTTGTTTTTGTTCGTTTATTTGTTTTGTTTTCAGATTCCTTCGTGTTACGATCTGCCCGTTCGTTCCGCCACTTTGTTTTCGTCTCCGTTTTCTATTTTTTCGGTTAGGGTCCGGTCTCGAGATCGGGTCCCAACAAGAAGAATTTGTTTATTCATAAATAATTAGTAGGAAAGGTGATCACTTGAAGATTTGAGTGATAATAAGTAAGTGAAAATTTTTATTATCAAGTTTAAACCATAATAAGTAAATTAAAAAAATCATAAATATGTTTATGCTTTTCACAAATAAAAATGTATTAAGTGTCGCTTGAATAATGTCATTTGACTCAAATTGGATTTTAGGCACATTTCTTAAATTTTAAGTTCAAATTTAGAAAATGTTAACAATAAAATATTTGTAATTATTTTTGTATATAAATATATTGATATATGATTAAAAGTCTCAATAAAATTTTAATAGAAAAGGAAATTGAGAAGAGGATAAGGACAAACATGAATTAAATGAAGAACATTTTGAAAGTACTAAATATTATAACTTATAAGACATAAAATTACAAACAACTCATATGAACTAAGAATTTATACACGTGAAAGATTGTTTTTTAGTAAGTTACATGTGAAAGAATATTATTTGTTCTAGTTACTAAGAATTTATACATGTGAAAGATTGTTTTTTAGTAAGTTACATGTGAAAGAATATTATTTGTTCTAGTTAACGCACCTAACTAATTATGATTAATCAGGCTTAACAGGTTTAGTTAATTAATATTAAAATTTTAATTTTATGCTTAGCATTATTTAGGAAAATAAAGCATGAGCCTGGAAATTACTATCAAACGAGGCTTATGTTTTAGCCACCTTAAAGTTATACTTTAAATTTTGAGATAAACTACTTAGTTAAATTTATATTTGTTGATCAACTATTGATTGCCTTTATTAGTTGCATCATATTCCTAATAATTCAAATTTATATGACTTGTTACATAATTATACTATAATTTTAGGAAAATTTAGGAATAAATTTTGAAATTTGGAATATATGACTTCTTTTATAGGAAATGAAGAAGAGAAAATAATCCTATATAATAAAAAAAAAATTAAATTGCATAGTGCATCCCATTTTATAATTTTTGAAATAAAAGAGAAATTTGTGGTGGAGAACTAGCTATAAATGAATAACATTATTAACCAAGTCTTTTGCAATTTAAGAAGTTACCATCATAATTACATATTAATGCTTGTCACCTCTTTTTTGTTCTCATAGTTTCAAATTTGAGAAAAAAAACACACAAAATTTGTATTACAATGCAACATTTATAGTAATTATTAATTTAATTGTAATGATGTCAAACTATAAACACTTAACATTGTTATTAGTATAAGTACTAAATAATTATTCTAGATAAAGAAAAAAAACTAAATTTACTCCTAATAAAAACTCCTTAGAACTAAGTTTCCATACATTTTTTTATTTATATTAAGACTTTCAACATCATTTTATAAAATCATTTTGTAAGTTTATTTTAATGATAAAATTACCTTTTGATCATTTTAAATTAATTTGAGTTCTATATAACTTTCATATGAGGAACAATAAAATAACATGTAGAGATAGAGATGTTATAATTGCATGGTGCTTGCTAGCTACTAGTTTTTTACCTTAAGATATTTATGTATATGGTTGCTTACTTCGATTCTCTCTCATTTTTCCTTTTCTTTCCTCCTTATTTGGGTTTTCGTCTTCCTAATATTCTTGTCCTTCTTCCTCCTCCCTATTTCCTTACTACCTTCGTGTCCTCCCTTGTTTTTTCATTGTTAGGTCCTCTAGAGACCTTTCCCCTATCTTTTGCCTTGGTTAGATATGCTTTCTTTCGTGTTTATTCTCTTTAAGTTGTTTTTCCTTTGAGATTTGTTCTCCAACTACTTTCTTGCCCTTGTGGTGTCTCTTTTGGCTTCTACTGGGCCTTTCCATTTTTTAGAAAATGTTAAACATTGAACCTATTTCCTCATAACATTTCCTACCTCTAGGACAGATTTAGGCCCATCACCATATTTCTCCTCCTCTTGATATCCCCACCTCCTCCTCTATCACAGTCCTACTTTCCTCCCAAACTTCATGCTCTTTTATCACCAAACAATCATGACTTCAGTCTTCAAGGATCCCCCTCTAACTCTAAAATTGCACTACTTGCCTGCCTAGAGAAGAACCTTCCAGAGTTGCTCCTTCTATAGAAATTCTGAAGGAGATGGCCTCTAAATAGAATGCCATACTTCTAAGCTTTTTTCTCAATAGAAGAAGCTTTTTTTAAACGATAAACTCGTGGTCTTTTGTCATCAAAATTCCTTAAGCTTATTATAAGCCCATGTTAAAGAGGATGATATGTACTATTCAGGCTTAGTAGAAGTCCATGTTAAAGAGGATAATATGTTACTATTCAAGTTTGCTTCCTCAAATCCATCATAAAAGGTTGTTGAAGTAGGCCCTGACATATTTACAATCAACTATTAGGCAGAGGTGGAAACCAGGCTTCAATATATGAAATATCAAGGTGAAGTAATTTCTCTTATAGTTTAACATTTATAATATAACATTAGAATATTGGAGCATGAAATGCTTGAGTTACCTGGCTAGCTACCTTAGGAAGCCATTATACTTGGATAAAGCTACTACTAATAAGAAAAGAGTAGGTTATGCAAGCATTTAGGTTATGCAAGCATTTATATGCTTATGGACATCTAATAGCCTCTTATGAAACTTATATACCTATAATGAGACTAGGAAAGAATGGTGAAATCTTCTAGGATTCATTGAAAGTCTTATACAATTAAAGATCTAACCTCAAGCACGAGAAAAAATGGCAACCAACTAAAAGAGTCTTCAAAAAAAGGTTTTTATAAAGAACTAATGAATTTGAATTCCTCTACAAAGAACAATGGAAACCTAGAAGAACCCTCTTTAAGGACCATATCTTTAAAAACTAAATTTTAGGTTCATTATGTTAATACTTACGAAGTTCAAGTGCTGGGAAATCCAAAGACTGAAGCTCACAAAACTCAAATTCTAGTGGTAGGAAATCTAAAGATAGAGGCTAAGCCTATTAACTTGGATACCTTATGAAGAATAACTAGATGCCAAATGAAATCACACTTTATAAAATTGGTAAGGAATTTTAAGTTATAAACAGAAGAAGGTTGAATAGAAATAGGAAAAGATCTAAGTCTTCCCATTAATTTGTATCTTACATTTATTGGGATATTAGGGACCTTATTGCACTATTAAATCACTTTTGCTTATAGATTACTTATGCAATAGTAAATCTTGTTTGCTGATTTTGATTTTTGAATCATTTTGTGATCTAATTGCTTTTGATGTTAATGAAATTATTGGGTATTGTGATGTTTATGGTTCTTCCATAGTTAGATAACAAATCGAGAGATTGAATTGATAGTAAAATGATAAGTCTAAAAGTAATGGGAATTAACAACCTAATAGATCACAAAAACATCAAGTCGGTAATTATACAAAGAGAGATCTTGTGTGAGGACCGGATTGTCTATTAGATTGCTTAAGAACAAATTGGAGATGTAGGATGTTTTTGTTAATTAAGAAATTACAAAATCGAAATTTCATATTGAATTAGGGGTTATTAACTAGGGCTTAATGGTTAGATTTTGAGAAAGAATAATCAAACCTTCAGAGATCCAAGACTAATACTAATTACATAAAAAGTTATTAAGGTAGCAAAATGACGATAGATAAATCCCATATTCTGATAATTGATTGATCTTGTCTTGTTGTGATATCTCAATTATTAATTGGTTGTGCTCCATTTTGATTTACTTGTGTTAATTTCGAAACTTTAATGTCAATCAATCAATAATTAATTGCTTAATTTTTTGTTTAATTTTATTTTCATTTCAATTCACATTTTTGGAACCTTAGATAAAGTTAGGATTCAATTAGTTTTAACTAATTCCCCCAGGATTGACACCTCAATACTACTCGTTACGATTCCGTATACTTGCAAATTATTGAGGGTTTATAGAAGTAAAACTTGTTCAACAAGTTTTTGGCATTATTTTCAGGGAATTAGTTTATGACTTTTTGAATTCCTTTGTTTTAAGGAATTATTTCCCTTTTTTATAATTATGGTACCCAATCATAAGAAATTAAAGAAAAAGAGAGAGAAAGAAGTTTGGTGCAAAGTAGAAGACAGATCAATTTGGACATCACAAGTCAACAATGAGAAATCCAAAACGTTAAATGCCAAAAAGAGATAGAAAGAACAATGATGGAAAAATACGTTATAGGGAGAAAAGGAGCCTTTAGAACTTCAATTTACAATTTAGTTAAATAAGTAATCATCCTTATTTGAACACTTACATTCTAGGGTGACAGAACTACCCAGATTTCTTTTAGTCTAACAATTTAATAACTCAAATAGGAATTCAAGGCTTACTAGGATTTCAACAAGATGAGTCTAGTTCATGGGATTCAAAATTGGACAACACCATGGAAAAGATCATAAGTATGAATGAGGCCCATAAGAGACTAGAAAGGAAGTTTAAAGAAGTAATGGAAGATCATGCATCTTATATTCACAACCTAGAGGTTAAATGGCCCAGCTTACCAATGAATTCTGTAAGAGAAGTGTGGAAAGCTTTCTAAGCGACATGGAAGTAAACCCAAGAGAACAAGTTAAGGCTATCACACTTAAGAGTGAGAAAGAGCTCAAAGAACTAGTGGAAAAATAAGTTAAACCCCACCTTGTAGAAGTCCAAGAGAAGAAGAAATAGGATGAAGAAAAGAAGGTAGACACTCCATACATTCCTCCTCCGCATTATCCATCAAAAATACCATTCCCATAAATTCAGAAGAACGAATTGGATGCACCAATCACAAAACTCATGAAAAATCTAAAGAAATGGAAATTTACTTATCTTTTGTGGAAGTGTTGAAACACAGGCCTAAGTACGCTAAGTTCCTTAAAAACATATTATCTACCAAGCGAACTTGGGACAATAATCAAACGGTAGCCATAATGGAAACCTTCAGCTCCTTAATTACCAACCATATGCCCTCACAATTGATAGATCCAGAGAGCTTTACAATACCCTATGTAGTTGGTAATTTAGAGATTTCAAAATGTTTATGCAACTTAGGTGTAAGTATAAACCTTATGCCATTGTCAATTTTTAGGGAATTGGGGCGAAGAGATGTGAAGCCAACATCTATGTGCATTCAATTGGCAAATCAATTGATAAAGAAATCATTTGATGTGGTGGAGGACATACTTGTAAAAGTGGACAAGTTTATCATTCCTATGGATTTTTTCGTGATAGATTTTGAAGAGAATTGAAATTGTCTACTAATTTTTGATATACCATTTTTTACCACCGAAAAAACTTTGGTAGATGTCTATGAAGACAATCTCATCCTTTGAATTAGTGATGAACAAGTGAAATCAATATGAATAAGGTATTAAAGAATGTGAAGGAGGGTAAATTATTTATGAGAATTGATGAAGTTGAATCTTTAAAGGAGCAAGAGAAAGAAGAGAAAATGACAGTGGGGATTGAGTTTGAAGAATATAAGGAAATGTTTGTTCAAAAAGTCAAAGAAGAGGAGAACGAAGAATAGAGGATACAAGACATAGAGGATGAAGAAGATACGAAAGTCTTTTTTCATGAAGTGAAAGAAGAATAGGAGATGGGGTGACTGAGGAATAATAAGAACAGCTCACCCTCTTACAGGACAAATTGTTGGATTCAATAAAGATTTGGGGGTTTTGTTAATCCCAATTTTATTGATATTTTGTTAGTAAAAAGCATATTACTAAACTTAATTGGTCTTCATAATGTTATTAATATTATCCCTTTGATTTTCTTCCAATTTTTAACTTATTTATAGGCTACAAAACTAAAATTGAGCGACACGGGTGGAAGCAAACAACTCATAATTGACCAAGGTTAAGTGTGGAAGGAAGAGGAAGTCAAACTAAATGATCTTAACTAAGCACTACTTGGGAGGCAACAGAAGAATTAGGATAAGTTTTATTTTTATTTGTTATTTGTATTTTGAAGGGAGTAAATTGTTGGAACTTCATGGTTGGAATTATCTTCAAATTGCTTCACCAAAACTGTCACCACCTTAATCGTCATGACAAGTTTATCCTCTAACTCTTATCTTTTTCTTTTTAAGTCTTTTCATTACCACCCCCCCCCCCTTCCCCCCCACCTATGTGTTTTTTCTCCTCACATTGAGGACAATGTGTTGTTAAAGTATGGGGAGGTATGCATTGTATTTTTTATCATGAGTGTGAATTTTGCATGTCATATGTTAGTTTTTGCTTTTTTTTTCATGGTGTGAATTGTGTCAATATGTCAATGGCTAGGACTTAATGAAACTAGTTTAGTTTTGAACATAGTCTTCTAGTTATAAAGATTTATTAGCTTGTGCAATTCGTGTTCTAGTTATCTGTGGTTGACTATGGATGTTAATTAGGTTATAACGTTAGTTTGCTCACCTTAGGAATTTGAACTGAAAGAAGAATAGGAGATGGGGTAACTGAGGAAGAATAAGAACAGCTCACCCTCTTACAGGACAAACTATTGGATTCAATAAAATATTTGGGGGGTTTTCTCTATTTTATTGATAGTTGGTTAGTAAAAAGAACATTACTAAACTTAATTGGTCTTCATAATGTTATTAATATTATCCTTTTGATTGTCTTGCAATTTGTAACTTATTTATAGGCTACAAAACTGAAATTGAGCGACACGGGTGGAAGCAGCAACTCATAATTGACCGAGGTTAAGTGTGGAAGGAAGAGGACTTCAAACTAAATGACGTTAACTAAGCAATACTTAGGAGGCAACCCAAGAATTAGGATAAGTTTTATGTTTACTTTGTTATTTGTATTTTGAAGGGAGTAAATTGTTGGAACTTCATGATCGGAATTATCTTCAAATTCCTTCACTAACACTGTCACCACCTTAATCGTCATGACAGGTTTATACTCTAACCCTTATCTTTTTCTTTTTATGTCTTTTCATCCCCGCTATGTGTTTTTTTTTCTCACATTGAGGACAATATGTTGCTCAAGTATAGGGAGGTATGCATTGTATTTTTTTATCATGAGTGTGAATTTTGCATGTCATATGTTAGTTTTTGCTTTTTTTTTTCATGCTGTGAATTGTGTGAATGTGTCAATTGCTAGGACTTAATGAAACTAGTTTAGTTTTGAACATAATCTTCTAGTTATTTTTAAACATAATCTTCTAGTAATAAAGATTTATTATCTTGTGCAATTCGTGTTCTAGTTATCTTTGGTTAACTATGCATGTTAATTAGGTTATGACGTTAGTTTTCTCACCTTAGGAATTTTTTACATATATTTATAATTATAGGTCAATTAATAAGTAATGTCACTAGTATCTTTTCATGAGGATGATTAGCTAAAGAAATAAGCTTGGCAATTAAATGTGAAAAAAGTGTATATATCTTAAGCATATAACTATTTCGCTAGCCTTCAGGAGCTTAGTAACCGAGGGATGTTTATCATAATTATTTGCTTTCTCGTTAAAAGACTAAAATGACATTCCTACCAAGCCTATTAATAAAACATGACCTAGTTGAGTAATCAAGGGACATGTATCACAAATTCTCACCTTTGGATTAAAAGACTAGGTCAATGTTAAAGAAAATTAACAAAATGGTGTTAATAAATAAATCATACTGATCTTTGAGAATAACATGATTTTCTATGAAAAACTACTTAGTGATGTTTGCAATTTCAGTTGACTAATAATTATCAATATGTGTATGCAAGTGCTGAGGATGAGTGAATATAACGTTAAGGTCTTGATTAGTATGTATATTTAGTCTAAAGTACTTAGCCATTTATCGCATAAGTAAGTTGGAACAACTTTAAGGATTGTATTTGAGGCTAAATTAGCTTCATGAAGTTAGATGTCATCGTATTATTATTGCATATGCATGAATGTATATGTTATTGTTTGGTGTGATTGAATGTGTATTTGTTTTGTTTTTACCTGAGAACAAAAAAAAGGACAAGTATGGGGATGTTGATATTTGTAGTTTATATTATATTTTGGTAGGTGTTTTAGTGTATTTTTAGGTGCTGATTAGATTATTTTTGCATGTTTAGTTTTAGAATTATGCCAATGTGATTGTGTGTTTATGTTTGTGAGTGTTTTACGATTTATAGCATGATATTGAACTTTAATTTTATGCATTTGAGCTGTTTTAATGTGGTTGTTAGTGTATGAATTTAGATGTAGAAGATTGAAAGAAATTGGAGAAAGCTTGGACAAAAAGAACAAGGTCACGATCATGACATTTCTGTCATGGTTATGACAAAAGGTCTCCCCTAGGGTCACAATCGTGATAGAAGAGGATAACACTATATCACGATCATGACACTCTTGTTATGATCATAACAAAAGCTAAATTTCAAGGGCCGCGATCATAAAAAAAGCTAACTTTCAAGGGTCACGATTATGACATATCTGTCACAATCATGACAGGTACAAAGAAGAGAGAAGAAGGAGAGAATAGAAGTAGAAGCTACAGGAACTGCTATTGTCCAGCCACTTCAGCCATCCATTCCAAGTTATTTCTACATTCCTCTTATTGTTTACTTCATCTAATGTATGTTTTGGACATGAGGATGTTCAACATATTGTTAAGGATGTTCTAACTTCATTTAGGGATTGATTCTTGAAGAATTTTGTGATATATTTGCTATTGATGTTAATGAAATTGTTAGGTGTTGTGATGTTTAGGGTTTTTGCATACTTTGATAACAAATCGAGAGATTGAGTCGATAGTAATATGATTAGGTTAGGTAATGAGAATTAGCAACCTAATATATCATATAAACATCAAATTGGTAATTATACGAAGAGAGATCTTGTGTGAAGACACGATTGTCCATTAAATTTCTTAAGAACTAATTCGAGACGTAGGTTGTTTTTGTTAATTGAGAAATTACAAAATCATAATTTTGGATTCAATCTGTGGTTATTAACTAGGGTTTAATGATTAGATCTTGAGAAAGAATAATCAACCCTTCGGAGATCTAGGATCGATAACAATTATATCGAAAGTGATTAACGTAGCAAAATGACGATAGTTAAATGCCATCTTCTTATAAATGTTTGATCTTGTTTTGTTGCGATGTCTCAATTGTTAAGTGGTTGTGCTCCATTTTGATTTACTTTTGTTAATTTCAGAACTTTAATGTTAATCAATCTATGCTCAATCACTTAATTTTCTAGTTAAATTTATTTTCATTTTAATTCACGTTTTTGCAACCTTAGACAAAGTTAGCATTCAATTAGTTTTAGTTAATTCCTCATAGGATCGACGACTCAATACTACTAGTTACAAGTCCGTATACTTGCGGATTATTGAGGGTTTTATAGAAGTAAAACTTGTTTAATAAATTCTAAGGAAGAAGACATCAAGGAGGTATGAAATGTCAGTTTCTAAAAATCTTATGGCCAAACTGATAGACTAAGTTAATTTTATAGGAACATTCCAAAGGGGAAAAAACTCTTATATCAAGAGTTATAATTAAATCTTAAAATTTTCTTTTTAAGCAGTTAACAAATTTAAAGACATCCCCACCAATGTTTAAGCAATATGTATAGAAAAAGTAGTAGATTATAAAAGATATGATAAGAGACTTTTATATGCAATTACTTCTTGATATTAAAATTATGAAGCTTTAATGAGGAATCTCAAAGTTTTAATTTGTCAGATAAATAAGGTAATAATGGAGAGACCTTAAGTTACTTTGCCTAGTAACACAGTACCTAACCCTAGGGAACATATAAAGGAGGTTGCCTTAAAGGGTATGGAGTTAGCTAACATCAAGAATAAAGGAAAAATTAAGGTAAGGACATTATTGATAAAGTATCGATTGAGAATTCCTTCCCTTATAACATTATTTTAAGTAATCAAATATGAAGATAATAATACTTAGGAGGAGTTTGAAAAGATTCAAAAGAAGTTTAAAAAAAAAGAATATCCCAAAGAGGAGGACTCAGAGTAGGAATTTATTAAAAAAAATCCAATAAAGGTAACATCAAATTTCTCCAAGACATGTTATCAAAGTTAGGTGACCTGGATAATTTTAAAATTTTATATATAGTTAGTGAAATTTATATTGATAAGGTATCGGTGGAGCTAAGGGCAAGTATTAATGTAATGGCTTATATTATACTAAAAATATTTGGATTAGGTCAATTGGAACCCACTAGAAGATTAATGTATCTTGTTGGAAAGTTAATGAAAAGTCCTAAAGATGTTAAGGAGAATGCGATGGTAAAATTTAAACGTCCATAGTCTCAGATGTACATATTCTAGATAATAAAGAAGATGAGGAAAAACCATTAATCCTATATAAATCCTTCCTAACTACAATAAGTTCAATAATCAAAATTAAAGAAAGTGAACTCATAGATAGAGTTACACATAATACAATTTTGGCCTCTAAATTGACATACACTTTTACACAAAATGAAGCGATTGGTTATATTTCCAAATAAGGGTGATTAATATTTATCTTCATTTTTTGTAAAAGTGTATATCAATTTAGAGGCCAAAAATGAATAACTCATATTTTTAAATGATGAAATGCCATTTATAGTTATTAAATAGTCCAAATAAGTTAATTTTTTCAATATCATGTAAAAAATCATTACAGAAAATGTTAAAGGGCCAAGAAAATTGAGGGTGAAGTTAAGAGTTAAGAATAAGGGAAAGAAGAGAGAAGAGAACCTTTTATATACTGAATTATGCAATGATGAACAAGGGTTGTAAAAATTAATTAACTTTAAGGAAAAGGTCTAGCTAAATGCCTAAAAAAGAAGGGTATATTGAGAGACAAACCCAACCATAAGTTTAATTTCTTTTAAATGTTTTTAGATTTTAGGCATTATAGTCTAATAATTTAGACTTTTTATTTGCATTTGGTTTAGACTTTTTATTAGATTTGTTAATAAGTTTAAATTTTGATATAGTTGTTTGTGTTTGGTATTTTATGCATCTTTTTTATTTTGTAGTTAGGAATATAGAGAAAGGTACATATAAGCTTCAAGAGAAAC
>JANITW010000003.1:34805910-34816862 GCA_027564335.1 Erythroxylum williamsii
AATAAATAAAACTAACACGTTAAAAAATTATGTAAATAAAATTTCAATAAATACATAAATAAATAATAAATAATACATATAATATAAAAAATAAAATATAACTCGAACTGTAAAAATAAAATATATTTTAAAACTAAAATATAACGAAATATATCATCTCTTTATTCTAATTAGTCTAATATTTATTTCAAATGTAACCATTCTCTCTCTTTCTCTATCTCTCTCTCTCTCGCTCTCTTGCTCTCCTCTGCCACTACCACCATTATTGTAGTCATGTCCTCTTCCACGAGCTTTTGTTCTCCACTGCTTTGTCAGAACCACTCTTTGTCCCACTCTTTGTGTAGCATCCCACTCTCACAAGACTCGAACCCGACATCGATAGGTGATATCCGAGTCCGTATCCCGCGAGGGTGGCATGCAAAAACATTCAATCATTTAGAAATCGGTATAATTTTTTTTTCAAATTAACAACAAACATGATATGCGAAAATCGATACTCAAATTGGGCCCACATTCATTCATAAATATTTTCAAGTAACACAAAACCATCAACAACATTTTCAATAGCCATTTGGACCATTTCACAAATACAAAACGCTTGAGTCAATTTCTAAAAACCAATTTATACAAAAAATTGTGGAATTTACAATTCAATACAAAATAGAGAAATGCAATGTAGACGTGAACTGATCCTGACCCCTATCCTTCACTTGAATGCTGTAGGTATACTCACTACAAGAAAAATAGAGTTTAGTGACGAAATTTACCGACAGAAGTTGTACATATTCCGTCGGTAAGCTTATTTAGCGACGGAATTTATTGACGAAAAAAGGCGTCGGAGATATGGCCGTTAATAAATTTAATGAAGAAAATTTTCTGTTGGTAAATTTACCGACAGATTCCGTCGGTAAATTTATCGATGGTTATTTTGTTCGATCAGTAAATTCTTCTGTTAGAAAATTACTAACGAATTTTGTAATTCCGTCGGTAATTAGTGACAGAATTTTTTCTGTCGGTAATTAGTGACAGAATTTTTTCCATCGGTAAATCCAATATATTTACCAATGAAATTTTTTTCCGTTGGTATATTTGCTGAAAACTATTTTTTAAAATTTACCTGCAAAGTGTTTAGTTTATCTGAAAGCTACAATGGAGAGAACTTCTTTATTTCAAGTAAAAGAATTAAAATATTAAAATTCATATTAAAATAGAACTAAAAATAAAGAACTGAAATAATTTTTTCAAATAACAGACATTTCATCAAACACCTTACATGCATCAGAAATTTATCTCAACATCACAACTAAAATCACGTCTTGTCCCTTCTATCACTAACATTTGTACCTTAAAGTTGTTTTTCCAATAATAAAATAAACAAATAAAAGAAAGTAATAAAAACCCAAATTAACTTTCATCTAATATATGAAAAAACACATGACAGTAGTTGCAAAAATACCTCTATCGAAGGATACGATGACAATAGTCGGAGAAGACAATGCCATCGAGTAGAAAAGGAGTTCACAAGAGAGAAATGGGCTCTAAGAAAACTGAAGAGAAGATATAGGAAGAAGGAATAAGAAGAAAGGAAGAAGAAGACATGAGTGGGAGGGAGATGTCGGGTGAATTTAGATTTAAAAACAATTTACCGACGAAATTACCGACGAAAATTTTCGTAGATAAACTCAAAAAAATTTATACCGCCAACAATTCCCACCTTTTTACTGACAGAAAGAAAATTTTCGTTGCTAAATCCATTTACCAACGGAATTTTCGGTAGGTAAACTCAAAATTTTTTATTCCGCCAAAAATTTCCTCCATTTTTGGCGACGGTATATGTTTCGTCGCTAATTTTACCGCAACGGATTCCCTCCAAATTTAGTGACAAGTATTAGTACCGTCGCTAAATTACTCAATTTTAGCGACAGAAATATGCTTTTCGTCGCTAATTACCAATGGTAAACCAAGGGTATATTTTCCGTCGATAATTTTTTGTCGCTAAATTATAGTGATTACCGATGGCCATATTGTTCCGTTGCTAACGTCCGTTGCAAATTTTACTGCAACGAATTCTCTCCAAATTTAGTGACGAGTATTAGTATCGTCACTAAATTACTCGATTTTAATGACGGAAAGTATATTTCCGTCGTTAATTTCTGACGAAAATTTTTCCGTTGCTAAGTTTCCATCGCTAATCTACATTTTTTTATAGTGTAGAGCCAAAAGCTCGATATGTAAAATGAGTCTTGTATCCACAACGGGTAAGGGACAGTATCAATGAGCCTAGTATCTACAATGAATATGGGACAATTTAGGTACTCAATCACAACAATGTAATAATTAAAAGTGAGTCACACGAACATTGCATATGCACTTATTGAGTGTGTTTCACTGATTGAATTATAATGCAGACATGTATTTATATGAAAATGGATATGTGAAGTAAATGATATATTATTTGTTATATGGTATGAATTGGGTTAATCAACGAGGATGGTTATATCATTGAGTTCGCAAAATTCATCAAAATTACAACGTGATTTTTCAGGCTCAAAGAAGATATCTGGTTAGGCTAATTAGAGTATATCCACTGAAATAAGTTATAGAATAAGGGCCGGGATCAGTTTGTACTTGCATATGTCTTCAGTGATTTTAGTTTTGAATTATATTTCCGTAAATATTGTGTAAAGTATGTGTGTAAATTTTAAAGTGTAATATCAATGGTGGCGAGTGATGTTTGTAAATGAAATGGCCCAAGTGACTACTGGGATTTCGATGATATGTATAATGAGATTTGTAACTCTTGTGATTGAAAAAGTTTATGAATAAAGTGGGCCCTATTTGATTATTAATTTCCGCATGCATGTGTGATATGTTTTAAACAAAAAACTTGTTCTAGGTTTTGCGTATTTGACTGTTCTAACATGTCACCTTTATGGGGTTACGTACTCGGACATCACTCAGGATGTCGGGTACGTAACTTGCGAGAATGAGATGCTACATTTATGTTTAAGACTAATGTTTGAATATGCAAAAAGAAAGGTTCATAGTTCAAAGGATATCTAATGGTTTTCTTAGAGAAGATAGTCATTTCAATTTCAATAAAGATGGTCATTTCAATTCATTGAAAAGATAAAAGAAATAGTTATAAACTAGATTTTCTTAATTATTTACTCAAGGTCCAAGAGAAAGAGAAATATATGATCACAAATAATATTTAGTTTTAATTGAAAAAAATTATTAAAATTCTACTCTAAACTAGTATTAATATATTGAGTCCCTAATTACAACATTACTAATGCCTATTATCATTAATAGTTAGTTTTTAAATTCAAGTAAGAATCAATATATAAAAGGGATAAAGGAATAGAATTTTTGAGTTTTTACTTGGTTATATTCTGATTAAGTACTTCTCATTTTTATGTTTCACTAAACTAATTTAAAACTTATAAAACCTTCTTTATAGTATTTCTCTTTTTTTTAGTAAAATTGATACTTTTTCTATAGCCAAAGGATCAATTTCAATTATTTAATTAAATTTATTGTTGAGGCCTTATAAGCTTTTTAGTATTTATTCTTAGCAAAATTCACTCACATCACAGAACGATCAATAGATGTAGGCTTGGCAGTTTGGTCCAGCTCAGCTTGACGTTCAATGGATAACTCTTAACTGACGTCATTTTGAATTTTTTTTAAAAAATAGTAAATCAACTCGGGTCGGAGAGCCCCAAACTAAGTCAAATCTTGCGTCAAGCCTAAGCTTGATAGAGGATGGTCAGCCCTAGCCTGGCCTAGCCCATTGTCATCCCTAGAGGGATGCGCGTTTATTACCAAAAATATAGACAATCACTTGCTCAAAACTTTTTGAGGAGCTAAAACTATTGGAGATATTACATATCAGGCAATTTGGTATTTAGAGAAAAAGAAATAGTGGTGGGTTTTCTTAAGGGCTTTAAATTTATGAGTTTAGGAAATATTATAGATCTACCTTTTGTCATTTTAATCCTAATATTCTTTCAATTTTATTTTTTCTTTTGCAACAATCCTTTTTCATTGTCTTGCTCTAATTTTTTCTTTTCATTTTCAGCTTGTCGTTTTGTAAATGTAGTCGTGCGTTACTCATTCCCTTTTAATTCTTTTATGTTTCATTCCTCCCCTTTGCTACATCGTTTCGTCTCTATTGTGTGTCATTTCATTTTTTCTTTTCATGCCTAATATTCTCTTCTTTTTTTTACATTGTTTAATGCCCTCCACCTAATCATCCTTCCATTTTACTAGCCCTCAAAACCCCTATTGTCATTTTCTCCTACTGACTTTTTATTTCTCCATACAAGTCAAGTATTCTCATTTGCATCTTAGTCTTATACTATTTCATTGTGACTTAGCAACCCAAATATTCTTTCATATTTCAACTTTTGACTCCCCTTAAGTACATCTATTTTCAAATTGAACAAAATTCCTAAAAAGAAAAATTAATAGCCAAAAGATTAAACTATATAACTGAACACAATTAAACTAACTAAAAATACAAATTAATTATTAAAATAATTTAGACAAAAGGCTCTAATAAATGATTAAAACAAAATATAAAAATAAATTCAACACAATCAATATTCAAAATTTTAATTTTAACAACATAATCTAGTAGAAAGACCACAAAAATCAACTTAGTTTATTATATATATCATAAATTCAAATGTATGTTTAATTTCTTGAAAATAATTTTTAAAATTGAAAGAAACAAAATACTTGGTACAAAATTAAGTATTTATAAATATCAACTAAGGAACAACCATGGTATCTCTAATAATTTATTACAAAGGGACAATCATCAAGAATCCTCACATAAACCAAGTAAGGAAATTGATATAAAAAAGACTATTTGTTGAATCAAATGACGAATAAAAATGATGTAACTATTGATTATAGCTAAAAAGGAATAATCATTTGCTCTTGTATCCATCATATTTGAGCATATTGAATTGGCATATATATTTAGGAGGAAAAATATTGTTGCATGTACTAAAAAGGAGAAAGATAGATATCTTTGCAATTGATAGGTGAGCTTGTTGAAAGTTACTCTTAAGATTCATTTTATGTATTTCTTAATGAGAATGTTGCCTATATGATAGAGATTTTTAAAAGGGTGAGTAACTTTCATTCATCCTTTTGATGTTTATAACTTATTATTTATATGCTTTTCACTGTTGACAAAATGGCAGAGATAATAGTGGTATCGAATGACATTGAAACTTGATCTTTATAAATTAATAATGCGTGAGTTAAAGGAACATTACATTTCATATTACTAAAACATATGGGGAGCATATTCATAAGTATTATTTTTATTTTACTCTCAATATCATCAAAAGTTTCATCACTATCAAAAAGGATATTATTGGACCAAATGATGTCTTATCCTATAATTTTAATAATGATAAAGTATATTACTGCCAATATTTTTTTGATATTAGTAATTTAATATGTCAAAGAATTAAATAATATATAAGATACCAAGTTTATTGAAAGAGCAAGTGATGCAGTGAGTAAAGTAGTTAAAGGAGCTAAAATGAACAAAGTAGAAGTACCAAATACATTCAAACTAAGCTTTAATTTAGGTGAAAAACTAAGATCAAGGAATAATGAAGAACTTCATTTGTAGAAGAACTTCATTTGTAAATATTGCAATATAATTTTTCTTGTAACCGTCATCTTGTGCTTTATAATACATTTAGGGGCTTAACATTTTATTACTATTCATATCATGTGTTTAATGTATAAATCTTTTTGACAAATGCTAATTAAGTTATGTTTTTAACTTGATCTTAAGAGCATTTGACTTATATTTGGATAATTTCTATACGATTTAATACTTAATGGGAATTATATTTTATTTACAGGCTTTATTTTGGGTCTTCAATAAAGAAGGAACAAATTTATGCAAGTTGGAGCCAATTTAGAAAAGATTTGGTACATTTTTGAAGAAACACAAGTCTAGTAGAGAACCATTTTCTTAAAACACATAAACATGATGTTCCACCCTATTGCATTATATTTTTGAAGAACTTACTATAGAAATAAACAAATGTTAAATATGGAACCATAAGTAGAACTTGGTTAAAACGTGAACTCATGTTCAATCTTGTGTAGGCTACTGAGACATTCGAATTCTCAGATAACTTAGTGTATAATGGTACATGGTCAAAAAAATGTCATATTTATAGCCTTCAAACCTACATTCCTAAAGTGAACCTCAAAAGTATGCAGAGGAGTTACTAAGCCAACATAGGTATAACACAGATTCATGTTAGAGACCCATATTAGTGGTAATTGTTATGTAAATTAAGATTTTGTATAGCTAAAAAGGAGAGAGACACAGGGAATTAAAGAAGAGCTATTAGGGAGGACCATACAATAGTCACAATATATTAAATTAGAGAGTCTTAACACAAGAAAAAAGCAACCTTAGGAAAAAGGAAAAAGTTACATTAAGATTCAAGATCCACGAGAATGAGGTATTTTGCTTTGTATTCTTTGTTATTTATTAGTTAGTTTTATTTGTTTGAGCACAAACTAAATTGAGATATAGATTTAGAATTGATAAACCTTAAAGCTGTTATTTTATATTAATTTCTTGATTTATATTGTGTTGATTTAAAATATGATAAATTTTTTATTCAAATTTAGATTTCATTTATAAGGAATGAGAAATCATATATATGAATAGATCATAGAATGAATAATAAGAGTTGCATAGAATTCTAGAGATAAGACTTTATAAATATTTTGAGATAGAGCTAAATCTGACGTAAAAATTCGTAGAACATGCTAATACATTCTTAGATGTTTTGATCAAAAAGATATTTCAATCAATTAAATTAAGGATAGGAGTTCTATATCTTAAGAAAGAATACAATTCTAAATTTAAAATTTCCCCTAGTCCAATAAACTAGGGTTAATCATTGAATTAAGATAGATTTAAGTATAGAAAGTTTTAGCGAGATACATTTTATTGATCTTTTGATTGCTTCCATTTTTTCATTGATTTGGCTTGGTGATTTAGATTTGTTTAGTCAATTCTTTTTACTTTAATTTAATCGTTATTTTTGTTCAATTATGTAATAAAAAGATGGTCATTATTAGTAATTATAATCCTTGTAGGGTCAATACCTATATCCACCCAAGTTATACTATAAGAATGATAGGTGAACTTGCCTAGTTATATATATATATATATATATTCCCCAAACCTCTTATGTCAACGGGATTATATCTGAGAGTTACTATTGTTGTATCTGAGAGTTACTGTTGTTGTACAACAACAGTAACTCTCAGATATAATCCCGTTGACACGAGAGGTTTGAGAAAATCCAATAGTACGCAGTCTTACCCCTAACTAGTAGAAATCAAGTTTTTAGACCATTATAAGAGCTCATTAAAATTATTGCAAATCCAAGACTGAAGAAAAAATCAAATGGTATCTATAATATTGATATGGTGATAACATTATAAGTGAAGTTGGAAATCTTGTGTAGAAAGATTGACATTATGGGATTTCTAGCTTAGCCAACATAAATGATGAGGTGTGATATTTATAGTGATGGATACCATAATCATGAATATTAAATGCCTAACCATATGGGACATCAAATCTCGTAAGTCAATTTTATAAGGATGAGGCCTCAAAATAAATCTTATAATGGTACTTATAACCTAAGTTGGAGAAGCTAACACAAATTTTTAGAGTAATCAAGGATAACAAAGATAAGGTCCTCAACTTAAATTTTAGTAGCAACAACAAAGGAGTTATCTTGAGGAGCTTATGATAAAGTTCATTACTACATTTAAGACTTACTTCTAAAGTACTGAAGAGTCTCTTTAAATTCAATAAGCCTCTATCCGCAACATAAAAGTTTAGATTGGATAGCTTGTTAAGTTTGTCTTTAAAAGGCAATCATGTACTTTGCCTAGTAATAACAAGGCAAAATCAAGGGAGAAAGTGAATATAATAAACTTGAAGAAGTCGAAGGGAGTTGAAAGTTAAAGAAAAATGGATAGAAATAAAGGAAAAAGTTGTTGTGCAAGAGGAGGAGTATGAGGAGAAGGAAAAATAGAGAAGGAGTAAAAAATAAAAGGTATAAATTAAAGAGCATCAGTTGAGAATTCCATACTCGAGTAAGTTTGACAATGATTAGAAGGAGGATACATTTGGTAAGTTTTTAAAACTTCTTAAACAATTACATGTTAACATTCCTTTTGTTGAAGCTCTTTCACAAATGACAAAGTATGCCAGGTATTTAAAGGATCTCCTTTATAATAAAAAGAAGCTCAAAGATTTATTGATCGTGATTTTAAATAAAGAGTGCTCCTTTATCTTTAAAAAAACTAGTCTAGAATATCAAGGATCCAAGGTGCTTCAATATTCTTTGTAATACTAATAGCTTGTCAATTAAAAGGGAATTGGTGGATTTAGGAGTTGGAATCAATTTGATGTCATATAACATGTCCAAAAAGTTAGGATTAGATAAACCTAAACCTACGAGGATGATCATTCAATTTGCATATAGGTTAATTAAGTATCCTAGGGGCATCAAAGAAATTTTTTTGGTTAAGATTAATAATTTTATCTTTTTGATTGACTTTTTTAGTTTTGGATATGAAGGATGACATAGAAGTTTCCTTGATCTTAAAATGAACTGTCTTATCCATTACTGAGGCTATTATAAATGTACATGATCGAAAGTTAATCCTTAAGGTAAGGAGGAATTAAATATTAAGATATTTGAGACCAAGAAACATTCTATTGATGAAGATGATACTTAGTTCTATATAGATGTGATTGATATTAAAGTATTTTCCACTATGTAGGAAATAATAAAAAAAGATCATTTAGAGACTTGTATCATATGATGAGAAGATGATGAGTTGTAGAGCCCTATTTTAATAAATCATATGGCATATTTAGAAGCTTGAGCAAGAAGAGGAGATTCAAATCTTTGTGTGAGGAATTGCTAGGGTAAAGGACGTAAGTAGGAACCCCAACTAAAAGACTCATAAAGAAAAACATGTTCGGACATAAGTCAATGATTTAGATATTTTATTTCAATTCAGTAACTTTTAGGATCTTTAACATTTAGTATCTTTATACTTAATAATAGTTTTATTGCATATAATTATGTTGAAAACTATTTTAAAGTTGTGAATGTTAGATCACTCGTATTTTATTTAGGATGAGACTTGATATAGTTATACAGGCTATATAGGAAATAATTATTTATGTTACACATAATATCCCTAAATATTAGATTAGATACCATATTTCGGTGATCTATGGCAGTTCTTAATGGCATTAAACAAGATTGATGATTTTTTAATTACTATAGTAGTACCATTTATACTAATTTCATTTCCCTTATTTTTCTATTTTTTGTTATTCTTATATGTCATATACATTGGGGACATTGTACAATTTAAGTGTGAAGGAGGAAACTAGTAACTTATTAGTTATTTGGTTATGTAAGCATATGGTATAACTGTAGTTAGCATAAGTGAGTACAGGCCGATCTTATGAGGACGTTGATTAATTACCCATTATTCACAAACTTAACAAGGTAGACCAATGGTTATGAATAATTGAATAAGAAAATAAAATAACTACTAAATACTAAAGCAAAGAAATGATTAAGAATAACTTGATTAGTGAAACACCTAGATTTAAGCTAGGATTTCCAGTAGGAGTTCCTAAACTAAATCATATTCTTTCTCAATACATATAACTCTTATTCATAAGTTAATCAATTGAAATTCTATGAACTTTTTTTAACAGGTTATATCCTAACCTGGGAAGAACTTGCAACTTTCTTACGTATATCTCACGCTTAACCCTCTTTAACCATGTTATAATATAAACACACTGTTAAGTAACCGTTTCACCACAATAGCTTAAGCTGTTGTGTGAGGCCAACTTAATTGGTTTTATATATTCTCTAACACACTCCCTTAAGTGAAAGCCCTTTGGGCTTGAAACTTGCACAGGCCTACTTTACCTTGTGCTTAATTTAATTAGAATACATGGGTGGTAGGATTCGAACTCATGACCATTTGGTCATAGAGGCTCTGATACCATATTAAGTGGCCGTTTCACCACAATAGCTTAAGCTGTTGTGTGAGGCCAACTCAATTGGTTTTATATATTCTCTAACACACACAAGCATGAATCAAGTACTAAATCTTTCATTTTCACTCATTTTATTCAATCTACATAAAAACATGGATAAATTATAATAAAACTAGAAATTAAATAAACCAAAGAATAAATCAAAATATATCACATCTTAGGTTTATCCTACCTAAATCTATATCCCAACTTAGTTCATACTCAAAAAATAATATTAGAGTAAAAATAATAATGAAAAAAATAAAGAAGTCATTAGTCATGGATCTTAAATCCTAAATTTAAATCTTGAATCTTCAAAGAATTCTTGTTAAAATTGTGTTGTATCTTCATAGAATGATATAATTTTAATCAAAATTGATGTAAAATAGCTTTAAAATGACTTCTTAATTTTTGGCCAAAGAACTCCTTTTATGTCTTTCTTTTCTTTAAATTTGAAGCCCTATATTTTTAATAAGTTACATGGCCTCAAACATGAGTTAGTGTACAAAGCTATGTTGTCTTGGAAATTCTAGAAAAATCTTAACGCCAATATAGTGCCTACACAAGATCGTGTAGGGTGTTGTGCTCTTGATCAAAGGAGTGAAACAAGAGTGTGTAGGGCTGCATAAAAGAAACAGAGGTGACCACCTTTGAACATGACTCTTAACAAGGTAGTGTGTAAATGCTATATTCATGGGTCATTCTCTATTTCTTCGAAAATTGCTCCAATTCAATTTATTTCTTCTCTAAGTTTGGTTTGTTTTCCTTGTACGGATAAAAATAAGATATGAAATGACAA
>JANITW010000003.1:34856385-34872598 GCA_027564335.1 Erythroxylum williamsii
TTAAACCACGAAAGTCTCACGAACTACATGTATCAAACATCAAGTACCTTGTCTAGATTAAAAATTAGCTACACATAGTTCTAGTCTCTAACAATTAAAACTGAAATTAGCAAGTAAAAATTAGAGCTCAAACTTCCCTAAAATCGCTGCCCACTGCCGTGTGTGTCACTGTGCGTTGATGGGACCATTAAAGGTCACCCATCAACTTAAAGCATTGCTCTCCTCTCTCCAGTCCAGCGCCGCACTGTCTACCTTCCACTTGTTCTCCTGGCTGTTCCTGTGTGTGACGCTAGTCTTCAAATGCAGCTGTAGACTCCAAGCCCCAAGCTCCAGCCTGCCAAGCCGTGCGTCCCTGTCTCTACGCCGCGCCTCACTATCAGTTGTTCCTTATTTCTGTTTTTTGTGCCTTGTTCCTGCGCCGCCTCCTGTTACTTGTTGATTAAAGATATATATATATCCTCTCCTAAAGCTACAGCCGTCACTCTCATTTGGACCCCCCAATCTTTTAGGTTTTTTCTTGCTTTTTTTATCTTTAATGAAGTGGGCCCACCTTGGTGAATAATATTCCTCTAATGTGAAAAATCTCCTCCCTTCAAAAGTTGCCGTAAACCCTTAGCCCCTCCTAGGTTTTTGTTCCTTTCATTAAATGATGTGGGCCCCCTCATAATGGTTTCCTTTTCATTAAATAAAGTGGGGCCCAATTAAAATGTTAAAAGTAGGACTTCAAGCCATGACTTGACTTAGTCAACAAAGAAGGTTGTGCTATTGAGGCCCAAATCTCAAGGTAGTCAAGTCAAAATTCATAGGTAGTAATCTGCCAGCACAACACTATGTTACTTTCAACATGGTCATGTTGAAATCCTCTTCAGTTCCAGATTAGCCAATTTCACTCCAAATTGCATCACTTTGGTATTTCATCACCTAGAACGCATAAAGACACGAATTACCATAGAAGCATAAGCAAAGCATCACAAAAACCTACCAAAAGAACATAAAACACATCACAAAAACCTACCAAAAGAACATAAAACACAAAGAATTAACATGACATAATGCAAGTTATCAGGGTCCTGTGTTTCCGTGAACAAAACGTACTAGCGCAATCCCACAAAATGGTTTTGCGTAGCCGCGAACTCATGAGAGTCCATGAAGGAGCTCCATGCCACTAGCGGGCAGGTGGGAAAAGCTTTTAACTTGGTCAACATGCACGTGACTAAACTTAGGGGACCACCATAAACTCACATAATACATAATTCATGACTTGTAAACTTGTTGCCCAAAATGGTATTTTTTGTAAACTTGCTTTTTCATATACTTGATATATATCTATCTTGAGAACCATTCTTGAAAACATGATTCCATAAACAATGATCTTTTCAAAAATCATTTGCAAAGTCTTTTTTTTAATCAAACTTCAACACAATAATTCATGTAGCAATGTATAACAATTTCTCAAATCATTCAAGAACAAATAATGCAACACTTATGATGCAATTAAAACCAATAAACTTTTTTGATTTAAAGAAAAATAGTAGTGGCTTATTTACTCTATTATAAACATGTACTCACCTGATTTTCTTCCTTATAGGCTTGCTCAGAATGTCTCTTCTCTTTGCAAACAACCTGAGGTCTCTAAGACTCTTTCTTGTTGTATCTTTAATGTGTGCTCCGTGAGCTGATCTAACTAAAATAAGTCTCTTCGATCCCTTCAGTTCTTCACCAAATGAAGAGATACTCGGCTCAAATGGAAGCTCTTCTCTTCCTTTATTTTTTTCTCTTCTTGAACCACCTCAAAATCTTTCTTATAGGCTAAGGAAATTGAAACTTGGTTTCTCTACTCTCTCTCATTCTCTTCCTCTTTTGGTATTTCTCTCTTTTTTTCATGAAATTTTCTCTTTCTCTTTTTTTTTTCTCATTTTGTTGTTCTCTTCTGCCTCCTTCCATTTATAGGTAAGACAACACTTCTTCTTCCAATTTTGCCCTTCCATTTATGCCTTATGTCTTTTACACGTAAGTGTCTTACAAAAAGCACCCTTGAATATTCTGACATAACACTTTATTCTAGAAGAATCTTATCTATTGTCTTACGTTTCCAATGACACCAAAATCATTTCATTTGGGTCAGTGATTCAAAAGATACACTTCAAACTTTTTTGGACTGCTCTTGTCCAAATCAGCATACTAAGCACAACTCTTATCGGAAATTTAAACCTCTTAGAAACTGAATTTGACTTTAACTTCTTCATACCATTCGTAGATTCGTGGCTCTAGTTTATCTTGAAACAAGAGTTACCTTATTTGAAGCTCTACTGATCCAAAAATCATCAAAATATTGAAGTATGTTTAGTAAAATATCCAATTCCTACTCTTCAAATTGATACCCTTACTTTGGTTTAATCCATCCCTTTCAAATCAACACTAAAAGCTATGACCTTCAATGGAGACGCAAAAAAAGAAGAAGAAAAGTTCAATCTAAAGGTTCAAGAATCATTTCATTTGGAGGTCAGATAACCAAATTATGGCTAAAGAATCAATCAAGGTTTGGTCCTCAATCATATTGAAATTGTCTCGGGACAAATGGCATAACTCTCACTAGAGATGTTGGATTAAGATCATGTTAGAATGATTTCAAAGATAACTTTGAAATCTACAGCTTTGAAGAAGGCCTTGAGATCAGATTTTTATCATCTGAAATGGATCAGACGATAGGATTAGACAAAGTCAAAGGAAAAAGCAGAAGAATGGAAAAAGTCAGAAGAAGTGGAAAAATTGCTATAACTTTCCCTACATATATCATATTAAGAAGTTCTTTATATGGTTCGAAAGAAGACTTCAAGATCTACAACTTTCATGAAGACCTTGAAGACAGATTCTATCTTCTGAAGGGTCAAAAATAGAACATAAGATATAAGATGAACAGTAATCCAAAAGATAGAAGAAGTGAAACACAGACGATACAAAACACAGAAGAAGATGACATCATCATAAAGGAAACACAAAAGGAGATGACGTCATCACAAAAGAAACAAAAGGCCGAAGGAACAAAACACAGAAGAAGCAAAAGGCAGAAGAAGTGAAACTTAAAAGAAGCAAAAGGCAGAAAAAACAAAATTAAGAAGAAGCAAAAAGGCAGACGAAGCAAAACTAAGAAGAAGTAAAAGTCAAAAGAAACAAAACTAAAAAGAAGTAGAAAGGCAGACGAAACAAAACTCAGAAGAAGCAAAAGTCATAAGAAGCAAAATTAAGAAAAAGCAAAAAGGCAGAAGAAGACCCGTCAGTAAAATATAGAAAAAGACGTGTCAGCAAAATATAGAAGAAGACGCGTCAACAAAATACAGAAGAAGATGCGTCAGCACACAGAAGAAGCAAAAAACAAAAGAAGCAAAACACAGAAGAAGTAAAACATAGAAGGAGCAAAACACATAAGAAGACATGTCAGCAAAACACAGAAAAAAGTCGTCAACAAAAGATAGAAGAAGCAAAACTCAGAAGAAGCGAAAAGATAGAGGGAACAAAACATAAAGGGAGCGAAACACAGAAGAAACAAAACTCAGAAGGAACGAAACTCAGAAGAAGTTCATGAATAGTAACGCAGAAGAAGTTCATAAATATAAGAAGATGACGTCATCACAAAAGAAACATAGAAGGGGATGACGTCATCACTGAAGAAACAAGAAGGCAGAAGATACAACTCCTCTCTTGCACATCTTCTCTTATGAGGGCCATGACCTTCAGCTCAGACGTCCAAAATTTTCATACTATATGTCGTTGGAAAACTAAAAAAAGATTCACTAGAAGACACATTTTTTCTAACCTAGCCTAGATCGATCCAGAATTTTCTCCGAATTCAGAATACGTACTTTACATTCATCCCTTATACTGCACCCAATTCTCAACTCCATCTCAAATCAATATCATTCGAAGAAGAAAAAAATAGTCCATGATTGATCATGAACACCAACAACAGAACATACACATATGTACATATTCTTCATCAACTTACTACACAAATCCAACTTCATTTTTGCTTTCATTCTACTTCAAGCTTTCACCTTAATTCTTCTCACTTCAAAATCTTTTAGCTACCAGAAACACCAAAGCAAAATTTGGACATATCCACATTTCTCATTTGCTACTTTACCCTTGCCTATCATATTTTGGTTCAAGAATTTTCATTCATTTGTTCTTTACTCATGACTAATCTCCAAAATTTCTTATTTCCAGTTCTAATTTCTAAGAAACGTTCGGGGTCCAACATTTATATACCATCCAGATTTATGTAACTCATCAATTAACTCTTCAATCAAGGGTATCAGAAATTTGTCTTTTATTTTATGTCTATTAAGCTCTCAATTATCGACGCACATCCTTTACAAATTATCATTCTTCCTTCCTAAAACCACCCGTGACTCGTATAGACTTACACTATACTTAATGAATCTTTATTGTAATAGCTCTGTAACAGCTCTTTCAATAACATCCTTCTGGTCCTATGAATATCAATGGGGATAGATGTTAATCATGTCCACTCCCTTCTTAAGCGTAACTCAATGATCTTGCATTCTCTTTAGAGGTAATGTGTTATTTCTTAAAATAACAACTCATACTCCACTAGCTAAACCGATGACTCATCCGTATAAGCTGATTGATCCTCCAACATTAGTTGTTGTAGCTGACCCTTTAAAGGACAAGTTAGCTGCATCATATACAACCCTCTTAAGCAACCTTTAATTAGACAATTCAATTATTTGCTTGTTATTAATTTCGCGCAGGGTTCCTCCCACCTTGATAGTGGCACGCACTATCCCATCCACATATAAACTCCATTATACACTCCTTTAAGTAACATAATACGTTATTAATATTAATCAACCACTATATCCTTAGGACAACATTGCAATTCCCCATAGGAAACACCAATGCCTCTAACAAGAATGATACTCCCTGCACGATCCATTTAAACCCCTCATATTTTTAGCGATAGTCCAATTATAGGCCTCCCCCTATGGTAATATATATGTCTAAGATTTCTTCCAATTGATCTGCACTCCTTTTGGCTAGGGCTTCACTTATAAAATTATGAGTACTCCTATTGTCTATCAAGACTTGTATTGATTTCCCTTGATGTACCCTTACTAATCTCATCTACTTATACCTTTCTTATTAGCCCCTCTGATCATCGTTTGAAAGGATACATTAAGCTTTTGGTGTTCCTAAATGAATTCCTTATTAAGAGCATTCGTACCTTCTTTGACTTCCATATTTTCTTCCACCATGTATAATTGTAGTTAGTTTCTTCTAACAATAGTGGCCTAACATATGCTTCTCATCACACTAGAAACATAGCTCTTTCGTCCAGTAGCCATCACACTCCCGATTGCTGATTGCTTTTGTTGAGACAGGCCCTTTGTTCGTATCGCCCTTCACGACTATTCCTTAAGAACCTAAAGCGGGTAAGATCCCTTTATTCTTTTGGATCTTCGAGTTGGTTGGCACCAAATTCCCTTCTCTGTGAATAAAAAGTATCAGTTCTTTGTTTCTTAACAATATGCAGAATTCTTATTTCTTTCCTTTATTTTTGCAGCAGTACTTTCCTTTAAAACAAACATTTGGCATCAGAGCGACTTTGGGAGTTTCTTTATGTAACATTACAAGAAAATGGGCATTTAATGAAAGCTAAAGTTGTCACTAAAAGCATAAATTTTGGTCACTATTAATTTCTTTGATGATTTTTTCAAGTTGTTATTTATCGTCACAAATACCTTTGTCACTGATGAAATAGTGACTACATTTAAAAAGTTGTCACAATTACTCATGATTTTTGTGACCGTTGCTTTTGCCACTGAAATCTTTTGCATAAGTGACAAAATTGTATAGTCATAATAACATTACTCATTTGTGACGATAGTGTCAACAAAAAAGATATTAATAGTGATACATCAAAAACGTCACAAATATTAATAATGATACATAAAAAATGTCACAACCACTATTATATTGTGACAACATTTTTAACACTAAAATTATATAAAATTGTGACAAGACATATTGTCACTTAATTAAGTCTTATCTGTGAAAGACATTTTGTCACTAATATGATCATTTAATAGAGACAAATTATGTTGTCACATGTATTATTATTATTAGTGAGAAAAATAGTCACCAATACTTTTATTAATGATGTCAATAAATTTTCATCACAAATTTAAAATTTATACAATTTTGTCACTACTATGTTCACTATTGTCATAAATAAAATTTTAAATATAACAATTATTTTAAAACTCATAGCAAATCCCACACAATAAACAAAATTAAATACTAAAATTAAAATTTCTTTGTTTGTCAAACTTAAAACTCAAACCAAATGATAAAACTCAAAGCCTTAGAGATTGTCCTTTAAAGCCCACTACATTGATGACATGAATAAAGACAACTATGGATTATTTTCCTGTAACACAAACAGTGATATTAATTAGAATATAAAATATTAATTAGAACATAACATATTAAAAGGGTTAATTACCAAAAAAGTCCAAACTTTCGTCAATTTTTTAATTATAGCTTGATCTTCAAAAAGTAGGAATAAAATGCCCAAACTTTCAAAAATTTTCAAGTCTAGTCTGAACTTCAAAAAATAATAATAAAATTCTCAAACTTTTAGATTGTTTTGATTCTAGCCCAACTTTAGTGTTTCTGTTAAGTTTACTGATGTGACTTTCCACGTGTTTCAGAAACCTTAACTGTTAATACACGTCAGCTAAAATTAAAACAACAAATGAAGATTAATGAAACGATATTGCTATTTGAAAATGACCTAAATCAAATTATGCAGCCCCGACGACCTTACACTTTGATTTCAATTTTTTTCCCTTCATTTTAGTTTATTCTCTCAATGCTCTCACCCTTCAGTTTTCAGATTACGCAATCCTGATGCCCTCATACTAAGGGCATAAGGAGATCAAACTAAAAACGAAGAGCTTTCAAGTGCAGTACGTTGTAATGCGATAGTAGTTTGGGGTGGATAGATATTAATTATGCTATTTGGAAGGACGAACAACCTAAGGTAATTTAGGTTAGTACTATCTCTGAAATTGTTCTTTATAAACGTTGGGAGAGATCTAATCACTTAAGTGTGTAGAGATGCCAATGGCTTGAGACGGGCCCGGGTTACTCTTGGCCCAGCCTGTGGCCTGATGGGCCATAGAAACGACGTCATTTTTTAAGTAGTGATCGAGCTACGGGCCAGACTGGGCCCCTTTTAACATCCTTATAAGTGTGATGTTCATCAAAACAAAATTACTGTTGGCATTCGTGATTTTGCAGAACAACATGACAATGTTTGTGCTCTACTAAAAGCTATTGATAAGTAGTTCAAAACTTCAAACAAAGCACTTGCAAGCATCTTGATTATGAAGTTTTCATCTACAAGGCTCATCGGTGTCTAAGGTGTGTGTGAGCATATCATGAAGACGAGAGACATCACGACTTAGTTAAAGAAACTCGAGGTTGAGATGTCTGATTCTTTCCTTGTGCATTACACTTTAAACACCCTTCCACCACCATATGGACCCTTTAAAACCTAATAAAGTTAGTGGAAAGTGAGTAGTATATCTTATTTAGAAACACTATATGTTCACGTGTGGAGACTGTTGGGGATTGCAATTTAATTTTATGTACTGATTTTATTTTAAATTAGAAAATACATTTTATATTACCAATTTCCCTAGGAAATTGATTTTAGTTTTATGACTTATACCATTTGGTTATTCCTTTTATTTTTCAGATGAATCTTTTAAGTTAAATTTTAAATTTGAATTTGTTGAGAATGATACATTATTCGATGGTCTTTTATGTTTTAATTTGCAAGATAATATTTGTTACAATGCAACATATGTTCATTTTGGAACAAAATGTTGTGTCATGAATAAAAATTCCTCTATGTTGTAGCATTGGATATTAGGATATATCTCCATATAAAGGATTAAAAGATTAGTGAATGACGGAGTACTGAGTACTTTGAATTTTACTGATTTTGAAACTTGTATAGAGTGCATAAAAGGAAAGCGGACTAATTCAAAGAAAGGATCCAAGAGAAGTTCATACATATTAGAGATCATGATTACGGATATTTGTAGTCCAGATATGAAATCGTATGATTAGAAACACTTCATCTCATTTATAGATGATTACTAATGATATATGTATCTAAACTTGACTCATATAAAATTGAAGCACTAGATGCTTTCATATAAAATTGAAGCACTAGATGCTTTCAAAATATTCAAAGCTAAAGCAAAGAAACAATTTGGTAAGCAATTTAAGATTGTAATACCTGATAGAGGTGGGGAATATTATAGTAGATATATTGAAGGAGTATAAACACTTGGTTCATTTACGAGATTTCATTAAGAAAATGGGGCAGTATCCTAATATACTATGCCTGGATTTCCAAACCAAAATGGTGTGGTAGAAAGAAGAAACTAAATATTATTAGACATGGTACGAAGCATGTTGAGTAGCTCCAAACTTTTGAAGTCCTTGTAAACTGAAACTCTTAAGATGACAATGTATGTATTAAATCATATTATAACTAAGGCTATTCCAAAGATGTCACTTGAGTTATTTAAAGTTTGAAAACCAAGTTTATGACATGTACACAATTGGGGATGTCCATTTGAAGTAAGAATTTATAATTCATAAGAGAAGAAATTAGACCTAAGGACCATAAGTGGGTATTTCGTTGGATATGAGGTTTAAAAGCTATAGGTTCTATTGTCCATCACATCACACTAAAATTATGGAATCAAGAAATACAAAAATTTCTTAAGAATGATTTGATTAGTGGGAAGGATCAATTTCAATATATAGTTTATGATAGTGATCATATAGATACTTAACCTTCCACATCAAACAATAAGGTAATTATCATTCACAACGCTCCTCAGGTTCAAATAGATGTTATGCAACCAACTGTTGAAATCCAATAGCCTACGGTCAATATAAATGATAATCAAGAAATTCCACAAGTTGCTAATAATTCAATAGATCTAGTTATTCAGGAATTACCTGAAAGCATTCAACAACTAATTGAAAAACAAACTCCATAGGAGGATGTTGATGCTATATTAAGAATATTTACTAGAACAAGGGAATTGACTATTACTAATGATTATGTTGTATATCTATAAGAATCTGACTACAATATAGGAGCTGAGAATGATTCTGAAATCTTTTCATAAGCCATGAGTTACAAAGAATCAAATTTATAGTACAATGCCATGAAGGAAGAAATGAATTCCATAAAGAATAACAATGCTTACGATCTTGTTGAGTTGCCTGAAGGAGCAAAACCCATAGGCTACAAATAGGTATTTAAGACAAAAAAAGACTTATTAGGCAACATCTATAGATATAAGGCAAGAATCATTGCTGAAAGATTCATTCAAAAAGAAGGAATCGATTACGCAGATACATTTCTCCTGTGTCTAGAAAAGATTTACTTCGTTTAATTTTGGGATTGGTTGCTCATTTTAACATGAAATTGCATTAAATGGAAGAGACAATGACTTCATTAAATGGTGACCTAGAGGAAGAGGTTTACATGAAACAACCAGAAGGATTTTCTTCTAATAATGTTTAGCATTTAGTTTGCAAGATTAAAAGATCCATATATGGAAATGGTATTTGAAATTTCATAGTATTATCTCATTATTTGGTTTTGAAGAAAATATCATAAGTAAAATTTGTTTTCTTGTATTATATGGTGATGACATGTTACTTGCAACCAATGTTAGGAGTTTGTTACATGACGTGAAGCAATTTATCTCTAGAATTTTGAAATGAATGATATACGTGATGCATCTTATGTTATTAACATTAAGATCCATTGAGACATATTTATGATGTTTTCAGCTTGTCTCAAGAAACCTATATTGATAAAGTTTTAGAGAGATTTCAGATTAAAAATTGTTCACTAAGTGTAGCTCCCATTGTGAAAGGCGACAGGTTCTATTTGAACTAATGCCCAAAAATGATTTTGAAAAGTAACAAATGAAAAACATTCCATACACTCCTGTAATCAGAAGCCTGATGTATGCTCAGGTTTATACAAGACCTAACATTGCATTTGTTGTTGAAATGTTAGACAGATATCAGAGTAACCTAGGATTAGATCACTAGAGAGTTGTAAAGAAAGTGTTAAGGTATCTTCAAGAGATCAAAGATTAGTTTATGTATAGATGAACTGACAATATGGAGGTAATAGGGTACTCAGATTCAGAATTTGCTGGGTGTGTTGATTCACGGAAGTCAACATTAGGTCATATCTTCAATTTTACTATGGAGCCATATCTTGAAGGATTGCTAAATGGTCTTTGATTGCTACTTCCATTATGGAGGCTGAGTTTGTCTTTTGTTTTGATGATACATCACATCATATATGGCTAAAGAGTTTCATATATAGACTTAGATTTGTGGATTTCATTTCTAGGCCATTGAGAATATATTGTAATGATTTAGCTGCTGTTTTTCTAACTAAAAACAGTAAGAGTGGTAATCATAATGAACATATAAACATTAGGTTTTTATTTATAAAGAAAGGTGTTAAGGACAAGAAAATAGTCATTGAACACGTTAGCATTGAATTAATAATAACTAATCCTTTAATAAAAGACATGCCACCAATGAAGTTCAAGGATCATGTTGTTAGAATATGATTGAGTTCCATTATATAGTTTTCGTTGTATGGACAATGTTGTTTTCGTGAAACTTTTATAATAAATTCTCATATTATGGTGCACATTATTGAATTTTGAGAAAAATGATTATTTTGGACCTAGAATAAACAAAAGATTTACTTTTTAAGTAATGTTACCACATTCGGTTGATACAAAATATAGTATATTGTAATACATGGAAGATAGTACTCAACTACTAAATGACTTGTTATCATTATTCATATAATACTCAATTACTAGAGGACCTATTGTCATTATTCATATATTATATTTGAATCGGAATATGATTTAATACTAAGTTAATCGTATGGACCAAGTGGGAGAATGTAAGAACTGACTTAATACTCATAAATGATGGTGCAACGTTATGAATTTAGTCAATATTAATGTCCTATTTTTATGGTAACAGTCAATGTGTTTGATGGGAGCACATTGATATGGCTTTTCTAGCAGATATTTGAAGTCCCTAAGTTTCTTTTTTCTATACACCATCAAATTAAGAATTTAAAGCTTAGAAGTATTCAAAAAACACAGTCTCTTCAAGTAAAAGCATTAATGGTTGGAAGTATTTTGTCATCAATGGTTGGAAGCATTTAATTTATATGTTATTACAATGTATATTGATGTTAACCCCGATTAATGAAGACCTACAAAATCCTTCAAATTATATCTAATTAAATCCAGTAAACATTCTAACATTTTCATCCCCATTAATTTAAATTTCCCATTTGTTGATATTATTAGTTTGTTCTTCATCCAATTATATATGGAGTTTATATAAGGTTTCCCCTAGTTCTTCAATTATGTTGTCAAGGGAGTCAGAGGCCATTAGCGATCTCTATAGATCTCTAGCGGACCAGGAATCTTTTTATAGACAATCCTCTAGAATCAAATGGCTCAAGGAAGGTGATCGTAATACTAAGTTCTTTCACAATTCTCTCCTTGCCCATAGGAACCGAAACTCCATTCTTTCTCTTGAGGTGAGTCCTGGTAGACGGGTAGTCAATCTTGCTGATATCCAATCCCTTTTCCTTGCTTACTTTAAAGATTCTATTGGTAGTGAGAAGAATCTCCACCCCTCCAAGGAGTTTGTAGCCCAACTCTTTTCCTCATCCCCTTCCGGATGCTTCTTCTCAAGCTCTAATTGCTGACGTTTCACCTCTAGAGATTCGAGAGGCCTTCCATTCCCTTAACCCTAATAAGGCCCCTGGTCCTGACGACTTCAATGGGCTCTTCTTTCGAAAGGCCTGGCCCATTATAGGGGAAGATGTTACTGAAGCTATTCAGAGTTTTTTTAACCATGGTAAGCTGCTCAAAGAGCTAAATTCTACTTTCATCTCCTTTATTCCTAAATCTGCTTATCCTTCTACTATCCAAGACCTTAGACCTATTTCTTGCTGCAATATGCTTTACAAGGTGATAGCAAAAATTTTGGCTAATAGGCTCAATCACATCCTTCCTCAGATAGTAAGCCCAAATCAAAGTGCTTTTATTAGAAATCACCGAATCGGCGATAATATTCTTTTAGCACAAGAAATCTTCAAAAACTATACATATCCAATACCCATCAACGTTGTGCTTTTAAAGTGGATCTCCAAAAGGCTTATGACTCTATTCATTGGAATTTTCTGCTTAGTACCCTAGAAGCAGTAGCCTTTCCGAGGAAGTTCTTTGTTTGGGTTAAAGAATGTATCATGTCCCCCTCTTATTCTATTTTGGTCAATGGATCTCCCACTCCCTTTTTCAAAGGTAAATCTGGCTTATGCCAGGGGCATCCTCTATCACCTTTCCTTTTCATTATCTGTATGGAAGTGTTTTCTAGGAATTTGAGACTGAATACTGACAACTCTCCCCAGTTTCAATATCATTGGAGATGTCAAGGACTTAAGCTTAACCATCTTACTCTTTGCATACCTTCTCTATGTACTTAGGCATGGAAATGAACACTTCCAAAATTCAGCTCTACTTATCTCCAGATGTCAGTCATTTAAGCCATAGGATGCATCTAGTGTCGGGTCTACAGCAAGGATCTCTTCCCTTTAGGTATCTTGGTGTTCCTCTCATTACTGGTCTTCTTTCTAGGAGGGATTGTGCTTTTCTTATTGATAGAATTGATAATAGGATCAATCATTAGACCCCTAAGAGTCTTTCTTACGCGGGTAGACTTCAACTGGTTATCTCAGTTCTCTCTTCCTTCCATGTCTACTGGTTCTCTCATCTTATTCTTCCGTCTTCTATCCTTAAGGACATTGAGGCAAAACTTAGGAATTTTTTGTGGGTAGGTAAGATAGTATCTAAGTCTCAGGCTAGGGTGAACTGGAGTGACATCTGTCGGCCCAAAAAGGAATGGGACTTAGGAGTTAAACACTTGACAACTTAGAATCAAGTCCTGTTAGGTAAAAGGATTTGGTTGCTTTTTGAGGATAGGGAAGCTCTTTGGGTGAAGTGGGTTCATACAATAATATTGCGTAGGCATAATTTCTGGAGTGCTCAGCCTACTTATAATAGTTCTTGGAGCTGGAGAAAGATCTTAGCAGTCTGAGACAAGTTGTGTTCTCAATTTAGATTTAGGATTGGAAATGATACTTCTACTCTTTTCTAGCAGGATCCTTGGCACCCACGTGGTATCCTGCAGACCTTGTCTACCCCGAGGGAGATTAATGACTCGGAGCTTCCACTTTCTACACATGTGTCAGATGTGATCCATAATGGTACCTAGAGCTAGAGTGAGGTCTCTTTGGACCTAATTAGGCATCTGACCCCTCCTTCTTTTTCCCCCAATTCTTCCTTACCAGACTGTCTGGAATGGTTAGCTAGCCAAACAAAGTGTTACACCAATGAGTCAGCCTACCACTTCTTGCGTCCTCCTTTACGAGAGGTCCCTTGGTACAAACTGGTTTGGGCCAAATCTAGTTTACCTCGATGCTCATTTACCTTATGGCTTGCTTTCTTGCAGAAGCTTCCAACCCAGGATAGCCTTACTTTTCTCTATATTCCTAATCACTGTTCTTTATGCCTTTCTGCTAATGAATTTATAGACCACCTTTTTTTTTGCCTGCCCTTTTTCTAAAACTATTTGGGACCACTGTCTTTCCCATTTTCACTTGCCCAGTTTCTATCTTTCTACCCTTTCCACTATTCTTTCCTAGTTCCTAACTGTTCCCAATTCCAGAGCTTCAGTCATTACTCTCTTCCCTCTACTGCTTTCCACCGCTGTTTACCACATTTGGACCGAACGCAATGTCAGAACCTTCAGGAATGAAGCCTTGGCTGAGGAGCGCGTGATTGGAGGAGTTATCTCCCACGTTAGGGAACTGCTCAGCCTAAACACCGAGAGGAGGTAATTTGATTTGATTTGATTTCCCCTTCCTTTTTACAGGGTTTTGTTCAAGTCTTTTCAGGTTACAGCTTCGAGGTTTTCTTCGGAGTGTCCTTGCTTGCCATGCCTACCCTTGGAAGTGCAGAGTAGTTCCTTCTTGGTGGCAGTATTCATCTTGGCCAGTCTGGAGCAATGGCTACGCAGTTCTTTTATCTCAGTTTGTCTATACTTGCTAACTTAGGGTTGGAATGTCTCAGTTAGGCTTTCTACTTGACTTTGTCTGCTTGGGCTTTTGCTTTGTTTCTTGGTGATATTGATGTAACTATTGAGTGGGTTTCGGGTTGCATCTTCCCCAATTGCTGTATTTCCTAGTTTATTATTGGTTGCCTTGAGGCTTGACTGGCTGAGTGTTTTGCAGCCTTGTCTGTGGTTGTTTCTGTATCTATTTTGTTCATTTATTTAATTTTTCTCTAATTTACCAAAAAAAATTCAAGGCAAATTGGGAAGTATATGTCATAGCATATCTGATGACGTATTATGGAAAATCAAAGGAAATGTAATTCAATTGACAGTATTTTGCCTGTGAAGTAACAAAACAGAAGAGCTTATTTGGATAGAAAGCTCCAGCTCTTCTTTGGAGTTTCATTTTCTGTTTGTACAAGAACTGATAACCGGATACATTTATATTCAGTGGTATGAATGCAATTGGAGATATAACAGCGAGACCATGTGCGAGTGTGCGGAAAGGGCAATGCAACTGATCGTCCGTTGGTTGATTTATCGTTCCATCCTAAAGCAAAAAAGAAAATTAAAATTCCTAAAATTAAGAAGTCCTTATTGACTTGAACGCATCTTTCTGTGGTAGTTGGATTCTAATTGGTAGCTTTTCTTTTCACAACGAGCTAATCGTTACGTGATTACAGATCTAAAACACTCAAGTCTCAGCGGAAGCTTATTTATCCGTCTTACGGGTTTCCTTCATCAACAAGCAAACCTTTCTATGAAAGAGAGCAACTGAAGGTTGTTGTTATAACTTGTGATCAAAACGACAAGAACATATATATAGCAAACACCCGCATATATACGCCTGCAGTGCGTTCATGTCTCCGACGTGGTTTGATGATCTCCAGTTCATTGCCTTATGAACTGATTCTTGGGTGGAATCTTCACCTCCCCATTAACTTTCTTAACCCACGATTCTTGGCATTGGTTGCTGTAAACGTACAAAAACAACTACAAAGTTAGATTGATGAATACATCAGCTTCCAAAAGGTGTAGCTACGTTTAGGTCGAAATTAATAAACAAAGTTGATAATCTATCAAGTAATGTTAATTTCTTCTTTTAAACCCAGCATATATATAGGTAGAAGGAAGGGGGGAAATGCATAATTAATGCCCATGAAATGTATAATTGAGAGAAACGGTAAAATCTTGGAGCTTCCTTTAGTCCAATGGGGGGAAGAAGAGGAAGGAGTTGCTCCCAAATCATGCAGTTGGCCAAACTTAACATTTGTTTGAATTAGCTTACAATGACCAAGTGTCGCTAATTGCATGATATGGCAGCTCTTGCCTCTTCTTAGCCCTCTGGATTGGGCTTAAAGGAGCTCCTTAATTACTTATCTATTATCCCATCCAATTCCTACGCTCAAACACACCCAATCCTCTCTCTCTCTCTCTCTCTCTTAGACTTTGAATTGCTTTGCAAGAGAAATGTGGAGGACCCGGTTGGCACTTTTAATTACTCTTTATTTCCTCTTTATATATGGTTTCTCAAATCCAACATTTGAGTATGGATACCTAGTCAAATGGCAGTGTACTTCCCCTGCAACATGTGAAAATGAGTTGTGTAAGGCAAATAGTACGGGTGGCTTTTGCATCGATTTGTTCCATCTTTATTCCCACCTCGGACATGGTTTCCGGATTCCTGTTATTAACCACATCGGTAGCTGTTACAAAGGTATTCTAGGAACTCAAACTTTCACCGAAGGTTCTCGCTCGCACCCTTTGCACGGCAGTCTCACTTAGATCCATGAAAGCAAAGAATCAGCCTTTCCCTCACCCTCGAAGTGTTTACCTCGCACACACTCGAAGAAACAATACTTAAAAGAACAATAAGAACAAAGGCAACAAGAACGCACAGAGATACGGTATAAAA